>BMAV01012344.1:0-32056 GCA_019973955.1 Trichonephila inaurata madagascariensis | reverse complement strand
GTACGCCCCTCCTCCAGCTTTCCGATCATTCTTCCACGTGTGAAGTCGTCCAGGTGATTTCTTCTAGCCATATTTCACGAACTGACTCACTGGCACTTGCAGAGAATATGGTGAATTGCGTCTCCGTCCTTAATTTCATTCTACTGTTGAGCAGCGCGCGTCGACATCACGCGTTTTGCGTGCGCTCACATCGCTTCTGACGTTTTGTTCCTGATATTTGCATACGCATGACGTTTCTACTGGCTTACGTGTTCCCTCTACTGATCTCCAGACCTCTTTTTCTGCAATTTCATGGCTATCTGCTAAATTTTTACATTGTTGCTTAAGTTTTACACACCAGTGTATTATAATAACATAGAGACACGTCATGAGAATATGGACCCATAATATATGTTTCTTTAAACAGTTTTCGCTAAGGATAAAATTATAGCCTCGATTTCATTAAGCATCAAAGAGAAAGTGTCAACTATTCAGGTAATTTGTTAACTCATAATTAAAAATATAAAAAATAATTACGTATTCATAAAATTTTGATTTCATTCAAAGTTGAAAAAAAAAAAGATTTTTTTTTCAATTGTAACTATCCAGAAAAAAAATCTTTCCCTTAGAAAATAATTCTACTAAAATATTCATCAACTAATGCATTATATATTTTCTATCCTAAGAAAATATTCATCAGATTGTAACACCACTTTTCCAAGTGTGAAATTTACATTAAATCAGCGTTGCAATTATTCAAAAAAGCTGAAAATAATAGTGCTTTGTACTAATATTTGGGAGAAAAACTATTTTAGTTGAGGAATTTTATTTCCTGTGCTATTTCAAAGACCAATTTTTTTTTCTAATGAATGTATTTTTAATAGTCTTTTTTCTTGTTTGGTGTTATATATATTTTTTTTTCTTTCAAATGTGATGTTTTAAAAATGTTGTATGACTTTTTATGAGGAAACGCTAATTTCGACTGATGTAAATTTACTCTCGAGGGAAAAAATGAATATTTAAGTATTTTTCATCAAAATTTATTTTTTTCTCTTACTCTTAGTTACGCAGTATACCTATTATTTTGGATCTTGCGAAAGAGTGAGTAAAATTTAAAAAAAAAACTTGTATTCATCTTAAACAAGTTTAATTTTATAAATAATTTGCATGAATAAACTGCTTTAATGATTAAAAAAGGTTTTCCTTCGTTTAAGTAAGCTACAAAAATGCAAATTTTAAATTTTTAAAGTAAATGAATTCTCAATTTTAAACATAAAATGATATTTAAATCGATGACTTTACTTAAAACTTTCAGCATTTCAAATAATCTGTTATCAAGTGAGTGAATATTAACGTAGCACTGTTCAGCTACACGAGAACTTTTGGGCGACAATCCTCGTAATTTGAACCATGCTCAAGTGTGAAGATTACGACACCTGAGCTGGCACTCCCTCTCCTAACTACCACCCCACACCATCGGGAGGACGTTCAAGCTCTTGACAGATTTAGCCTGCATCGCTCCCCTACACGGTGGGTATTTAATAGTACTGAGATCGAACTCATGACATGCCTGCAGTAATCCATACCTTGACCACTGGGATACTGCTGCCCTCATCTGTTATCAAAGGCAATAACATATTGAATATGGTAAGGTGAACAACCGTCCTCCCCTTTAGGGAGGATAGTCCTCCTTTTATAGGTTCTGCCCTTCCTCGAAAAGTGTCCTCCTACTTGTTCTCCTCTTTAATATTTTTATGCGGATCTGTTAATCTCTGTATTCAGAAACGAACCAAACATGTCGAAGAAGGGTCTGAAACAAATATCACAGGAAGTAACAGTTTTTATCTTATTTTTTGATTTCATCGCAAGTAAATTGGGCAGATATAAAAGATTGTGCTGAGTTTTTATAGAAAGAAATGCCTGACATTAAAATCGGTGACGATAATCTGTTTGGAGAAGAAAAACGACTGAATGTATATTTAAATTCTAATAAATTGGAACAATAGGAAAATTAACATGCTAAAATTGATGAAAGAGGGGTGAAAATACTTAAACCATTTGAAAAATGAACACATTCCATATGAAAATTTAGTTATTCTTGTTGAATTTCCGTTGTGCTGCCCTGGAACTAATGCAGCAGTTGAAAGAGTTTTTTCAGTTGGTAATGATTTTTGGACAATTGAGAAATCAAGATTGAATGTTAATATATTAGCAACAATGCTTACCATAAAATCCAGTATGAAGGATATTTTTTGCTCCGAAATTTCCAATATATTAGAAAATGATATGTCAACAAAAAAACAAACAAAAAAAATCATTCAATGGAAAAATACTCGTTAAAGTAAATAATTAAAGCGTAATTAGTGTAATTTTGTTTGAATTAATAAAATATTTTATACATTTACGTTGTAATTTTTTCTTAAAATTTTCGTCCTCCTTTTCATTGTAAAAAAAATGGTCACCTTAAATGTGGTACTAGATTTCCTTCCTTTAACTATAGTTCTACGGAAAAAAAATTAAGAAGAAAAGAAGCTTTAAGTCTTAAGTGGGCTTAAAAGATGTTACTTCCCCCGAAACGTACTCCATAGTAATATACGCCACATTCCGTTTCGCAGAAAACACAAGAAAGGGATTAAAAAGAAAAAAAAAAGTAATATATCTCAGATATGAAGACGTGACAAAATTACTTGTATTCCAAGAAAGGCGGAAGATTTCGGATTGCAAAAGTAGCAAAAAAGAATAAGGTGTCACACGATTCTTTTCCATTTTACCTCGCGGATCTCTGTGAGGAAAAAAAATCAAATTGCAAGAAAGCAAGTTCTTAGCAGTGATAGAAGGAATGGAGGCGCCGACATTTTCTCGCTTGGTTAATTTTCTCGTTTTCGATATCACATAATCTCATTTTCAGTATGGGAATGGCGTTGGAAATGTGATACATCATGTGGAAGTTCAGTGTACATTTGCCCCTTGGGAATAATGTTTGCAAGAAGGATAAAAAGATCAGTTACTGGATATTAATGCCTTAGTGTAGTTATAATTAATGAGAGAAGAATCTCAAATATACAATTGGGATATCAAGTAAATGAGCTAAATGAGAGAAATATTGTAGTGGAACAATGTGTTATACATTATATCTGATAGATTTAATCAAATTCAAAGCTAATGGTCTGATATAGGTGGGTAGGAGTATTAGCAAATCTGAATTACTGCGACAATGTGTCGAATGTAATTTACTAAGATGGGCTTGAATTGTCGATACTATTCAATAGTTCAATAAAGTTATTCAGAAATTATGTACATTAAAATTACGCTAGGGTTACTGATGTATAACATTATGTTTTAATTTAAACGCACACACAAGTTCATTGAAGAAAAATATGAGAGTTACAATTATTGTAAAACAATTGAATTGGAAAGCAAAATAAACATTTGAATCTATTTTATGATAAAGGATAAGTAATTTATCCAATTAAGAATTATATCATTATACTGATTTTTTGAAAGAAGTCATTGATTATTATTTGATTTATAAGGGAACACACACAAAAACCGCGTAACAAGTAATAAATAAATTCTTCTAAGTTCAGATAAAAAATACCTTAAAGTGCTGCTAATTGATAAGTTGCAATATTTAATTATTCATGCAATTCTTAAATTTGCTTTATTATATCATGCTTTAAGATTCCCCTTTAAATATGAAATATAAAAGTAGCGTTATTTTGACTCGTAATCAAATTATATGAGCAACAATTTTGTTTAATGACTTAACGAGAAACTATTTTAAAATTTTAACATTCTAAAAAGTCTTTCATTTTGAGTAAACCAAATGAAAGGCTCTTGGTGGAATCAAAGCTTGGACCCACATTCCCTCTTAAGATTTCGCTCGCCAAAATATTTGTAAGCTTAGTTAAAGAGATTTATTTTTACTTTGATGTTAGTATTCGAAAGGTGAAAATTAACTTTTAAACGAAATTTTAGCAAATAAACTTTGGTCAAACAGGTATTTTAAAATCTAATAAAAGTGTGTGTACGCATGCGTCTTAAAATTGTTCAAATCGTTTTTAGAATTATTTACGATCTTCAATGAATGAATTATTTTGTTAAAAGTTAAAATGATAAAAATAAAACAATAATACTGATTTTAACTTAGGAATAATTTTTTCATTGAGATTTAGGATTCAACATTCTCGAATCAATTAGAACCTTTTGTTAACGAATGTGAGCAATGAAATACTTCAGGTAAAGAATATGAATATGAACAAACCTACATATCCATATGAACGAACTAAGCAAAAACTTTGTATTACATTTTTACACTAACTTAGCACTTCGGAATAGAACTAGTAAGAAATCATAACAAATATTAATATAGAACACCCCATGCTTTTAACTCAATGACATTAATTTTCTAGTTAATCATTTTATTCGTATATTAAGAATTTTTTTTTACTTTTTAGTTCAATTCACTAAAAAGGTGTTTTTTAGTAATTTTTTTTACTATAATTTATTTTTCAATTTTTTAGATCGAACTAGAAGAAAAGCCTGTTTTTTTAATTTTTAAAACTATCATTTATTCTTTGTTGAAATTATCCTTGAGTTAGATATTTGGAGCCGGAATTGCGTGTCTGCTGGAATTAATCTTGCTCTTCAATGGATAACACCTGTGGGGTATGGGTCTGAAGGTACTGTCGTCAATGGTACTGAAGGGTATTATTCTCTCCGTTTACGGGGCCTCTGATGAGTCCCATATCGTTGCATTTCAAAGATTCCGTCTCTATAGATACAGGACTAAATAATAAAAGTGTGTTGGGAGAAATATTAAATTTCAATCGTATTATCACCTTTTAAACGTATTGCTATAATGTTAATTCGTATCATCACTTCTAAACGTATTGCTATAATGTTAATTCGTATCATCACTTCTAAACGTATTGCTTTATCAACATAAAAAAATAATTAGCAGTTAGAACATAAATTATTTTTTTCACATACACGAGTCTTTTTTCCCCTTCATATTACCATTATTTTCACAGAAAAACTAGACTTATATTATGGTCAGTAATGTTAACTCACCCACCCTCCTCTTTCTCACATAAAGAACATTTTTTTTTGTTTGTTTTAACTGTATTAATAACAAGCGTTTTTTATTTTAGGGTTGCTCCTTTATAAGGGGTAAGGTCTTTTAGTCGTCATATCTGTAATTAGTCGCCAAATCTGGAAACGATATAATGAGTTAGTAGCCAAATCTTGAAATCCTTATTTTTGAGGATCCAAATGAGGACAATTGAACAAGATTATGAAATTATTGTGTTCTCATCGGTCTTTGACAAGTGTGCAAAATTTCAAATTAATCTGACCTTTTAAAGTGGGTAAAAATCGAGTCCAAAGATTCCATTACATACAAGTGTAACTTATAAAAGACTGTTAAAAATATGTTTTATTCACAAAAAGCTAACAGAAATACTTTGTCAAAGATAATCAATTTCAAAGAATAGAAATTGTTGATCTTATCCTTTGCGCAAGCAGCATCTCATATCTGCTCTATTCACTATTGTTTCGGATTTTCTTGGTTTTCTGCTTCTAACGCAAATCTAGAATGTCTTAAAATGATACTGGAAAACCTCAAGATACAAATGTATTTTTATTTTAATCTTAGGTTTAACTTAAGTATATGATTTTTTTAATCTTTTATATATTTCTCCTACTAATAATTATTAGTTATAATTTCTTCTTGCTTTGTAGTTTTGTATTTAACAAAACATTTTCGTAAATTAAAATATTTACCTTTCTTTTGAAAAATGCTTGAATTCATTTTGAAGAACGCCTTTTAAATGATTATATGAATTTGAAGATCCTTCTTAAGAAATTAACTTCGAAAAGAAGAATTGCCTTCATTATGAAAAAAGAATCTCTTAAAACTGAATCATTAAATAGCAAATATCAACGAATGTTGTTAAATTACATTTTAAAGCTTAAGACTACTCTTAAAACCTAACCATTTCATTTTAAGGAATTTATTTAACTCATGAAAAATATTTGAAAATTTTACGGATAAACATATAAATAATCATGGCAAAAAAATCACAATTCAAACTTTAAAAAATATATATTGCAAACAAATATTGTAAAATCTTACTATCAAAGTTTCTAAAACAGTAATTCAAAAAGAGTTAAAGTTATAGTTTTTTAAGCTATTACCGTACAATATTGGTATCTTGACTAGATCAAATTAGGAACTATATACATGTTGAATTTTGGTAATATATATTTGCATCCAAATTAAATTAATTTAGCTTCATTGCAACTTTTGCTTTCTTACAATACATGCAAAATATCTACATATAAGCATTCTATTTGGACATTTTTCTGTCTGAAAATTTTTCAACAAGAGTTTATTAATAATTTAAATTTAAATCAAACTATTATTAAAAACCTTACGAATAAAGATCATTAAATATTATTGAAAAAAATAAATAAAATATAACTAATTTTTCTTACAAAGTTTTAGAGAAAAAAAAAGATTTTATCTGTCTCTTAAATTCTATTTTATTTCCTTCATCAAAATCAAGCTTGCAAATAATGCAAAAGAAAAACCTTTTTTATAACGTTTACCCTAAGAAAACAGAAAGTTTAAAGGGAAAATTTTTTTGAAACTTTGTTGAGTTTTGTTTATTTTTTTTTTAAATCAAAGCACTTTTAAAGAAGCAACATGAATTTTAGAAACTTTATTCAATGTTTACCACTTGGTAGATTGAAACATCCTTTATGCATCATTTTACAAGTAAGCTTTCAATCTTCCATTCTAGGAGTAATGCTGTGAAGATTAATTTTAAATATCCGTTAATGCATATTTGATCCTACTACTGTAATTGAAGTACCTGCTCTAAATATCACGTAAATACGGTTCGTATTTTATGGTATCCGATGTTCAAGACGTGTTAGAGCAGTGTTTCTCAACGTGGAACCTACGCACCACAAGGGGGCAATTCGAAAAAGGACTAATTTGGAGCGTAAAATATGCATTTGTTAGTAATATAACCAATTTTATACAAAATTTTGAAAGGATTTATTGGTTCCAAAAATGTGAAGTAATTAATACAGCTGTAAAGGTCATTCTCAATCATCTAAAAATTTTGTCAGCTGATTTAAGGGGTTTTGGAATGCTAAAATCTTATTTTTGGACAATATGAGATTTTTACATTTTCAAATTGTATAGATTGTAACCTTTCTAAAAACACCTTACTTTAACCTCTAGGGTAATTAGAAGACCTTAAAACCTAGTTTTAAATGATCGTTGAAACTGAGCCGCGCCATTTGAATGGCGAAAAATGTAAACAAAGTACTTCGTTTTTGCTTAAAAGTTGAACGTCTGATATAAGCCAAAACAAGTATCTTTTATTGTAAATAAAGTATTTTATTTTTTTATTTCCCAGCCGATTAGAAATCTCATTGCATACATTAAAATCAATTTATCTCAAATTGTAAATTTTGATGTTCGATGTACCTTTTCAGAGAAACTACTATTGACAGGTACATAAATTTTTCATAATATATTTATAAACATGACTAATATATACTGAAATGAGCTTTTTGTAAAAAACTCAAAGATTTATTTTTTTAAAAATTTTTTTATGTGAAAAATAGGTCAATTTTCACTATGTTTGATAAAATATTTTATAAATTAGGAAAAAATTCAAAATCATCTAAAAACTCATTTCAGTATAATGAGAAAGGTGTACTTTGATTGTATGAAAAATTTCAAGCATGTACATTTTGAGAAAAGGTGCATCGAAAACAGCCAATTTAATATTGTCAGCATAGAGGTTTCCTACTCCTCTTTAAAAAAAAAAAGAGATTTCTGATTTACAAAAAATTAATTACCCAACTTGGATGACGCAGCCAATGTTATTTAATCCTTCTGATATTTCAGATTTACAGTAGTAAAAACTCACAGAAATGCAAAACGACGCGTGAATTAAACCGTTATTTAATATAAGTAAGGGATGGCATGGCTTCGAGCAGAAATTGAAATCAAATATGCAAATCCAACCAAATATGCAAGAGACCTATTACCATTTCCATCTTCATACTTAACTCAAGATGGATCTTACAAATGATTGCATACTTGATGTCAATTAAGCTTTGGGACCCCTAATATCACCCTTTCGCAATGCGGGGGTGTACGTTACGTCATTGACAGTGTGGATTTAGTGCCATAAATAATACGTTGCTAAAAAGAAGAAAGAAGCCTAGTGGCTGAGTGGTTAGTGCATCGCGCTTCCACACCACAGGGCCAAGGCTTAAGCCCCGGGCTGGAAAAGGTTGACTCAGCCTTTCATCCCTTCAGTGGGTTGATAAAAGGAGTACCAAGCTGGCTTGGGAACTTAACACCTGGAGGTTTTGCGTCGCGTATACTGAATTGGGCACAGCAGGCCTTGGCCATCATGAGCTGTCGCACCACTGAATTAAGTGAAAAAGAATAAATATGCTAGATATAACTAAACGAGGAGATTTGAGACTAAATTTATTAAGGTATCCGACTACGTTCGGAACCATGATTTTGCAAAAGCGTATAAATGGATAATATTTATGATATTTTGTGTCACTTAGTTAGTTATAATTAGTTTTCCAATTTAAAATTTAAATGGACAGTTCATTTAACATTATGGTGTAGGAGAAAAAATAAGAGGAAAAATGTGTCAACTAGGATACAAATGAGTAACATGATAAAATATTTGATTCTCTACAGGTTGGTTTAGCCAGAGTATAATATTAATGTTCGAGTAATTTTATATATGAAAAAATATTCTTAATTTGGGTTCTATTTTTTAACATTAGCCGAAGACGGCCTTAAATTATCCAAAAGTAATGGCTTATAATAACTGAACTTCCCATCAGAATGTAACAAACTGTTCATCCGTGAATTGGAAAACTCCGAGATTGGATCTAGTTCAATCGGCCACAAATGTGCGCATTATTCGGCAATCGCAGACGATAAACTTTTTACACTGACTTCATTAGTACAGATGTGAACGCCACAGTAAAATGTGCAGTGCTTACTTTAGTTACGGAATTTAAATTAATCATGCATGTACAGCGAACTGAATGGAATATCGACCCTCCGACATCAAAATCTATCCACAGGTAGGAAAGAACTTTAAAGGAGACGGCAACATTGGTATCTCAAACTGGAAAGTATCCTAAAGTTTTCGTGATAGAAGACCTTGAAGATCGTGTGCATGATTCATTTTGTAGGAGTCTTGATAAGTCTATTAGGCAAGCCAGTTCGAACACGTCTGTACACGCGTGACTGATTTAAATTCCCTTAACCAAAGTACGCTCTGTATCTTTTACTGTGGCGTCCACATCTTTATTAATGAATTCAGTGTAAAAAGTTTATCGTCTGCGATTGCCGAATAAGGCGCACAAGTGAGGCCGATCGGACTAGGCCTAAAAAACCAATGAACCCAAACCATGAATTTTCCAATCCATGGATGAACAGTTTATTACATTATGATGGGTAATTCCGTAATAATAAGCCATAACTTTGGGATACTTTAAGTTCGGATACCCTGTATATATAAATAGTATCTCAGATGTTTCTAAAATGTGACTTTATTAAATGGAACACATTTGCTGCATGTTTTTCAAGGTTTATATAATTTGTTTAATGGTGTGAGCATTTAATATTGGTGAAGTATTTATTTCCCCCTCCCCTTTTTTTTCTTTAAAATGGAAAATTTAGAGAGAGATATTTAATATTCGATACATTAAATTTAGGTCTTACTGAAATGTTTTCAGAAATTCTTTCTGTTCTTTAGTGTATTTGCTTTATTCAAACTGCAGAACTTTCATAGTTTATGTTCAAATTATGAACACATTTCTTTAAATGTATCTCATCTTTTGACATTAGAAGACAATTTGAAAATCAGCCAAAAAGAAAATAGAATGTTACCATGCATGTAATGCCCTTTTACAAAATTAATTATTACTGAAAAATGCAAGCATCATTTAAGAAAAAAAGAAGAGAAAATAATTGAAATTAAAGGTGTCTTTGTATTTACAATACTTTGTAAAATATGATCAGTTTGGCATTTTTTAAAATGTAAATAATAAAATAAATGCAGTATTAAATTTAGGATATTGGAAAGATTTTCTTGAGGAGAGTGTTTATCAAAAAATTTGAAAAAGAAGACAATTTAATTTGGAATGTTTTCCCTGTCAAGCGTTCATTTTTGTCATTGAATTCCACCCTGCCTTATTTTGTTTATAATATCTAAATCGGAGTTTTTATAAATTATTTCCTGGGGAAAATTAAATTTGATAAAATATTAGAAAATTCAGAATAAATATTTGAATGATATATTGCTTTTATTAAAATAAAAAAATATTTATTTTATGCCTTTTAAATGAAATCATTTTTCAGTAAACTTTACACTTAGAAACATGTAACTTTTTTTATATTTAAAACAATTTTCTACTTATTTTGTGTTAACGCCAGATCCCATTTTATCTGCCGATGTGAAAAGTTTAATTTATTATATGTATTCTACGTTGTTTTTTAAACAATAGTCGAACTAAATTAATATTCCGAATTAATTCAAACTGAAGTTTGCTTATAATTTACACAAACTTAAATTTACAAATATAAAATCTAAAGCCAGCAACAGTCGAAAGCTAGTTTATTTTGAAATATAAACTAAAAGATAAGCATAGTTAGTTTGGTCCTTTTGCAATTTAATATTGTGGTATGGACTTCAAAGTAATATGGAAAAAATACTTTCCTCTCAGCAAAAAGTCACATTGGAAAACTAAAAGATGAAGATAACATAAAAACAGATTGTCATGCTTAAGACCCTACGTCGATCACACAATATATTCCGCGTAAAACAAATACACAAAATTTAAAAATATCCCAATTTTTGAAAATATTGTAGAGAGACAATTAGAATTTCATCTAATGTAGAAATGTACTTTTTACATCAATGCGATGCATTTAGTAAAATTTATTTAGAAAAATATTGACCCCTGTCAACTAGAACTTTAAATGGGTGTGATTATATCATAAAAGAACATTTTATATACTGAAACAAAACTCAATTGCGTCGCCTATCCGGTATAGTGGTTAGCGACGCTGACTGTTGTGCTGTTGGGACTAGGTTTGAATCCCGGAGAAGACATGGATGTTTGTAAATGTATAGTGCCTTCGAGGCATGGGGGTACTTAAAATAGACCGTCGAGCCGCAAGTCCTCTCGTAAGGTTGGTGGAAGGGGAAGAGAGGTGGGAGGTGCCTGACCACCCCCAGGGTGTTCTCTCTCTAAATTGGGGTGAAACCGAGCTAAATCATTCTGTCACCTGTATGGTGCTCAAACCTCTGGCTAACGCCAATCGTCATTTATCCCTTTACCATGACGAATTTCGTGAGCCTCGATCTGGCCTTTAACGATCAGGTGGCATTGGTAACAACAAACGTAATTGCAAATAATATTCAAAAGAAAATATTAAAATACGAATAAATTTAAAAAAATAAAATATATATAAAGAAGGAAATAAAATAATATGAAAGCTTGGTATATATAAAATATCTAGTTCCTTTTTCCTATCTAGTGAAATGAAAGGTATTTTAAATATTTACGATGTTAACATTTCTTTAGCTTTAAAATAATGAATTTTTTATAAGCCAAAAACAAAGTTGCTCAGATTGTGGAGACTTGTTCTTTTTACTAGAAAGTAAATCTGTTTTGAAGCACTTCTTTATTTATTTAAAAGACAAAAATGTTTTTTAGGACTAGACAGTTTTTTAATTGAAAATAAAGTTGATGAAACATGATTTTAGTAGTAACGTAAATAAATAAAAAGTCTCAAAAGCCCAAGAAAAAAAAAAACTCACCGGAAATTTTTTACAAAGTAAACACATATTACGTGCATGCGACACATGTGAAAATGCACTTACATAGCTTGAATGTTTTTCACGAAATACGTAACTTATAAAGCCACCCATCCGGTCTAATGGTTAGTGACGCTGACTGCAGTGCCGAAGGGCATGGGTTCGAACCTCTGAGAAGGAATGGATATTTGTAAATATATAGTGCCCCTTCGCGCATCAGGGGTTAGTCTAAATAGACGTCTAGCAGCAAGTCCTCTCGTGAGATTGGTGGTAAAGGAAGAGAGAAGGAAGGCCCCCGACCACCCCAGGGTGTTCTCCTTTAAAATTGGGATGGAACCGAGCAAAAGCGTACTGTCACCTGCATGGTGCTCAAAGCTAAGGCTAACGGCATGCATAAAAATCTAGCGCTTATCCGGCATAAACTTCGTGGACCTTGATCTGATGTTACTGTGGACAGGTGGCATAAGGAACAACAACATACGAAACTTATAAACAACAAAATCAAAAAGAATGCTTTTTTAGCAAGCTTAAAAATACACATACAAGGAAATACTATGCAAGAGAACACACGAGATGTTATTTCTGTTAATAATACAGGATGTATCTATACAAAGTTTATACAAATTTTCAGGATCGATAGAGGTAAACCTAGACTATGAAAAATCCTACAGGAATGCATGGGTGGAAACGCTTTCCTATCGCCTATATGACCACACGAAACACAAAAAAATAGGGCACGAATAGGAGGAGAAAACATGTTTATTATCATTAAAACAGCAAAAAATTAAGAAAAAACGAAAATTAAAGGTACAATAAGAGTGCATGTCGCTGGTGATAGGTGTCACACACACGTCGTTAGTATGCAGGAACCGTCAGACGGTCGTATGGAAAATCCGGACAACTAGCCGTAACCAATATCCTTGTACTGTGATTGTTTTGAACCGTATTCTGGACAGTTTTCTCATTCTTTGGTGTTCTTAATCTTCGCTTACGTTCCTGTTTGTCCACGATTAAGGCTCCACTGTCGTATAATCTCTGGTGCCAGCGTGCAAAGAATGCGTGGCTGGGAGTTTGACTTCTGGGTTAATATTGGGCGTATAACTACTGAGTGGAGAGCCCATTGCAATAACGCCCCCATATGCTAGATGCAAATAAGTGAGCTGAGGGTTCATGTAACGTTCCATCCTACTACATCTTTGTTGGCAGGCAAAATGATGATGGATATTGAGTATGCCACGTTCAGCTTACGTAGCATCATCTATCGCATACACCATCCAAAGATTTTCCAGTATTTTTGCTGTGCTAAGAATAATAAATAATTTTTATCCTATTATTCTTGTTCTTTCTTGCATTTCATAGCGTCACTACCATACGAAGAAAGTCTTTCCAAGTATGCATTCCTATGTGATTTTCCACCGTCTGGGTGTACTCTATCTGTTCGAAACCTTGCAACTGTTGTGCTGATACATCCTGTATGTGCACACAAGGTTAAATCAAAAGTTTTTACACTTTTCGTTTTACAACTTTATTAAACAAAGATAAGTGTACACAGCAGATATTTTATTTTTTCTACATAGTCTACACCTTGAGCAATGCACTTGGTTCAACGAGCCACAAGCTTCTATGTGCCTTTCTAGTAGAAGGTGATACTAAAGTTTGATTCTAATGAATGGGCACGGAAACAAATTAAGGGGTCTCAGGGGTGTTAAATTTTTCTAGAGGTCTGAAAATATAAATAATTTTCAAACAGGTATAATTCTTTTATATTTAAATTAAATGATTCGAATCTTTTAAAATTATTTATAAAAAACTGGGGCTTCAGGGAAAAGTATAAAAAAATTTAAAAAAATAATCATAATTTTTAAAAAACATAAGCATATGAAAATTCTATAATAAATATTAAGTATTTTTTTGGTTGGGACTATTTTTCAAAATAGTAGCTTTAATTACTAGCTATAAGTTGAATAATAAAGTTAAAAGTATTCTCATTACACATAGCTATTTTTATATAAATAGAATAATAACTTAAAATTTTAATAAATAAAAAAAAACATTTTTAAAAATATTTAAAAATTGCAATGTTTACAAATATTTTGAAATACAAAAGATATATAATTTAAAAAAAGGTAAACAAAGTGTATGATGCATTTTTAAAATTTTATAAATTTTTATACATCAGGGTACTATTTTAAAAATACGGGCAAAAAAAATACTTTTTTATATGAATTTTCATATGCTTATGATTTTTTTAAAAATTTTGATTATATTTTTAAATATTTTTTCTTTTCCAAAACCCCCCCTTTTTTTATAAATAATGTGTAAAAAATTTGAATCATTTTTTAAATTTAAAAAGAATTATACCTGTTTGAAAATTGTTTATATTTTCAGACCCTAGAAAAATTACACCTGAGACCTTAAAGACATGGGGTCTAAAATTCAAATATTAACTTTATTTTAAAGAAAACACTTAAAGAAAAAACAATTTAACGAACAACACTCAGGAAAGACTGTTTTCCTTCGCACCCAGACAAAGAATGAATTCTTTTCTAACCCCTAAAGGGGGAAAGGGAATTTCCGTCCCCTTTTTCAGCTGGCGTTCCGTTGAGCAGGCGGTGTTGGACACTTCGACTCCTATCCCAAAGGGGGACTGACCATCCCCCTTAGCAGGTGGTGATGAACCCTTCCACTCCTGCAGTGATGCAATATTTGCACCACATTCCCGAACGTCCACAAAGCTTCTTTCAGCGGTCCAAAGAGATGAAAGTCTAAGGAAGCGAGATCTGAGCAGTATGGAGAGTGTTCCAGTGTCCAATTTGTCGATTGTTTCTGTGGTGTTATGAGCTGTGTGCGTTTGCTCTCTCTTTTTGTTTTATTTTCGTTTAACCTTCTCAAGAGATACTGCACTTCCTCGTATTGCGACAAAAGTCTCCAGTGAATTAGTGGACCTTTCTCACCAATTGTCCACAAAAATCTTATCACTAATAATTGCTCCTGTTTGGTGCAAACAAGAATGAACGTCCCAATCAAGTCATCGAAACCGGGATAAGCAGATGTTTTCATTTTTTTCCACTCAACACTTCCAGTATAGTAAAAGTCAGAAATAAGTTTGTTATTAGAAGGGACAAGGGAAATTATATAAGTTAACAAATAAAATTGAATGGTTTATTCCTCTCTTCTGGTTAATTTTCTCATTTTCCTCAACATATCATTTCTTTATTAGTTACGGTATGTTGTAAAAAAGTGTATCAGATCATTTGGGAGGTGCAGCGTTTGTTCCACAAATGTAATACCTGAAATCTCAGAAAAAAACAGTTCACAATCATTTGATAAGGTTTTCATTTTGTTTTGAACGTCAAAGGCGTGATTCCACAGGTTTCTTTCTTTTTTTTGGGGAGATTCTAAACAGAGTTGTATCTCAGTGAGCTAAAATCCTGCGAAAATAAGATAACAAGAATAAATTATTACAGTTGTAATTAATTTTATTGCAATCAAATTACAATTGATATGAATTTGCGACTATCAGTTATTCAATTGCATGACGAATTTAATTAGCTAAGTTTATAAATCAATTTTTCAGGGAGAGCTTACTTGAACTTTATTGTATTAATGTAATAGTAAACGGTTGTGTATAATAGTTAAGTCTCGAATTGAATAAATGCTATGTATAATCTGACAGTGCTACTAATATTTATAAAAAGCATGAGATGTTGAATAATGTACCCAATGCGACAAAAGCACGTAGTCTTTATTTACACCCCTAGAGTCCAACTAAGCGGGGAAAGGAACGATAATAATTGGTTCGTAACTGTGCGTGTAGAAAAATCATGAACTAACGCGGAAAGGAAGGCGCCTACCATTCCCTCGCTCAGATAATTTCCTCGTTTTCGACATCACATCATCTCATTTTCAGTTAGATAATGGCGTTGGAAGTGTAATCGACCAAGTGGAATGCTCAGTTTATGTTTGTCCCATAAGCACGATATTTACAAGATGAAAGAAAATATCAGTAATATTACACATTCATGCTTTGAAAGTCAAATACTGAAATGAGATAGCGAGTAAGCTAACCAAAATAAAAAGAGAGGTAGATAGAATAACATGTTATTACACTGTAAGGGATATTTGGATTTTATAGACCGTTGGTGTAAGATTTTGATTAGTGTATCTAGAGCCAAAGACACCAAAGATCATGTAATACATATTTATAAGTTTGGGAGTTGAATGAACTCATTTGGAATTGTCTGAAGTACGAGTAGGAATATGAAATAAGTACAGGATTAAATTATATTATATTTAGATAGAGTATTATCCAAACATCTAACACATTCTTTCAATCAAAATTTGAAAAATACGTTAAAATATTAACATATTAAAGTTAAGGTATCCGAACACGTTGAAAATGACAAAATTCAGTCAAGACAGATATTTTTTTATCTTATTGAATAGACTTATCTTTTGGCTTTACAAAACATACATTGTTTTGTTCTACGCTACCTAGAGACTAAGCTACAATCAATTTTATAAAGTTAGAAAAACTCGTAAGTTAAGAAAGAGTCTTTGATCTACCATAAGTGGGCATTTAAATTGTTCAAAATCTATCATGGCGAGTCTTATAACTCAAAATATTACAAATGTATTTCTATAAAACTTTTTGAACCTGATATTTATGTTATTTTCTAGAGAATGTACTAAAACATTTCTTATTGTATGAATGTGTTTTGCGTTAGGGCTTGTTATTTAAATAATGGTCTCAGAAAGAATGTGACTTTTCTTATAATGATTACTCAATCAGCTCTAAACTTTTCAAATTTTAATAAAACATTAATATTTTAGTACATCCCCTAGATAAATGCATCTAATTTGTTTTGGTAATACTTTTACTAATAAAAATTTATTAATTTTTCTCTAATTCCTTAGAAGTTATACAAAAATATTGCTAAAATTTCACTTATAATTGTGAATTTTGTGAAATTTAGCCAATTTATTTTAAATGTTGTTGGTTAAATATTAGTATTTATTGCTATTGAGTCCTAACAAAAGCATTAAAAATGCTTGTTATTTTGTCAAAAAGTACTCTAATATTAAAAAGAAATTAGTTGAATATTATGTTATATACTCTTATAGAACTGTAAAAATATCTTATTACTGTAAAATTGTGACACATACAAATTTAAAATTCTCACATTCTTTTTAATCTTGACAGAAATGTGATAAAATAGCGGATTTTATAACAAATGAAAAATAAGTTTCCCAAGTTACCTTTAAAAACACGAGAAGAATAAAAGCTAAATGGGTTTAATATTGAGTTTTTTAATTTAAAATGATTAGTTAGCTGTGAAGAATATGTTGTTTTTTAGGTTTAGAAAATAGAATCAGATGACACTAAAATGTTAACAAAGTGAGAAAATATTTCTATCGATTTATATTTTTTGCATTCATTTATTGTTCTTCAATCAATAGCATAAAATAAAACATTTAATACATAAAACCTAATGAAGATGATAAAATAAACAAGAAATTCTTTGCGGAAATTAGTCTTAATGCTAAAAGCGCAAACGATTCAGTATATGTGAATGGAATTTTACACAAATGCTTACAAAAACGTACAACATATTACATAATACTTACTGGTACTTTAGATGCATAATTTTTTATGTCTACATCGCAATGTACACTCATGGACAAAACAATTAGTGTAACAAGAAATAATTGCGGGATCGTAACGAAACTTTGCATGAAGGTACATGTCGGGGAGATATGCAAATAATTCGAAATGCAGCGTCATTGGGCGTTACGTATAGCCGCGCGGTAGAGGACGTTTAACGTTATTCTCCGTGGAGTATAAAATAATTAACCAAAGCTTATTTCAGTATGGTGAATCTTTTACAAAGGAAGAGCTGAGGTAGACATGCCATTACGCCGCTTTCGAAGACAATATGAGCAGCTGTCGCAGTTTGAGAGAGGGAGAATCATCGGCATGATGGAAGCTGGGGGGTCAGGTAGGAGAGCAGCTCATCAATTAAGCCTCTCTGATTGTGTTGTGAAGAGGTGTTGGGATCAATGGATCCGAGAGATGACGAAGACCAGGCGCAGGACGCCCTCGACAAACCAGTCGTCAAGAAGACCACCACATCGTAAGAAATGCACGCGTACAGCCAACTGCTTCATCGGCTGCCATCCAGGCACAGGTAGCACCTTCACTAGGGGCCCCTGTGTCTTCTCGAACCATACGAAGGCGCCTGGTTGAAGGACATTTGGGATCGCAGCGCCCATTAGGTATGCTGCCCTTGACCCACCCATCGAGGCATCCGTTTGGAATGGTGCCGCGTACGAGGAAACTGGACTGCAGCGGAATGGAACCAGGTCGTCTTTAGCGACGAATCCAGATTCATTTTCAGCAGTGATGACAATCGTGTTCTTGTGTGGAGACCCCACCCGGTGGACTTCTCAATCCTGCCTTTGCTATACAGCGACATACCGCTCCCACAGCTGGTGTGATGGTGTGGGGTGCCATTGCCTACAATACATGGTAACCCCCCCCCAAGTATTGATACGTGGCACCATGGCAGCTCAGCGGTATGTCCATGACATCCTGCAACCACATGTGTTACCACTCATGCAACGGCTCCCAGGAGCCATTTTTCAACAAGACAATGCTCGGCCTCACATGGCAAGGGTGTCATAAGACTTTCTCCGCCCCGTTACTACCCTTCCTTGGCCTACCCGACCCCAGATTTGTCTCCAATCGAGCATATGTGCAATCATTTGGGACGGCGAGTTTGAACGAACTAGAGGCAAGGTTACAGCAAATATGGAACGAAATGTCTCAAGAGATTATACAGAACTTGCATGCTTCAATGCCCGATCGTATCGCATCGTGCATTCGTGCTATATATAGAGAGGGTTCAATAGGATATTAAATCCTCCGTTCTTTTGTCTTTTCTCTGAAATAAATGATCCTTTTTCTTTGATTTTCTAATCATTTGTTTATATAAAAGTAGTGATTACGTACGTAAAATTTCGTCTCATTTTGATGACTCCTTCTTGGTGCGCTAATTTTTTTTGTCCATGAGTGTACAACAATGAGGTTTTTTTTCTTATCAACGAAAAGTTTTCTTACAAGGTCTACCTGAAGGCAGTATAATTTCTCTAGACCCATATAGAATCCATATATAGATTTTGTTAAAAGTTTTTTAGCTAGGAGTTAATTGATCTTTAAATGATGATGCCATTTTGTTTTACTGCTCTGTTTATTCAATCGAGAAAATTTTTGTAAAAACTGTAAAATATTTTTACAGAATAAACCAATGGCGTAATTATTAGCAATACTGGCTTTCTGACGAGCTATCAGAGAGTTACTATTTATGAATACCTTTCCAGAATAATGTGCTGACCTGTTATCCTTCTTATGCCAATCTCCTAATAGTTACTTAGGAGCAAAAAAAATCATAATTTTGTCATAACGACATCAATAAATTTTTATAGTAAATAAAGTGAATACTAAATTTTTAGTGAATCAATGGGGTTAAAGATATGGCTTACAATGTTTATGGACCAAGAGCTGAAAATCCGATTAATTTGATATCTAATAATATTTGAATAAAATTTTCAAGAAAAATATTTATACCTTTTAATTTGTACTTTATATTAAATCTGTTTTAAAAGATCGATGAGTTAAAAATGTGAAATCTATTTAAATAATTTATTTTTTTCTTAAATTACCCATTTTAATGTCCTTAAAGTTTCAAGTATTTATAGAAAAGTGCATTAAATTAAACGGTTTGTTGTATTTCCAAAAGTAATTTCAAATAGTTTGCTTAGGATTCATAGAATCATGCATGACAAATTAAGGAGTACATGTAAATTAAAAAAGGAGTATAAAAATAAAATGATAAAAATACTGAGCTAACAAAGATTAAACGATTAATTACAAGAAGGAAAATGAACTGAATAGATTTTATTCCTTCTATCTGTTGAATGTATTGTCACGAGTTTGAAACCAGTTCCACTAAAGTCCCGCCGTGTAGAGTAGCAATGCACCTTAAATCTGTCGAGAGCTCAAACGTGCTCCCGTTGGTGTGGTGTAGTAGTTAGGAGAAAAGGAGTGTGGGTCAGGTGTCATCCTCGTCACTATCATGGATCAAAGGTTGGAGGTCGTCGCCAAAAGGCCCCCGGCTAAATTGTAGTTAATGTTCCTCACTATACCCTTTTATTTAAAAATTTTTTGAAACAAAAATAAGGTGTGCAAAACTTAAGCAACAGGTGGGTTTATTGCCATAACTTCACGAAAAAAAACATCTGAGAGACATGAAATTTTGAAATGAGGGGGGGAAAATTTTGTACGAAAAGGGTGCGAAACATCGGCGCTGAAAAGGAATCAACCATCGGGATGGAATCAAACAAAACAAACTTTTTTTTGAACGCATAGTATCGGACTCATATTTTCATCCAACAGGAAGAACAAAAACCCGATGTTCCTTTAAAATGGTATATGCCCTCCCCTTACTACAATGGTTTTTGCACCGCCCAATACCCAGAACCAGCTGGTGCAACATTTTGGGGAGATGCCCATTCCTCAATCAAAAATCGTTTGAGTTGTTGGTTGTACCCGGATGATGTAAGCGTGTGGCAATACGTCTCCCCAAAGCATCCACACATGTTCGATGGGATTTAAATCTGATGAGCACGCTGGCCAATCCATTCGAGTGATATTTTCACTTCCAGCAGCCCTAACATCAAGAGTGCGGATGTGGCCGTGCATTGTCATCCGTAAAATGAAGTCTGGGGCAATGGCACCTCGGAAAAGATGCACATGGGGAAGAAATACCCCCTCACAATAGCGATCCCCGTTACAGACCCTCTGTCGAAAAATGTGAAGCTCAGTTCCCCGTTCAGCATAATGCCAACCCAGACAAGAACTCCAGGACCACCGACGGCGTTCTTTCCCTTTGATGTTACTGGGATAAAACCGGGCCCCGATCTCTCCAAATCAAAACCGTTGAGATCGCTTCTGGAACTGAACCGACCCCTCATCCGTAAAGAGGACACGACTCCATTGGATCAGGTCCAGTTTTGTGCCTCTGGCCCACTGTAAACGGTGGCTTCGGTGGCCAACTTCAAAGGGGGGCAGCGTTCAGGACGGGGGTGAACAGGCCCCTTTGTGAAGGCGTTCGGCCAGTAAACCGCTACACTTTCGACCTGTTCTGTACGAGTTTCTGGAGCAATGGCGCTTGCTGATGCTGTCGAAAATTTTTCGCCTGAAAGGGTGATATATCGGTCATCCCCAGTTGTCGTCCTCCGGCGGCCACACCAACCTTCTAACAGCTGTACCTGTGGTTTGGGAAAGCTTCCCAAGCGCGCGAAAACACTTTTTTTGATTCCGAACTCTGCAGCTGCACTGATGACAGTACGCCCTCCTCCAGCTTTCCAAACATTCTTCCACGTGTGAAGTCTCCAGGTGATTTTTCACCCATATTTCACGAACTGACCACTGGCACCAGAGAATATGGTGAATTGGTCTCCTCCTTCATTTTCTTCTACTGTTTAGCAGCGCCCCCGACATCACGCGTTTTGCGTACGCCCCACATCGCTTCTGACGTTTTGTTCCTGATATTTGCATACGCATAACGTTTCTACTGACTTACGTGTTCCCTCTACTGATCTCCAGACTTCCTTTTCTGCAATTTCATGGCTATCTGCTAAATTTTTACATTGTTGCTTAAGTTTTGCACACCAGTGTAATTTATAAGGGTTATTAATTAACGTCTGTGGTTTATTTTCCAATATATTTTACAATTTATGAGATGAAAAGAAACATAATATTTGCCAAATTATAAAAAAAGTAATTTGAAATGAACCAAAAATATAACCTGTTAGCAACTGAAAATTTACAAGCGATAATAGATTAACATATGAACTTCGATACATTTGTATAATTAAAAAATTCTAGAAAGTTATCCTTTGCTAGTGTTATATGATATTGCTTGCTTCGCTCACTCCCTGTTGAATGTATATTTTGTATTTTTCTGAAATTAAATATTTTATTTTTTACATCTATATTGTTATTTGTATTGTATTGATTGCGATTAATAATAAACAATTTAACGAATATATGTGAAATTTTTAGTAAGAAAGTTTGTGTAAATTTATGAATAACACAGGTGACAAATGATCCAAAAAGGAAAGATTGAAACGAAATGTGTCAAGCCAATGGAACATAAAAACCACCAGTTTCAAAAAACAACGTTAGTATTTCAAAGTAGATTTGAAAATTATTTTTAAACACATATATCATTTATGGAATGTTTACAGAAAAAAAAAACAGACACATTTCAAACCTTATGAATTATTTACCACAGCATGCAGATTGTAATTTTATTTATGCATCACTTCGAAAATACATCGCAAATTCTCCAGTCTAAAGACCATTTCAGAAAAAAAAAAGTCGGTGTGCTTTGCTTAAAAGATCCATTGATAAATATTTAATGATACTGAACCAACCAAAAACTTGTACTGTAGAGAAAAACTTTAAAACATATGGGATCAGGGAAGCATATGCAATCACATTGGTTAGTGTTTCCAGTTTTAAAATGAATTACATAAAATATAAATATTTTATTTTGAATTAAGAATGATTTCTTTATAATATTTGAGATATCAAATACAAGTACTAGTTCCATTGATTATTATTTGCAAAAGTGTTTCTAAAAGCTACCCTTCTTCTTTTCTTTTTGTTATCTGATTAATAACAGGTGTAATTAAAATTTTATTTTGCATCGTTTGATTTAAATAATTCAAAACAAAAGTAATAATATGAATATTAAATAAATACAGCAGAGTCCCGAAAACTCGGTATTCAAAAACCTAGCAGTCCGGACAACTAAGGTACATCTCTCTTTGCAGGTAGAAAAAACCTAACTACGTAATCATTAATTTGTAGTAAAATTTTCAAACAAACAATACACAAACGTTTGGCACAATATTTTCTGAGGAAACACTCGTACTTATTTCTTTTGATATCATTCTCGATAACCCGTCATTTACATAAACTCGGCCTTTCTTCAGTCCGCATTAGGCCGAGTTTTTGAGACTCGTAACTATTACAATGTAACTAACTGTTCAATACAACTAATTACAGTAATAATATAAGAGGTGCATTATTTTAAAACAAGTAATTTGGTAAAAACATATATACTTTATCTTAATGTACGAGTAAAATGAATCAAATATTTTTTCCCAACATACCAGTTTCTTGAAATTAAAATTTTGTTAATTTTTTCCATCATTTTTAAGGTATGTTCATGTCTGCAGCTTATTCAGTGCAATTATGTTATATAGACGAGAGTATTTTTGACTTTTCTTAAGATCGAAGCTATCCTTTCATTTTAGTGGCAAATTTTCTGTAAGCACTAATTGTGCTTTTTTTTTAACCATTTAAAAAAACACTACCTAAAGTTTTGTATAGAAGTATATGAAGCAGTGGGGTTATTTTATTCGGACTATATATTTAATGTGTTTTTCCGTTTTACTTATATAACATAATATCACACTCTCAGTTATTCATTTTTATAATTTTAATTAATTTATAAATTAAATGCGTTATGCTCTCTCTCTTTCTTAATTTGAGTTATATGGCAGCATTTTATACTACAAAATGTTAGCATTTCAAATATTTCTATAAGCGAAACATATGATTTCGTGAATTACTTTTTAATATACGAGTTTTATGTTATTAAAATACACAATGAAAGAAGTTTTCATACGAAAAATTGCTAGCTAACAACAAATCCTTTTTTAAGTAATGTAGTACAATATCAATTTGTGCATCGCCGTTTAGTTTTACTCTTATCATAGAAATTTGAATCGATATTCAAACTATTGAATACATTCTTCTTCTTGAATTCAACATCTCAATGAGGACATACGCATATTTTGTGTCTTTCTATTTCATTTCAATCGCTTCCGCAGTATTTCTTACTGAGATATAGATGTTTCTTTGACAAGATGTCAGATTTTATTTTTTGTGTTCAAAAACTGCTATTTTTCCCCAGAATGTCTGAAATTGAAGCAAATCCTTCCGAAACATTTTCTTAGAATAAAAAAAAACAGGCAAACGCAGAACAGTTTTTAATTAAAAGATTTAAAAATTTGTTGTATTCCATTTTAAGAGGGTTTATTGTAGAAAAAATATACAATGTAGTTTTAACTAACCGATCTGAGATCGGAGTAACAAAAAATGAGTTTAACTGATTTAAATTAAATACATAAATATTGTTTCCCAAATTATGGTTTTATATAACTCTATTTTATATGTATTAAATTTATTTAACTTAAAAAGATATATAAAATTAATCTAACAAAAAATAAAGCAATATCTCTTAAATTTTCATTATGTATATTTAAGTACTAATTACATTTTAAAAATCAAAATGATAATTCAAATAAATAATTGTTGTAATTATTCATCAAATATATATATTTATTTAAAACAGAGTTTTCTGCTTACATGCATTACGATTTATATAATTACCAGAAACATCAATTTCATTAATGACGAAGAATCTTTAGAAAAATAATGTTTACTTTAATTTTATTAAGCATGCTAATTAAATTAGGCTAAAATTTCACCGTGAAGGAATTTTGTAATGTATTTGCACATTTGAGTGCTAAGCTGATAGATGTAGAATAGATAGGCTAAGAAAACTTTTTTCAAATTAAGTGTAAAATTTAATCCTGTAGACAAACAAGATTCTTCTCTCAGTCCCATCTAAGATCAAACATTATTCAGCTAAATCCATAATAACGTTATAATATGAGAGTGAATACTAAGAAATGATGCTTCACATAAAAATTCTATCGTTTATCTTTGCGTGCTTTAATGGGAATAGTAAAGTTCTTAAAAGCACGGATAAAACACAAACAATATTCAACCTAAAGAATGTGTACAGCAAAGTAAATATCTTTGTCAAGCCTTAATGAAAAAGTTACTTGTAGAGTTTGATTTTTATGTTTAATAGACTTATGTTTTGAGTTGTGCTTTCTACAAAGCTGTATTTTTAACAATTAATTAGCAGTTACATGAACTTGTGAAGTTTCATATGAATTTTTAGTTATTTCAACCAAAAAAACATAATTTTATTCTTGTTTTACCGAATCTAATTAATCCAGAAATTTCTTGGTTATTTTCAAAGTTTAAGGGGACGGTACGATTTACAAAGATTTTTAATTTAAGAATTTTCAAAAATTTTTTGGTTGCATCCTATGTGTGTATACTATGCAAAACAGATGTTACGCTCAAAATTTCATAAAAAGCTAGCCGTTTAATTTTTTAAGGAAAAAACTTAAAATTCGGGAAGTGATTTTAAAATGCTACTTCTACAAAAATTTACAAGTATGTCAAACTATGTATAACAAAAGCTGGTATGGGTTTTGTGATAGCACGATTGGTATTCGTAAAATACTTCTTTTTATGGTTGCTTATTGAAAATTCCTTAAAAAATGTATAAACTCTCAGTTAAATTTTTTTTAAAAAAAAAGTATTATTTTGATTCAAAAATGCATACCAACTTTTGTTCCATGTACTATTAGCAATAGGTAAAAAAAATTCAATGCATTAGGCACAATAGGAAAAAAGCCTTAGCATTTTAAATGAAGATAAACTAGTTATTTTATCTTTCCGAGGTAAGGCAGTTTAAAATTTTGATCTGCCATAGGGATGTGAATAAAAACGAACGAAAAATCTATCATAATTCTACGTCTTTTAAGTTTAGAGCTTTGAAATTTTGTGAGGTTATAGAAAAATATATAAAGAATAATTCAGGCTAAAAAAATTAGATTTGATGTTTTGACCGGTTTTTGTTAATTGAATCGTACTGTGTCGCCTTAATTATGTAAATATCCAAAGTCTTGTGTCGTGGTCGCTAGTTGTCTTGGTTTAAATACGCCTTGTTTGAATTTTGGTGTCGCTATATGGATTCATCTTGTAAATGGTCCAATGTGTGTTAAATCTATCAAGGCTCAAAGTCCTCATGTACGCATATGTGGAAGTTTGGAGTATGGATTAGAAACCCAGCTATCGTCCTTGTCCTTTGACTGTGGCTCAAAATTACTCACTTTGAACAGTTGAATCACTTCTGTTAATAAAAGAATAAATCAAGTAAGCGAATATATGCTACGTATGAAAGTGAACTAAAATTTCCAGATTAGCATATAACGGCGTTCTAATATGTGATTAAAAGGTGAAGTTGATTTTGTTAGCAGAAGGCACTAATGTTGTGTGCAGGAAATGTATTAATTTTGTCAACAAGAATTTTGTAACGATAAAAATAAGTTCTGATGTTATGAATAGAAGATTTTTTTGAACAGAAGAGAGATCCATGTTATGGATTAGGCTTTTTTCTGCAATGAAAGTCACTATAGTAGCTAACGTACTCCTGGAATACTCCTGAAATTGAGCAAACTACTAACTGATGAAGTTAGTTTGTTGAAACTGGCATTTTTCTTCTCCATCTTACTTATTATTCTTTATCTCAAGCTGTAGAATACGTTTATTATACTTCTCAAACTGAGGTGCTTGTAATAGGTTGATTTTCATATTTTTATTCCTTTTTAATCATCCTTTTGAAAGTATCTGGATTCAATCGAACTCTGGAATCTATTTTAGTTAAAAATAAAGTAGGCCTAAGAAACTACAGAAAAATATGGTAAAATAACATGGTAGTTTCGGCAAATCATTATCACCTTAAAATATTTGAATACGAATGAAATAAAGAATTGTGAGCAATTCTATACGAATAAAAAAGATATGCGATTTTACCTTTAATTTCTAACGAATGTAGTAGAATATCAAGTTTGTGAAATGTTTGAATACATATTTTATACATTATTTTGACATATTTTAAAGTGAAATATAGTTCCTGTGTAATTTATGTATGTTTTTTTGTTTAAATAAAGAAGGTGCTACAATTAACAGTTTTAACTGTGTTACTGCCATTAATCTACTTAAATTATTCACCGACTGCTAGCTGAACATTCACTTACACTCACGTTTTAATGAAGTCATAATTGTTTATTAAAAAATTTAAACAAAAAAATATGTTAAACATTGTGTATTACACATAAATTTTTAATAGCAGAATAAATATAATAATAAAAATTTTTAAAAGTAAAATTATATAAAATAATAAAACTATTATATATACATGTAATTTATTATATGCTATCTTTCTTTCATGTTTTTCATTTAAATATATATATAATATATATATATATATATATATATATATATATGAAGAAACAAGGCACCGCAGTTTCAAAACTCATTAAACAACTGCAAAAACAGTGATATTACTATTGAAAGGCCAAAGTGGAAATTATGGGCAAGTAATTAAAATAAAAGCATGAAAAAAATTTAGGTAATAAATAGGTCAATAATTATCATGCCAAATTTGGCATATCTTGCGCGAATGTTTGTATGGCAGTGTCTAATTTAGTTAAAAGTTCAAGATTATAGTCTTAAAAAAGTAGTTGTATAAAATTTTTTAGCTATTTACAAAGTTTGTTTTATTTTTTCAAATTTAAATCAGTTTTAAAATTTTACAATTTCATGAAGAAATATTTAATTTACTGGTATTATTTTGATTACGTGATAATTATTTTCTTATTATTGACCCTGAGAGTAATAATGAAAGTAATTATTGATTTCATATTGAACCTGCAGTGATGAATTCTTAAAAGCTCTGATGTTTCTTTCTAACCTTGTTCTGCTGAAAGTTTTGCCCTTTCGCCAGAGCTGAATGGCAGAGAGATTTGAGATTCTTTGGGTACTAAAAACGTAAAAACAACTAAATCTAAAAAGAAAAATAATAACGAATTAGAAATTTTATAAAAAGCGTTTATAATTTGTAAAAAGATTTTTCTTCTCTTGTACATAATGTATACATATGACATTTGCTGTTAAAAATGCAACAGCATAACTCTTGAGAATGCATAAGGCTGCAAATAAAAGATTCAAAGATATGCATCCTGAATAAATTCAAGGATAATGAGAAAGGCTAAGGTAATGTTTCTCTTGCTAAAAGTAAATGTCAGGAGAGTAAACAAGATTCTTCCGAAAGATATGGAGAGATTTGCTTACTCTGCTCGTAAGCAAAAATAAATGATGAATAATGTTAAGTTAGTCAGTAACTTCTTAAACCAGGAACTTCAACAGTTGCTTAAAATATCAAAGGTTCTACATCCACTAAAAGTTAACAAAAAGTATCTATTTATAATTGGAATATGTAGAAAGCCTTTAATTTTGGTACAGAGACTTTGAGAGTTATATATTGTTATGCATTTTTCTCCTTTTCCTGATTTTCCTAAGCGCAATCAGGAGTTTATGTCCCAGTTTTACGATTCCAAAGCACTTGCTTTCTCGCGATAATCCTGTTAGTTGAGCATCTTTATGTGTGATGTGCATTCTTTTTTTGTGTGGTATATAACGAAATGGTTATTTGAGAAAATCTCCACTCAGATCTGCTATCTTCTTCAAGATATAAATGAACTTACTGGAAGTTCTTGCTATGTGAAGGGATTATAATTGTGTTTTTATTTCGTAAGTAGAGTAAATACGGAAGTAATATTTACACCCTTAAGTGTCCGCGGTATGTTTAGTTCGGTGTGTGGATTCTTAAAAAGAAAATAAATTCATTTTTTTTACTGTTTTGTTATAAAAAATAACACATGTCTTAAAATTTATTTTATATCCTGTTCAAGTAATAAAAATGTAGAAATGAATGAGATACTGCACATAATCCTATTTGCTAACATTTTATCAAAAATATGTTTTAACCCTTTATCTAATGCAGTTTTTTCATGCAATATTTTTTGAATTTCTACATTGAAAATTAAAGGATATACATAAAAAAAATACTCATCTTTGAGAAATTTAATCCGTTAGAGGTAATTAATTAATTAAAGATAATCAACTATAAAATTAGTTACATACACTGTTCACTTAAAATAAATAGTCAAATAGTTTCTAAAGTGTTCCTAGTATCCGACAACGTTCGGAACTGTGATTTGCAAATGCGTAAAAATGGATATTTGATATTTAGTAGTATATTTTTATTAGTAATATTATACTTGTTTAGTAGAATACTTAGATTAGAATACTTGTATAAAATTGTTTTAAGAATATTATTACAATAAAAAATTTTTTAAGTACAATATTTTGACAAAAAATGCACATAAAATGACCCATTTTCAAAATATTCTCCTTTTGTGGAAAATGCTTCTATTATAATAATATTTTGTCTGTATATAGCTCAGACCTCTGTACAGAGCCCGAACTAATATTTTTAAAAATATATAACATAGAAGCGTATTTATCTATATTTTAGTACAACAGAGGGGAAAAATTTCAAGAAAAAAACGCCGATAATTATTTCAGTTGGTAGTAACCCTGAAAATAATGCGATTTTTCAAAGATCCTAGTTCATGCCCTCTGGAGAAAACTTTATTTTATCTAAGCACACACACACACAAAATATTATTATTATAAAAACATTCTTCATAAATGGGGAATGTATTGAAAATAGGCCATTCTAAGTGAATTTTTTTGCCAAAATATTGCATTTAAATGATTTTTTACTATCATAATATCCTTGAAACAATTTCATACAAGTATTCTAATCTAAATGACACTAAATATCATGAAAATTATCCATTTATGCACTTTTTAAATTCATCTTTCCAAACGTAGTTGGATACCTTATCATATAGAAAAAAAAATAAAACACCATTTTGACATTAACTACTTTTTCGGAATAAAAAGGATAATCTTCGCAATCCGATCAAAATGTCAGTTGAAAACTCAGTTTCCTATAAAACTATTCATCTTCCCCGCTAAAATACTGTTACGAATTTTGTGTAAATAGTGTAAATAATTTGTATTTGAGTGTTTAATGCATTTATATTACTCTATGTTATGATTATTGCATGTTAAAATTGTACCATTCACAAGCAATGCCGCCCCTTACGTTATAATGGCGATTCAATAAGAAGGCGAAATCTTGGCGGTAGAGCCAAGTTGGCATCATTTTAGGCGACCAAGTTTGTGACCATTTAGCGACTTTGGTGACCATTTTGGCGACATTTTTGGCGTCATTGGCGATCATGTTGGCGAGTTCGGAACCCTCTGGAATCTTCTAGAAAGTAGTGGATCTCTCCACTAATGTCACGAGCGGCTATATTTCTGGAAGTTTCTGTCGCGCTTATAAATGAGATGCTCGCCGGGATGGCAAGGAGTCTGGATTAAACCAGCGAGTAGTGAGGATTGTTTTGATTAGCGATTAGCTCGGCTGTGCTTGTGAATAATCTTTACTTACGTGTATTTTTAAACACTGGTTATTGTGTTTGATTGCTGTTGAAGGTGTGAAGACCTTCGGATAATTACTCTGTGAATATTGCTGCTGAATCCTGTATTTAAAGGATTGGATTTTTGATAATAAATTCGCATCGCTCTTGAAGAACTGTTTATTTTCTTTGTGACAGTTTTGCATAAAATCCCCGAACCCACGGATCTACGTAACAATACTCATAATATAACACGTGCTGCCATATATCTTGGAAGAGTGGATTTAAAAGAATATTTCTGCTAATTTTTTAGTCAGAGTATTCTTAAAAATTATTTTTCTAAGTAGTTTTAGTGTGTGTTTGAGTGGGTACTTATAAGTAACGTCGGTAATAAAGGGTTAAGCCTAAAAAATAACGGATTTGTTTTGAAGCTTTATAAAAACGCACATAATTTTTAAAGTATTTAAAACAAAAAATAAGATTAACCTAAATTTTTTTTTTTTTAGGTTTTCTTGTAAAAAATTATTTTTTCATAAAGATTGTTAAGAAAAAGGTGAGTAAATTGATTGACTAAATTCTCAAATTAAAAGCAAGATGAGGGTCACTGGTGATGAATTTCAAAATTTTGAAACATAATCAAGCTGTAAACGCAAAACATATGAGTTGACAGTTTATGCATAAATTGTATTTTTATTATTCCTTCACTTTAAGTATTTGAGCAAAAACTTGTAGACGAATAATATTTGCATTTTTAAATTCAATATTTTTTTTATCTAAAATGTTCTTAAGGACGTTATATAGTTCATTTATATAAAAAAAGCAAAACAATTTTTAAACAATGAAAAAGCCATCTCAAAATTTCCCCCAAGAAATGTTTACAGAATTAGGAAACAAAAATGTTAGTTCCACAAGAAATGTGTATAAATATTCAAAAAGAGAATATTTTGGAACAATGAAATGTTACAGGATAAATAAAACGCAAAAAAGAAAAAAAATTAACCATTTAACGAATTTAGAATAACCACTTAAAGTCAAATATCCAAATATTTTTGGAACCACAATTGATTTCTGACACTGAGTAAGTACATTTTCACTTCTTTTTTTTTTGCAGTGTAACTACTGAAAAAACATTATAAGAGTTAAAAAATTCATACACATTTCAGTTGTATCTAAAAGTATTAATGTTCAGTGGGTAATAGTTATTTTAAAACGAAGCATGCGTTATTTTTTAGTTTAATTCTTCAAATAATATAATGATATTAGGAAATATATTTCTTCTTAACAGGAATGGATCCGATTATCATAAAATCTTGGTGTCTAAAAAAAAATTTTTTTTTTTTTTGTGAATTTAATTTTTAGTAGAGGTGATGCATATTAAAAAAATAAAGTATTACATTATTTTCAAAATTTTATAATAAATATCCATCCATTTAAAAGGTTTTGCTTAAATTAATTTTAATACTTTATTAAATTTTATTTAAATGTATTTATTCTATTAATAGACAAAACATCTATTATTGAGAGTGCTTTGCCGGTAGAGATATTTTTCTAGCATTAGTTATTTAATCTTGCATAACATACGCTATATTTTGTAATTTCATGCGTATTTTTTGTTAATATTTTATTTCAGTTTTTTTGATATTGTTTTTCAATTTAACTTTAAATTAAGGTAGTAAGTTGTCCTCCGAAATATTTAACGCGATAAGGAATCAGAAAACCGTCCATTATTTATAGAGCCCTTTTTATACATAAAAACGCATCAGTAAATTTTTAAATAAAATTTATAGTTTACATGAATACATTAGTTACATGAATACATCTTTCGAAAGATAATAAATATTTAAATAAAATTA
>BMAV01012343.1:0-24689 GCA_019973955.1 Trichonephila inaurata madagascariensis | reverse complement strand
TTTGTTTAAAGCACATATAAAACAAATGTTTTTTGCTTGTAATCCAAAATATAATCACATACGACAGTTGAAATTATATCTTTCTGTTTTTCCCTTTCCCTTTTCAATTTTTAAATAAAAGTAGGTACTAAAAATTTTTTGTTTATCTAAATGCAAGTAACGTTATGGTTATAAAAGAAACATATATTATGATTATAACAAAATTCTCACAGTTTAAAAATGGCACTACACAAGTATTGTAGACGAAAAAATATATATTCTAGTATTTTTTTATTTATTTATTTATGTTAAAAAAAAAATTTTTTATCATTTATTAAATTTTTTCACGAATCATTAAAAATAAAATTAGTAACATTGTGTCAACGCGAAGCACATTATTATGCAGCTCATGATCACTGTAAATATAAACAAAAAACAACTATTTAATGATGATTTAAGTTTTTGGGGAGACAGCCATCCTGCGAAGCTTGCTTTGGGGATCCGCGTAACCTAGAGGTGGGGGATTATCTAAAAGATGAGACATTTTAAATTTAACACAACTTTTATTAAGAATAATTTTAAATTATTTTAATTCAAATAACAACTTTCTTAAGGAGAAAAAGCCCCCAATTAAACTGAAACAAGTCAGCCCCGGAAACTAGATCATTATTTTTAATTTATATTTAAAATGTCTAATCAAATTCCTATAAAAAAATATTCCCTTTTTATAGAGTCCCCTTTCCCTTTTAGGTTGAAGATATTCCTATTATGTTAATTGTAGGTGGAATACCGGCTTTTAATCCATTATAAAAGGCAATGAGCGATCCTTCTTCCAGAGCTGAGGACGTCTAACATTTATTCCGAAAAAACCCCACACTGTTTCCTATGTTTCCGTCCCACTCACCAAAACCTTCTATCCTTTTAAAGTATATCTCTTTGAAATTTTTCGTTCTGTTTCTCTTTTTGGGTTTTGGGGTTGTAAAACGCCATTAATGGGGCCCGCCAAAGAACTTAGGGGTTTTTTAGAAGGAACGCGAGAGACGTCACAAATGTTAATTATGTGAGATGAAAACTTTTTAAACATTCAATACAAGATTAAACAATTTTTCACCTGAAGATGAATATAAACTAATGAAAAAAAAAGCTGTCCAAAATGTCGTAATATGCAATACTCAGCGTCAATATAATTCTGCACTTAAAGTTTGATAATCATGACGGCAAAAAGTCTAGAAGCCCCACATATGAGGGAGTACCACTTCCCCAAACCCCATAGACCACAATAGTAACAGATTCCTTTTGAGAACACCCCTTTAAAACCGCATGGTTACCCGACAAGAAGAATTTCATTTAGTCACGCTTACATTAATAGTAACTATTAGCAAAAAGAATGATCAATTCCATTAATTAAAAAAAATAAGTAAAATCTATCAAATTTTGTTTAAACGGGTGGTCAAAACACATTGGTTTTAGTACTTCCTACAAAAGTTTAATTCTAAATTACAAGAATCATGTTAAAGAGACAAATCCTTTATATGATGCCTTACTATATTTTTCTTTTCTTTAATTTTAGGCTTGTGAATCGCATTTTGCTGGTGATCCAACATATGAAGAAACACAGGTTACTATGTGATAATTGGGAAGAAAATGTGTGTTCCATAGAAGTAACTTAGACTGCAAAATTACATTGTGCCATCTCTGGGAACAAAAGATTAGTTTTCAAAATTGAGACATCTTTTTTGAGAATATCACGAAAGATACAAGACTTGAAAATGAACATTTAGAATGCTTAGTCCTAGAGAACATTGTTTCGAAAGAAGAATTTGAAAAAAAAACCGATTTACATCTTTTTCAGAATCAATGTCATATTTAAAATGCAGAAAAACTTCAGGACATATGGACTGTAGTATATACGGATATTAAACAGTAATAATTATTATGTTGTATCTACACTATTAAAATTCGTAGGTAAACGAACGTATCTATCTATCTATGCGTCCCTATTTTCTCACGAACCGTACGACGCAGAAACTCGCCGAAGGTACCAAAATTTCGGGAAGGATCCGAGGAATCCATTTTGACCATTTATATTCCGATATTCCAATTAGTTAAAAAGATGTTAATTAAAAACCATAAAACGCATATTTAATACCATTTTTCTCCGCCAGGGGGAAATTCAAAACTTCTTTTTTTTTCAGACGTTTTTAAAACGCGATCTAATTTTTTTCATGAGACTCACACAAAAAATAATTACAGATTCGGAAAGATTATTTACTTTGCCACGATAAGCTATATTTATTATACAAAATAATTAAATTTTGTATTTCTTACGATTTTTTTTTAAAATGAGTCGAAATCGATACGTTTTTATGAATATTATTTCTAAATCATTCTGCTTGCACTTTCTTTCGCTCTAATGAAAAAAATATTTTACACTAAAAAAGTTCATGCTTTTCTCTTTTAGAATCAGTCATTTAAAAAATTTAATGTCAAAACTGTTTGTTTTTTTACGATTTTTCAAAAAATACTCGAAATTTTATTTAAATACTTAATAACTTCTTTATTTATAAAAATAATCTCACGAAACTTTTTTCCGTGTGTAGAACAATATTATACGTAATCTGTACAAAGATTGATAAAATATTTTAAAAATGAGGGGTTTTTTTTAAAAAAAAAATGTATTTTTTTCTTTTTTTTTTCCCTTTTTTGCTAGAAATATTTAAAAATTATTTTTGTTTAAAAATTACCGTTGTTTGTTTAAGTTTGAAGGCATTAACTTAAAAATCAAGCCCGAAAAAAACTTTTTTTCCCGTGTGTAGAACGATATTATCCGTAATCTGTACAAAGGTTGATAAAATATCTTAAAAATTATGGGGTTTTTTTTTTAAAAAATGTGTTTTTCGTTTTTTTCCCTTTTTCCGAGAAATATTTAAGCATTATTTTTTTTAAGTTTTTTGTTTCCCTTGCAACGCCGGGCTAGGCGGAGGAGCTGGGGGGAAGTCATTTCAAAAAGAGTATTTGAAATGCTGATTTTGTGAAGGAAAGGGAAAATTTATAAAAGTAGAGAAAGCTCGTGCAACGCCGGGCCATGCAGCTAGTAGAATCATAACACCTGTTATTGAAGCACCAGTGATTGTTAATTGAACATTAGATTTGCTAATATACTTGGGTTGAACGAAGACTGATCAATTCAGTAAGTACATATTTCTCTATAATTAATAATTTTTTTTATAAATGTTATACTATTTGGTTCTCAAAGTAGAAATGTAAAGCTCCCCATGATTTTTCTACATTTGACTTAGTGTTAGTGATATTTTGTAACATCTTGTTTTTTCATTCATACCACATATGCATCAAAATTTTGAATCAATACATTAAAATTTCAGTATTTTCTTTACGGAAAAATCCAAACAGATGCATTAGAAAGTCAGTTTGGAAAATATAGGACATTTTCAGGTTCGAAATATTTAATATCAGTTCGCGCGACAGCTTTATGAAGTAGAAGCTAAACTATGAATGCAAAATTTTTTACCTCTAACTTTGGTTTCAAACATATGGCCAGCTTAACTTAAAAGACAATCGTGATTAAGGCGATATGGTACCCTAAAAATAATCAAACTATCGATTTTTTTTTATTGGCTTATATGATGCTTTTAATCCTTCTTAATGTGTCTGCAAAATTTCAGAGTTGTATCTATATTTTTTATTCAGTTATTTATCCATTTTTGCTGCATGTCAGTAGACTAAACAAAGCTGCCACGCCCACTTTTCAGATCGTCTGCAAGAAAAGAGCCTGATACATAAGGAACTAATTTTTTTTTACTCCACGCTAATTAGTGTTTAAACTGAAATGAAATAATTGTTTTGTTTTGATTATATGAGAGTTATTCTAAAGCATTTTCTTTGAAGTTCTGTTCCTACAAATTTAACTATATTTTTGTACTCTGTGTTCTGAAGAGTAAGAAAAGTTGCTTTACGACAAGGAATTTGGTGATTTCTCTAAAAGTTAACATGCCTGGCCTAAAAACATACTCAAATCTGCCAAAACGAAAGCTTTGAAGAGGTGGTTTTCAGATGCTGACAAGTTCAGAAGTTTCTCAAAACACTAACTTGAGGTGTGCAAAACTTTGAAGAAGAATGCAATACTTTTCTCGTTTGATGAAAATATACTGGTATATCCAGATCTCCAACATACGTCATTATTGATAAAAATGCATTAACAAATCTTTTTAAAAATACTCTATGTAATACTTGCAAAAAATGCTTCTTTGCGAGTAAATTTTGAAGAGCCTATGGATTTTGTGAATATATTAAGTTAAAATTATGGAAAAAAAGAGTATGAATATTTGTGTACATGTTTTTTATTATAGTAGTATAGAGCTGTGCATGAAATAAACTCTAAAATGTGTGTGTAATTTTTTTAAAAATTGTTAAGATAATGTTTTATGAAATATTGACCTTTTTGTTTATGTATTCATTATGCAAGTATATTCTTTTATTCTTGTAAATTTTTAAAACAATTTGTGGTAAGCAGTTTGAAACAAACTAATTAATATTACATAAAAGTTTCAGATTATTGGAGGAATTTTTTATCATGCTATTTAAGAAATGAAAACTTTAAACTCATTTTTCTCCATGTTGAATTTTTGTACATTCACTGTTATTCAAAACCCTAAGGCTTTTTTTGATAATTGAAGTAAGGGTTTGAAACTTTTATACATGTTCTGAAATGTATGTTTTGTAAAACTGTGCATTGAATTAGCTCTAACATGTTTAGTACTTTTTCTAAAAAATTTCAAAATCAAAATTAATGTTTTTTCAAGAATTTTTGTAAGTTTAACTATAAAAAAATTAATAAAAAATTAAAGAGCAGTAGCAGAAAAAACCCCATGCACAGTTTTATGTAATATATTATAAGGTACTTGGAAAAAAATTTTTGAAAGAAAAGAAACGTATTTAAAAAAGCCTTAGGGGTTTAAAAAATGTTTAAAAAAATTTAAAAACTTTAAATTTTACAAACATTTTGCAACAAATTAAAATTTTTGTATGGAATTATTATTAAATATTAACCTTTATAAAATACAATTAAAACCAAATATCAAATATTAAAAATAAAAAAAATTTTAAAGATGGTACCATATCGCCTTAAAGATTTTCGTGATGCTCAGTCGTATCTACCTGTTTTAACATATTTAGCTGGTGTTTGTGCTAGAGCAGCACTTAAAAAAAATTAAAATGCGACTTTTGTTCCAAATAACTTGTTAATGATTATGAAAATATGTTCCTTAAACAAAATAATCAACGTCAAATTGCCTCAGAAATATCGATTAGCTTGATAAACTCAAATGAATTTATGCATGTACTATGCATGGAACCAATAAAGTTTTATAACATATTTAATTCACATTTGTAACAATGTATAACCGCTTTTGGAAGAAAAAGTACCAAAAATTTAAAGAAAGAAAAGTAACTGTGACAACACAGTTAAATATAAATTGTATAATCTATATATATATTTTTATGTGTATTTATTTTCCTGTATATATCTATAATTACATAGTATAGATTTTTGAAATTTATATTTGAAATTTATTTAATAATTCTTAATGCTGTGATTGTATTTGATACCAATAAAGCTACTGTTTTTAAATTTATTTGTCTTTTTTTTTTGCTTTGCTCGAAAAAAATACCTACTTTATTAGCTAAATGAATTACATTTTTATATATGGGTGCATAATTTTCTCTCTAAATATACATTTATTTTAGGTATATATATATATGCTTTTATATATGTATAATTTATCTAAAACATATATTTTTAACTTATTTTACGATAATCTGTTATATTGTTATTTATGGGAACTTTATTTTTTGGTGATTTTTAATGCTGTGACGTCTTCGATTGGGGTGAACTTCACCCTCCATTCATTCTAAGTTTTAGGGCTCCGAACAGATGTGAGTGACAAGTGCACGTGGCCCATGGGGTCATTGTTTATTGTCTGACCTCGGGCAAACGCCGACACCCGGTCTAGGAGATTATAATGGTCAAAGATAGCCGGGACCCCATTGACCATACGCGAAGCCTGTATGAAAGAATCCTGTCGCCTCGGCCGGTGTCGAGAGAATGGGATTATAGAACCCAGGTGGTGTGATGGATAAGGATGTTCAGAAGTTAGAAAAGAATTATGGCACCCTTAGTTTCCAGACGGACCAGGAATGTATTTGTGTTTGCCGCACAAATAGTACACGAATGTGGCCCGGGAACGAGGGCAGACTTTTGTGGCCTGCCAATGAGAAGAGACGAGGGGCGTGTTGTGGACCCGCCCCTGGTGTTTAAAAAGGGTTTTTTTAGGAGAGGGAGAGCCCTGGATGGAGAAAACTGGAGAGGAGCCCTGAAAGAAAAGGGATTGGCGAGTGCTTTCGGGAAAAATGATTGAACTCCCGTGAGATAGATTGACTGCACCGGCTTGGCATATTTATTGGACTTTATTACTTCATATATAGTAGCCGATGAAGCAAATGAATACTGCTTTAATTTTAAAATGAGGCTGTGACCATTTTTCTTTGTTTGTTATCTACTCACGATGTTACAGCTATATATATATATATATTAAATTGGTGGCAGCGGTGTAGATCCGGTATTTGAGTAAATAGATGCCCGAATCCTTAGTTTTTAGTGAAGATAGAGAAAAAAGGCCAGCCGTGTGCGAATGTGATGAGAAAATTTTAATGCCCGCCTGATTTTGGGAGCGCCGACTTCAAGAGGTTTCTGTTCCTGCTAGTGATAAAGTGTGCCCGCCTGATTTTTGGAATTGCCCGCTATGAGAAGTTCTCCCGGAGTTCCTTTTTGTGAAAAGAGCCTGCTATAAGAGCGAAGAGTTCCAGTCTTACAGTTCCTGCTTGTTTGTGCTAAGTGCGGTTTTTCAAGAAGTGCTTTGTGTGTTTAAAGAGTTCCTGAGTGTTCCTATGTTCTCGTCTACAAATTTTAAGGTGAGTCTTTTCTTTGAGATTATTTTCGGGGAAGCAACTGAGTATTGATTTTGTATGTAAATTTTTGAGATAAGGAATATAAAGACTAGGTAAATTTAGTAAACAATAAGAGGCTAGAAAGATTTTTAAGTTTTGTATGAAGTGTATAAAGGGCGATATTAGTATTGTTTTTTTAGATTTGTAAAATTTTGGGATCAGTAGTTAATTGAGGGTTGAGGTACATGTTGAGGGTTTTGTGTTGGTTTTAGATTTGCATATTTGAAAAATTTGTTCAGTCGGGTTAGTGTATTGTTAGTTTACCTTGAGTCTTTGTAAAATTTTTTTGTTACGATTGTTTGATTTGGTTTTGTGTGTATTAGTGCATCATGGCATTTCTGTTAAAAAAAAAAGCGTATTGTTAAAAGTTGCAAAAATTGGGGTTTGGAAGGAATTATTTTCCCAAGCTAAAATTTTAAAAAAAAGGAATTTGTCAAATAAATACTATAATGATGAAGTAGCTAAAGTTTGTTGGAGGGTATTTTGGAGGAAAAAAAAGGAAAATTTAAAGGGAACGGAAAATGAAAAAGGGGGGAAATTGGAAGGGAAACGGAAAATAAGGTTTAGGAGCGTAGCTAGAAATTTGAGTTAAAAAGACTGATCCTCAGAAATAAGTTAAAAAAAAAAAGAATTGGTCGGGGAATAGGATTAACAATCTCAAATATTTATTGTTCGTCAGGAAACCGTACCGCAGAACTTGTAAACCGGTTAAAAAGGGTTGGGGTTAATTAACCGGTAGTTAAAAAAGCGTGGAGGCCCCAGTCGTGATTTTGAAAGAATGTTCCCAGTGAAGGGGACGAACGTTTTGTCTGGTAAGAGGTATTAACAAAAAAAATAACGGTTTGGGGTTGAAAAAGGGGAAAAAATAAATTGGAGGGGATTGGTGATTGTGAATGGAAGTGGGGTCGCTTGCAGGGGGAAAAAAGTGTTAGAGCAGTCGCGATTTTTAAAAGGGGGAATAAATTCCGATGAAATAGGAGATGATTTTTTAAATTAAATAGGAGGAAAGGGGGTGGAAAAACCTTAAAACCTTGATTTATGAAAATAACTGCGAGGAAAAAAGATACCATTGTGACGTTAATGGGTGGTGAAAAGCAGTTAACAGTGAATCGTAAAGGGTTTTTCGAAATCTAAAGGCTAAGATAGCAGGGCGTTAAAGGGGGGAAAAAAACATATGTAAACAGACGTGGGGGAAGGCTTGAGAGGTAGTTAACAATGCGTTTGCCTCTCTCAAAACCAAAAGAGATTGATAAGAACAGTTTGAGACGGATAATAGGTCTAGCTTTAGTTCAAATTTCGAGATAGTTTTTTACCAGAAAAAAGAGACCCAATCCTTTATGTTTTAAATTTAAAAAAATTGTACCGTAGGAAGGGAATTTGGCAAATTTGGTTGGGAGAACCGGGGGGAATAGTGAAAGTTCCGAAATTCTCTATTCGGTAAAGCTATTTATGGTTTTGATTTCCCAGGGTATTTTAAGGGGGAAAGTCAACTGTTTTTTTAAATTACCACCTGATCAAGAACTTTTTAAAATGTTAACACTAAAAAGAAAGAAGGATTTCCCCCAAACCCTGGGACGATTTTTTTAAAGACAGGGGGATTTATTTAAATACGGGAACCCGTTAAAATAAAAACTTGTTGTACATCCCAATTGTTAATTAATTCGCTACGAGAAAATACAGATATCTTTTGATTTGGTGTAAAGGGGATGTGGCCAAAACCCGTATTCCCCGTTTTTTTTGGGTTGGAAGAGGAGCCGATATCCGTAAAAAAAAATTGTGTTAAGGGGGGAATTTGAACCAGGTGACGCGAGGAGATCTTCTTTTTTTAAAAAATGAAAGGTTTTGGGGAAAAAAAACCGGGCATGTGGGTCCGATACTGGTTTGTGGAAGGGGTTTTTTTGTGCCTATGTGAGTTACCCGAAGTATGCCGACTTTTGCCATTTGCATGTACATTATTAAAAAAATTGAGGGTTTTAATTTTGTATGTCCTTCATATGAATGTAATTTAACATTTTTGAAATGGTTAGACGGGTTTATGTATAGAATGGTCGATATAACATTTGTGTTTGGAAAAAATTAAAAAAAGTTGACTTTGTATTAAAAGTGGTTGAGTAGGATTGGGTCGGAAGTCAGACCGACCAAAAAGGGAAATTAGAGCCTCAAAAATTTTTCCGTGTACATAATAATTTTAAAAAATTCATTGCATGAGCTAAGAGATTTGTCAATTATATCCCAATTAAAAAAGTCTAATTTTTTCCCCAAAACTAACTTGGGGACAATACCATGAATTGTGAATAACTTGTCATAATGGTTGTGAGAATGCCCCAAAGTAAAATTTAACAATTTAGAAGGTCTTGATTTAAACTTCTTAATTAAAAGTTTGTTTATTAATGTTGTTTTTCAAAGCTTGGAATTTATAGGTGTTTATTTTTATTATTTAATATCTTTGGTAGTTGGGAAATTTGTAGAGGGGGGAAAAAGCAATTCTTTGGGTTTGTGCTAGGTGTGAATTTAAAACTGGAGGGTATGAGTGTTTGTGTGTTGTGTGGTGGAAAGGGAAAAATTTTGTGTTTTGGTAAACTTTTGTGTCTCTTATTAAAGTGTATTCCCCAAAATGTATAACACAACGATTGGCGATTTAATTTATCAGAATTAGTGAAATATTTTGAGGTTTAACTTCTTTAAAACCTAAAAATTTAAGGTGTGATGTAACCTACAGAAAAGGAAAAAAAAAGATTTATTTAATTTTTTGTTGTAAAGTGTACGTTTTATAGAAGTTCGGATTTATTTTTTTTCTACTTTTTAATTGTATTGGTTACTTGGCTGTCCCCGGGCGTCTCATTGATAAGACAACCTTTTTTGGTGTGAAATGGGAAAAACTGAACCGCCGGATAGACGTCCCGAAATGGACCTTTTCAGGGAGAAGGAGTTGTGACGTTTTCGATTGGGGTGAGCCTCACCCTCCATTCATTCTAAGTTTTATGGCTCCGAACAGGTGTGAGAGACAAGTGCACGTGGTGTGACAAGTGCACGTAGCCATGGGGTCATTGTTTATTGTCTGACCTCGGGCAAACACCGACACCCGGTCTAGGAGATTATAATGGTCAAAGAGAGCCGGGACCCCATTGACCATAGGCGAAGCCTGTATGAAAGAATCCTGTCGCCTCGGCCGGTGTCGAGAGAATGGGATTATATAACCTGGGTGGTGTGATGGATAAGGGTGTTCAGAAGTTAAATAAGAATTATGGCGCCCTTAGTTTCCAGACGGACCAGGAATGTATTTGTGTTTGCCGCACAAATAGTACACGAATGTGGCCCGGGGACGAGGGCAGACTTTTGTGGCCTGCCAATGAGAAGAGACAAGGGGCGTGTTGTGGACCCGCTCCTGGTGTTTAAAAGGGGTTTTTTAGGAGAGGGAGAGAGCCCTGGATGTGGAGAAAACTGGAGAGGAGCCCTGAAAGAAAAAGGATTGGCGAGTGCTTTCGGGAAAAATTATTGAACTCCCGTGAGATAGACTGACTGCACCGGCTTGGCATATTTATTAGACTTTATTACTTCATATATAGTAACCGATGAAGCAAATAAATACTGCTTTAATTTTAAAATGAGGCTGTGACCATTTTTCTTTGTTTGTTATCTACTCACGACGTTACAATGCTGTTATTGAAGAGAGTGAATTTTTGCTTATTACTGTGCATGATACCAATAGTTTTAAAACATTTAATCTACATTTTTAACAATGCATAATTGAATAACTATTGTTGGAGGGAAAATATAGAAACATTTTAAGCAATGAAAAGTAACTGACAAATAGCTAAATAAACTGTGTAATCTGTTTCTGTGTACATATTTAACTTCATGTATGTATCTGTAATCATATATGTATGGGTTTAACAAAAAATATTTTTGTCAACTTATTTTATGATAATTTTTCATGCTGTTATGCAGACAGCAAACTTTGTGTTTATTAATTAGATACCAATAAAGTTTTAAAACATATTTAACTACTTTTGAGAGAAAAAGTACTAAAAATTTAAGGAAAGAAAAGTAACAGACAAACAGCTAAATAAACTGTGTAATCTATATATTTTATGTATATATTTATTTTCCTGTATATATCTATAATTGTATAGGTGTAGATTTATCTACAAATATATTTGAATTTATTTAATAATACTTGATGTGCGATACCAATAAAAGTTACTGTTTTTAAATTTGTATGTCGTTTTTTGTTTTGAAAACTATTTCTAATTTTATTTCCCTCTTTTAACTATTCTGAAAAAAAATAAGATAAATTTTAAAGCTAAGAAATAATCATAATTATGTAAAAAAATAAATATACGTATACAAAAGGTTCTTATAATTTGCTACAATGTAATAAATGTGTTTATGTTCATCGCAATGCGTTCGTAGATAATAGATCGATAATCATATACTTGCAATTATTATTTAAATAGATAAACTAATATTTACTCATGTTTTATGTACATGAAATACAATTTAATGATTAATTTACTAATTTTTTTAATCTCCTGTAAGTATGTTTAGTTTAATAACAAAAAGTATTCAAAAAATGCATCAGAGAAGCTCCGTAGGCGATGGACGATCTCTCCCTACTAGTAGTGACGTCACAAATCAGTGGCCAGGCCTTGCATCTAGGAGGTGCTGGTTGTGTACGGCCAGGTTTTAATGGCCCTATTAGCAAAAGGGGGTTTTTTCCCTAGGTCCGTTGCCCAAATGGGGTACACCTTGGTAAATTATGTAAAGGCGAAATGATCTGGAGTGGAATGATTAAAAATTTAAAGAATGATAATTTCGGTGTATTTATTTTAATAGAGTCATTGTTAATATTTTCGTATTAGAGATTTTTGCGAAAATTTAAATGTAACATTTTAATGTAATTTCTTTCGGGCCATTAAGACACTCAAATAAATCACGTTTTCTTCTTGTAGGGGATTGTGACGGGGCTTTATCGGTATTTCTTCTATTAATCCTCTTGGGATTCCTTTGGGGCCAGAATGGAAATTCTTTCCAACCAACCCAAGAACAAAGCGTGGTTATGCATATTAGGAATCGTATGTATTGGAAAGTTAGTATTCGCGAGGAGCGCTAAGTAAAGTGAGGTAAAGTTCTAGGAGAAGAGTGTTAGTGTATTCTGTGAGTTCGGTGAGTCGGTCTAAAGGAGCCAGTAAAGATAAACAAAAGTGGGTCTGAGACCAGAGCCTTAGCCACAGCAAGACAAATTGAAGGATAAATTGATGATTTACGGACCGTAGCTGTTCGCCAAGGAAATAGCGGTAAGCTTATTTGTTTAAGCCTTAAGGATAGAGCGGATACTATTAAGTTAGGAATTAATCTATAAAGAGAGATTTTTTCAATGATTGATTGCGCTATTTATCAGAAATACGGTTTGCGTCGCATCACTCTTGATCATAAGCCTCCTAGACTATTGTTATTTTATTGTATATAAATTAAGATCATAATAAAATGATTTTATTATGGTTGAGTTTAGAGGTTCATCTTTCGTTCCCTCAGACATAGGTCGCGTGGATGCTGAGGAGAAGACACCCCCAGGGCACGAGGTATCACAAGAGCCTCCAACCTTGGGGATATCACAACGTGCATCGCTCACCAACACGGCGGGTCTTTAGTGGTACTGGGCTCGAACTCGTGACAAGGCCAACCACGATCCGATACCTTGATCACTCGGCTACCGCGGCCACAGAGATCGTTGGAGAGCGGAGTGGCAATGTGTCGTGTTCTTCGATCAAAGCTGTTTCTGCCTTGGTGCTAATGATGAAGTGGCGTAGTGGAGAGTATTAGGGTCCCCCTGAAAAGTCAGCCGTACTTGTCGTTTGTCAGGCTGTTGGTTCCTTAGAATCTTCCGAAAACTTACCCAACCCTTTGAATATTTTACTATTTCTATTGATCACTTCATCTTTAAACATTAATTTAACCTGATCTTCTTTTTTAAAAATTAAATTAAGTTTTTAACGTGATTTTATAACTAGGATGGGTTTGGAGGATACATCAACAACAATTAAATGTAATGGAACATTAATATAATTATTTACAGAACATTTTTTAAAACTTAATTCACCTTCAGTTTCACCTGAAATTACCATAGAATACTAGTTACATTAGACTTTTTTAACCATATGCTATTATCTAAAAACATACCTTTGTAAATTGACTATGGCAACACATTTGTCTCTATCTCTGTTTCCAACTTGAATTCAATTTCAAATTTTCCAACTTTAATTTTTTTATCAACGCATTTATCTAGAGAATTTACCATATGCACACTTATCAATATATATTTCTAAGTTTTACATAAAATTTCCTATTTCTTCTACTTTTATTTTGTGCTTTTACATACTGCTGCAAAATGTTTTTCATTCTTACACTTAGGAGATAGTTTTCCCCAAGCAGGGCAGTTACTTTTAGAATGTTCTCTACCACATCTCTGGCACTTGAAAATGTCTCTGTGTTGATAGATTCTTAAGAGAGTTTGGTTTGTTCTTCCTAACTTCATGCACTTTGGGAACAGATGAGGTCACTGTTTCTAACTTCTGGTCTCAGAAATCTTCAATGTTAAATCTTTCCAGTAAAGATTTTTCTCGGATCCCTAGAACCAGACGATCTCTGATGAGCCTTCCTCTAGTTCACCTAACTCGCAGGCAGATGCTAAAGTTTTGATTCGGTCAGGTAGTTCTCTAGTTTCTGGTCTTGTTGCCCAAAGGGAAAAAAAAATTGAATCTTTCAAAGACTAGGGTTTTGCTTGTAATAGTCAGTGAATATCGATAGTATCTTCAAATTTTCCCTTTTGATTTTCCCAGATTCTTTTGAACGTTTTAAAGTTTTCCACATAATCACCAAGAAGATTTAATAATATGGCAATTTTAACTTATCTTCTTTTTCTTTTTTTCAGAAGCTATTAAGGAGTTGTAAAATTTTCGGGGTCCATTTTTCCATGCTTCTGCATGTGAAGTTAATTTCACCGGGAGGTCAAAAGGTTTCCTTTTCCCACTAAAAGAAAGAACACTTAGTCCAACCTGTCCACTAAAAAACCGAACACAGTTTATAGAAAACAGTTAACTTCCATTCGCTCTAGTATCCCAAATCAGTTCCACTGGGATTCACTATCTATTTACATCTACTTGAATATTTAGTGTTTGATACGAAAATTTTCTAACACTATATCATGTTCTTCAATGATTCACAAAGAATCTTATTTTTAAAAAAACATTTATTTTCCATAAATATCTTTTTTTCAAAATTTAAATTCCCGCCAAATACACAATGCACAACAGCACATATACATGAATTAGTTCAGTTCAGATCTTCAGTTAAAGTATTATATATAAACAGTTATATTTTATACTGAGACATACCATCCTTGATGACCATGTCTTCCGGTTCCGCGTAAGCTGAGGGTGGGGCAAAATGATGAGACATAATTTTAATCAACTTTTATTAAGAGTAACAAAATTTTAAAATTTTAAATTTTACAAATTTAATTAGAGTGAGAGTCAAGCCCCAAAATTTAAAACAGATTTTAAATCGATCCGCCTGTCCCCTTTTCTCAAATTATCCAAATAATCCTGTTACCCCCTTTTAAACTAATATTACCTTTTTTCCCGCTGGTCCCTTTACCTGAAATTTTAACTTAAAAAATTTATATATGAAGATTCTTTATCCGAAGGTAGCTAATTTTGATCCTCAAGATTCCACCTGCTTTGTACCTATGATCAGAATAATTCCACAATACTATCAGCCCGCTCCCCAAAAATCTAGGTTTGTCACGCTATCCTTTTATAGTATATCTCATTTACATATTCGATCCGTTTTCTTCTTGGTATTGGGTTGGAAAAGTATTGCCATTTTCGGGGCCCTCAAAGAACTTAGGGTCATGTTTCAAAGGGAAAAGACGTCCAAAACCCCCAAGAAGAAAAAAAAGGGTTTTCGGGTTCTAAGCCCCTTTAAAAAATTACGGGCAAATCTCTATTTCTAAATTTTCTTCGCTTTCGAGTTTTATTTAAATTTTTAAACTTAAATTTTATTTTAACTTTTTAAAAATTAAATTATCTTGACTTTAATTTTTTTTGTATTTTTAATCTTTAAATTTTTAACTTTTAAATTTTCCCAAAATCTATCTTGACTTTAATTTTCATTCAATTTTAATCTTAAATTTTTTTCTTTTTAAAAATTAAAATTTATCGACTTTTTAATTTTTATTACTCATCTTAGAATTTTAATATTCAATTTAATTTTAAACCTTGACAATAAATTTTACTCCCAAAAACAGGCCAACATTAATAATTACTGTTTAATTTGTGCCTACTCCACACATTTCGTTACTTAAAATATTTATACACTTAAAAAAAATTTTTCTGGGTGGGAGACCCAACTAACACTGCATATGGAGCGGGACTTCTGCTCCCCTTTTTTAAACACCTGGAAACACGTTGAAGCTTACTTTTCAAGATTTTCGGGTCGTCCCTGAAATGAAACTATTTGAGTCTCTATTTCCATAATATTAATCAATTTTCTATATTATTTATATATCACAATAAATTTTATCTCCATCCCCACATCGGTTTCAAAAAAACTCCCAATGGACCCGCGCAGTGTTTTTTTGTTGTGCCTTGACTCCCCGGGTTTTCCCCGAACCAGATGCCCCCATAATACGTAACAATACAACAAATATATATAACAATTTTATACAATTACAAACATTTTCAATAAAATTATAACAAAAAACCCAAAAGGAATTTTTTTTAAAAGTCATAATCGAAGTAAACAAATGTGTGAATACAAATTTTTTTCTTCAAAAAAAAAATTTTTTAACAAGTCAAAAGTTCCAAAAAATGAACACTCATTGGTGTTTGATTGGTTTTAAATTTTTAAGCACCCCCCGGACCCTTCTTGCAAAATTCTTCCGACCACTTGTTGGAAGATCATAAAAAATGCTACAACCTGATTTTTATATTCGGTCTCCCAACACGTTCAACGATGAGGTTCACACCCCCTTTTTTTTTGGTTGTACTGGTTTTTGTTGTAAGGCTTGTAATTTCCTTGTCGTCCTTTCCTTGCCTTCCCAACTGTGTTTTTGGCTGGTCTTTTTCTGTTCTCCGTCGGGCCTTAAATTATAACTTTTTTCATAAACTTCAGTTGATTCTCCCCCCTCCTTTTTCCTATCTCTGAAATAGTACTAAAACATTTGTCTTTTATTATTACTAATTTTTACCCTTTCTTTGCCACTTTCTTTTTTGGTCCACTTGTCCCCCATAACCTGATCTTTTTAAAACCTTGGTTTTATTTTTTAAAACCTTTTTTTTTTTTTCATTCCCTACTGAACTAGGTAGTGATCTGACCAGTGATTTGTTTTTTTTGGGTCCCCCTTGTATTTTTTTATTGATTTGATTGGTTACCAATCCCTTTTTCCTCTAACCTACGCACCCAGATTTTCCCCATATTTGGGCTCATTTTAACCTTTGGGGTACTTTTTTCCAAAACGAGTTTCCTGACTTGATCTTTTTCTATTTGGGATACCTGTTCCCAAATTTGACCCGTCACATTTCCCATGACGATATATTCTTATTTGATCTACGTTAACTGTTAATCTTTTTCCCCGATTTCCATATTACAAAATTTAAAATTCCTAATCAAGACTCTATAAGGTCCCCCCAAATTTTTGTTTAAATTTAGCAATACTTTGTTACGCTAAAAACAGGGTGTGTTTCCAATAAAAACCCCAAACATTTACCTTTTTTTTTATGTCCTTTCTACGTCTATTATAATATTTTTCCCACCTTTTCCCGTTTTAATTTTTTACTTAGTCTAGCCTTTAAAGCTTTTCTGTATATTTAATTTTGAATTTAGACTTTTCCCATATCATAACTAGTTTTTGGGAAAGGTGTAATCAATTTTCGACCTAAAATAATTCAGCCGGTGTTTTTTCCCTTGTTTCATTCACCGCCTACGAATAGCGTAAACAAAATCACGTAAAATTGATCCCAAGTATCGTGTTGATCTTAAATAATTTAATCATTTGCACTATATCTCGATTAACTCTTTTTAGTCCCATTTGCTTGTGGTCGATATGCAACAGTCTTCACATGCCTTATGCCTAATCTTTTTACTTAATGCTCAAAAATCTCGGATATAAATTGGGGGCCATTATCCTTATTAATTTTATTGGGGCTCCATAACGCGATATAAAGTTATAAAAAAATATCCGCTATTATACGAGATGAGGCCTTTTTTAAAAGGTATAATTTTAGCCCTTTTTGAAATGATCGGTTATTACAAAATATAAAGGGGTTACGTCTTATTCTCGATATAGGATACGGGCCTAATAAATCTAACGTCACTATCTCATTCGGATAATTTGATATAATTGGATTTAACCGACCAGTGGTAACGCGTTTTTATAGTTATTAACCTTGGCACATATGGCATGTAGAGCTTTTAATTGATCAATAAATTTTCTCATGTACGGGAAATAACAAACGCCCCGGGCTTTATGATACGTTTTAAATCTGCCTACGTGCCTATTGGCTTATGAAATTCTCTCATTATTTCATTCCTTAAAGTTTTGGAATGTATACAGCATTTCCCAATGACGTTGCGTGTTTCGCATAAAATAACAATCCTTCAATTAAACGGAAATCGTGGGACCATTTCACATATCGTTGCATTAACCGAGTTATCTTCCGGGTTTTTCTAAATATCTATATATTTTGACCTAATTCTGGGTCATTTTCTGTTCCTTTATTAATTGTTCCGCGAAGTAAGTACCAAATCTTTGATTATGGCACATAATTTATCACCAATTATACTATTAATTGGATTCCTTGAGAGAATGTCAGCCACTGCATTTTGAGTTCCCGGTCTATGTTCCATTCTATATTGAATTCTGCTAACTTTAGTGCCCATCTAATCATCCTACTCGATAAATTTTTTGCCATGTGTTAGGCGTGTTAATGCGGCGTGATCTGTTATTCCCTTTAAATTTGGGTAATACTCCTAAATATGTTCTAAATTTGTTCAACGCCCATACTACTGCTAGACATTCTCTTTCGGTTACTGTGAAATTCCTCTCTGCGTTGTTCAGTGTACGTGACGCAAATACGACTGGTCTGTTTTGTTGGTTTAGTACTGCTCCAAAAACCAATCGAACTGGCATCTGTAAATAACTCGAATGGTTCCTGAAAGTTTGGTAATTTTAAAACTGGCGCTTTGTTACCGCCTCCTTGACCTCATCGAATGCCTTTTGTTCTTCTTTGGGACCAGACAAATTTTTTAAATTTTCATTTAAGATTATAAAGTGGCTCAAAATATCCGCATAATTTTTAATAAATTTCGCGTACCACTGGGACATACCTAAAAACTTAGATACCTCTTTTGGGGTTACGGGGTGGTTTCATCTCTTGTAAAAAGCTCTAACCTTTGTCTCATCCGTTTTAATTCCTTTTTTTACTAATAATTAATCCCAAATATTTCAATTCATCGCACCCGAATTTACATTTTTCCTTATTTAATGTCAATCCTGCATCCTTTAACAACGAAAAACTTCCCTTAAATGTTCAACATGGTGAGTGAATGATGGAGACGCGATAATAACGTCATCCATGTAAACACTCACAAACTTCCCTATCACCGGTTTTAGGATTATGTCAATTGCTTTTTGAAAATTGGGAGCTGCTCCTGATAAACCGAATGGCATCCGCTTGAAAGCATAAGTGCCATTTTTTACTACAAATGCGGTCTTAACTATATCGCTGGGGTTTACTGCCATTTGAAAATACCCACTTCTTAGATCAAGAGATGACATTATTGTTGTATATGGTATGTTCGTTAATAAATCATCTATTAACGGAAAAGGGGGTATCGGGGGATACTTTGTATCAAATTTTAATTTTCTATAGTCTACTGCAAATTTTTATATGCTTCCGGGATTACCCGGGGGAACCCAATTTTTTTCTTGCATAATACAACAGGTGACGCGTAGGGGGGACTAAATTTGGGAAACAATTGTTTCCTTTTGTAACTTTTTTTGTATGTGAAAATCTATTTTGCTTGCTTAGTGCGATCAAAAATTTATAAGGCCTTAAGCTACTGGTGGGTTATCCCCGTGTCAATTTCATGGTATAAGACATGAGTAAGACCTGGTTTGTCTAAAAAATAACCCTTTTAAAACACAAAACAATTTTTTGTAGTTTTTTTTTTTTTCCCTACTTCCCCAATTTTTTTTTTAGATAAATCTATCTCAATTTTTTTTCCCTTTTTAATTGGTTCAACCACTTTTATTTATTTGAGAATCGGGAATTTTTCAACGTTTTTGATAAAAATCAAATACTATTTTTGGGACGCACCTATACCTAAAATACATGGGTATTCAAAAATCTTTCAACACATAAAATGACCAATTTTTTTCCCGGAATTGTCCCTTTTTCTTCTACAACCCCCTTTGTTTTGGCATTTCGCCCCTTTGGGCTGTTATTACCTGGGCTCGCGATTTTTTTTTTTGTTTATAGAAAAAATATTTTCTGTAAAATTTTTCCCGGGATATAAAAGATTTATTGCCCCGGTTTTCCCAAAAGGCTTTAAAAAATGTGTTATTTAATAATAAAAGGTACGGGGGGAAGTTTTTACGGGTGCTATACATTTTGGGAAAAAAGTCTAATTGTCTCTCTTGTGGGCCCTCTTGGGGGTTGATCATTAACCTTTACAATATTTAACGCCCCTTTTTGGTCCTATCGCCTCGATTGAAATTACCCACTCGAACCTTTTTTCTACGGTCCCCTTTTAAAAAATTATCATTTCGCCATTTCGAAAGGGAAAGGAAACCCCTTTGTTGAATTTTTTGATCATTATTAAAATCTATTCCCCCGAACCCTCTATTTTTTTTGACGGCTATTCTCGTAAAACTCATTTCTGTTATTTGGTCTACCCCTTTTTTTCCCGGAATTTCTCCAGTTTTTTTACCATTAGTTTCCCAAAATTTAAAGGCATCCTATGCGCATTTTGACCTGCCTTTCTATATTAGGGTTTCCCGGGAAACCCCTTTGTAATTTGAAAAGAATATCTCTTTTCCCCGAATTTAGCCAGGATTCAAAAGTTGTATCGTATTTTGTGGATTTCGGCCCCACATAGTCCTGTACCTGGGTTCGAGTCGAACTAAAATATGATCCACTAAAGTCTGTTTTGGGACTTTCCCAAATTTTAAAACTTCTCTCCTATTTTTAGTAATCTAAAAAACGAAATCAGTCGCCCCCCTGATTTCCAACTGTTGATCAAAAAAAACCTGACTGTAGTTCTTTTTTTTTGATCGCGGGAAAAGCTTTCGCTTTCAGTTTTGAGCTGCGCAAAACCCCGTGGCTGTATTTTTGCACTAACAACGAACCAAATATCGAATCCCCAATCTTGAGCCCTTCCCCTGAGATGATTTTTTAAAAGAAACACAAAAATTATTTTGGGTTTCCCAAGTAACTGTATTTTAAATTGTCGAACACTCGATAAACTCTGAAACATTTCCCCGCCCCCTAAAAAACATTTCGGGTGGGGAATTTTTCCCACCTCATTTCCAACCCAAAATTAAATACGTTGGGGGCCCTTTGGGAGACATAGCCATCCTGTGATGACCATTTTCTTGCCGGTTCCGCGTAAGCTAGAGGTGTGGGATTATCAAAATGATGAGACATAATTCTTAATACAACTTTTATTAAGGTAACTTATAATTTTAAATTTAATTTGACAAAATTTTTGGTGAGGTCAAGCCCAAATTAAATCACGTATTTTAAAATCAGATCAAACCAGATCCCCTTCCCAATTATCCTAAATAATCCTGTTATCTAATTACTTATATCTTTTTACCTTTTCCAGTTCTGGTCCCTTGACCTAGAGAATATTAACTATAAACTTTTATATATGAAGATTCTTTATCCGCAAGGTAGCTAATTTTGATCCCCCCCGGGGTTCCCCCACTAAGCTTTTTTTCCCCTATCGATCAGAAAAAATTTCCCAATACAAATTTTCTTTTAGCCGCTACGCTTTTATCTAGGTTTGCCACGCTATCCTTTTTTGGGATATCCATTTTAAAATTCGATCCGTTTTCTTCTTGGTATTGGGTTGGAAAAGTATTGCCATTAATCGTGGCCGTCAAAAAATTAGGAGTCATGTTAATCAAAAAAGACGCGAGAGACGTCCCAAAACAAAATAAATCAATTATTATAACAAACATGTGACGATTAAAAAAGAAAAATAAAACATTTAATCTGAATGGGAAATAAAAAAGGGTCTTTTTTAAAAAGTATAGAGATCTCAACTTAAAATTGGACAATTGCAAAAAACAAAGTAACCAAAAAGGGGAGAGAAATTTTGGGAAATCGATGGATTTGTAATGAGTGTTGGAAAACCAACACTTAATTACATCTATAAACAATGATTCTACTGACGGGGATTTAGGGAATTTTTTGAATACAGATGGCCTGTAAAAGGAAAAATCATGTGATGCAAAAAAAATGATACAAAATATGTTCTCAAAATTTAAAGTAGCGTCGTTGGGGGACCTATACCGTATAGGGGGTGATTCAGGTTTTAAAAATCTTTTTACTATAATTGTTCCAAATTTACAGGATTTAGCTGCCCGTTATGGCTGTAGGTTTGGGTCAAAATATTTTAAACAAATTTTTTCTAATATGAACATAATAAAAACCCAAACTTTCTCAAATATAATGATATCAAAAAACGGCTTAATTTTATTAAGCATCTTTAAGAGTGAGAACTCTCTAGTACAGTAGTATAGATTACTTGGTTAAAAACAAACAAACAAAAACACACACACACACAATCAAAACCGTATTAAGAACGGATTGCTTAATAATTATTTAGAATCAAATGTGTGTGTGTTCCGAGTTACTCATTTTTACTTTATACCTAACTAATTAAACCTGCAAAAAGTTTATTAACAATATATAACCTAAATTTGTACTTTTATATATTTTTTTAAATTGGAAGTGGCAAGCAAAACTATTTTTTGTCAGATAGTTGCACTCTTCCCAAAAAGGTTGGCCACCCCTGGCTTAGAATTTTATATAACTTAATTTTAGTAACTATTTGAAATGAGATAAATACCTTATTGTATAAACGATTTTTATACTAATTCATAAAAATTTAAAGACCGGCTTAAGCAGTTCCCCAAGAAATAAACGTTTTAGCAGGCAACGTTCTCCTAGGCCTGTCCAATCAAAGTTAAGAGTCCAAAGAGAAAAATAAACATCAAAAATAAATAATTGAATTCAATTAAATTTGTCGAAAGTAGCATGTGTTTAGAATCTAAATAGATCATAATTTTTTTATTCAAAATCAAAGATACAATTAGATTTTTTTGTTTCTTAGACAATGCCTGAAAAGTTAAATATAAGTTAGGGATATATTTATTAAGGGCAATTATTTATACAAAAGAGTGCTAGGAGTTAATAAAAAGTAATTAAATCACCGTCAAAAATAACTCGCTGGATTTCACGAGACGTCTATTTCGTCCCGACTCTGCCACGCTCTCGTCTCATTTCTCGCTCTGTCTATATTGGTCCATGATTCCGCGTTATCCTAGAACCGCCTTATCAGCTAGGTCGTGGTCTCTTGGCATTACGTCAGTTGGGAATCTAGGGAGGATTTGACAACGTGCACAGCTCCATTCCAACACACATATATATAATGTATAATCTCCACCAAAATTATCAATGTAATTTCCGCTTTGGTTCTAAACGTTCTACCCGAACGTTAATATATATATATATATATAAATTGATTTATAAAATTACTTAATAAAAGATCAACTGTCCTAAAAGGACAATTATTAATGGAACTTTTTAGAATTTCTGTACGGCTAAATTTCAAAATAGTTATTGCATTAAATAATTGTTTCAAATCGATCACTTTTTCTTTAAAAGTTATGCTTATTGAACTGAATATATCTGTGAATTCAGTTTTGCATATAATGTCAGTAACGTAATTTTTCAAATGTACATTGAGATATTTTTTAGGCAAACTACAAGTTTTATGAAGGATAATAAATTTTAACATTGATAAATTTTTAAATGAATCCCAAAATTCTATTTCATGCTACATTATACCTTAAGATAGCATACAAAGACGATATTTACATATATTGCAAACAATTATTTATATTATTATAAGCTGATTTAAAAAAAATGATAAAGGAGTAAAAGATTTTTTTTATAAATATTATAGAAATTTTTGTTGTATTATCGGATGTAATAAATGAAAAAGAATTAAAAATATGTATATGTTGGGGAAAAAATTATTTTCAAACATTTTTTTCTCTCGCCAAATTTAGTGAATTTCATTCGTTTTAGTTAACCTATTCTCCCAGTGTAACCCAACAGCGGCAGTGATTTGGTCATTGTACCCTTTCCCTGCACTGCCAAATTAAGGTGGAACGGACTATAGATGAAATTTTTAATAAGAGTGGTGAGAGAGCCAGTTCGTCTCTCAGCTTCGGATTTTACATTTACTCAGAACTAAGTGCTCAGCTCTTATTAATGAAGTGATTTCTCATAAATTGCTCAAAATTAACAAGTCACAGTTCTCCATAATAAATCTACAAATGTTGCATGCTATGAACATCTTAACGAGTTCGCTACTACAATGAAAAAGATGTATCACAACTTTTAGGACTAGTTGAAGTAGGAGAATCTGCAGCTGACTCAGTGTATAAACATGCGAGTATTCCAACGAAGCAGGAATCAACTTAGGAAACTGCTTTACTATTGGAAAAATCCTTCATTTAACCCCCACGGTCTGAAAGTAAAATCCCGTCATTCCAGAGATGCTTTTTCTGCCTTCAAGCAAGATTCCCAAAAGCGGCCGAGCCACATTCTTAAAAATACGGCTCAACCGCTTTTGAGAACCCCACCTGACGACAAAAAAATACGTGCGGTGCATTTTCGAAGCATCTCCAGAATGGCAAGACTTTAAGTGCAGACCGCTTAGAGGGTTAATGAAGACATCCCCAACTTAATTTTAATTAAATGTATTTGTCATTCGCTTCACTTGTCGAGTTCATATGCCAACAAGCATTTGCCATCTAACAAAGATTATATGATCCACTTTCTTCAAACAGATGGCAGGCAAGAAGCAATAGCATAAAAGAATCTTTAACTTCTGGGATTCTTTAAAGTTTCAGCTTGTTTCTTCGGTGTGTGACAAATACCTTGCTACAAAGCTTTACCCAAATGTATTCGGATGCGTTCCTTATATTCTCACATTTGTTATGCCAATTTTAACAGAATTGGAGCGGATTAATTTATTCTTTCAAAGTGATCATGCAGACCATTGAAAATTGGGGGAAAGAATTAAGATTTTACCCTTACTCTTCTAAGAATAATTTATCCTAAATATGTAAATCTCGGAAGTTAATTTTTGAATAAAGTGACAAGCAAAAGCAAAATAATTTCTTCAGAATCAGAGGCGTAGCTACCGCCGTATCAATGATGCAGAACCCCTCACACATCAGGAGCCCTAAACGAAGCAAAAAATCGTATATAAAATATTTAAGTGCTCGAGAAAAACGTCACCAAGGAATTTTGATACAGGGTACGCTAGTGTGCAGAATCTACAAAATAAATACATCAAAGATATAACTTTCAAGACTTTAG
>BMAV01012342.1:0-46469 GCA_019973955.1 Trichonephila inaurata madagascariensis | reverse complement strand
ACCACACTACAATCTCTGAGCCTGCTACGCTATGCTATGTTATATCTAAGCTTTCCACGATACCCTTTTTTATAGTATATCTCATTTACATATTCGATCCGTTTCTCTTCTTGGTTTTGGGGTTTGGGAAAAAAGTTTTGCCATCAATCGTGGCCGTCAAAGAACATAGGAGTCATGTTAATCAGAAAGACGCGAGAGACGTCACAACACTTATGTGATGTATTGTGGAGGGGGTGGCGGGAGAAAAGGAATAAATAAGTTAAATCGTCGGAAATATGAAAATACTTCGACAGTGCCCTTTTGTTGCATTCTAAAGCCTTCAGAATAATTTTGTGGATAGCAATGCACAGAAAGATCATACTTCAGAAAACGTATATATACGCCCGGGGCAATTAACGTTTTGGCTAAGCGAGACGTTTATATACGTCGGTGACACTGAAGGTCCTATTGCAGGTTTTGCTTCAAAGTATAGTATCATTGAATTCAATACATTATTGTATGGAGGGGAGGGGGCGTGTTGAAAACTATGATTGAATTTTGGGTCACAAACATTGAAAGTTTGAGAAGCACTGATTTAAATGAAAACTAAAATACGAGGAAAAGTCAAAAAGTGAAGAGACTTCTGTAGTTTCAACAGCTCTAGTATCCAGCCCTGAATAAAGGGTAGTCGGCAACACTTCTATACAACGTGTCACTCATCTTTCCTCGGGAATGTAGCAGACTGTTCAGCATGACAGTTCCATGGTCGATCTGCAACAAGGAGGAAAGGAGGGCAGTGATTCCCTTTTTGTTTGTGGAAGGTATGAAACCTTTACTGGATACTAGAATCCCTTCCATCACTATACGCTCAAAGATTTGCACATTGCCCTCAGTGGTTGACATCAACGGACTGCCCGATCTTTTGTTGTCACATAAAGAAGTCCTTCCCTGTTGGAAGCGCTCTATTTACTTGTAGATCTTGCATTGTGATAAAGAACTGTTACCTTACTGCACTTGCATGAGACAAATAATTTCCACAGGTTGTGACGGGGCTTTATCGCGCCTTCTAACTAATCCTCTTGGGGAATCTATGGGGCCAGAATGGCATTTTAAACCAACTTTCTCAAGAAGAAAACGCGATATGCAGATTAGTGAATGAATATATATATTGGAGCTTTTGCATTCGCGAGTTAGTCATATCAGAATTGTATAGGAGATATATAGGAGTCGGCTAGAAGCCATAAAGTTGAATAGAAGCTGGACCACAATATATATATAAAAGATTATTTTAAAAGAATAGGATTCAAGGGAATGCTTGGAAAAAAAATTTGGGTTACTGTTTGGTTGATATCGGTAAGAGATCGATTATTGGGTTTACTTATAGAACGGACTCTATTGTTAAAATCAAAATATAGATAAAGATTCGGAGGTTAATTTATCATAAAAGATAGTAATAGGATTTAATGCGCTTTTACTTAATTTAATTACGTCGTATCTTTCCCTGATCCGATTTTCCTAGTAAAAATTTTTGTTGGAAATAAAAATTGAGCAATAAAAAAAGATTTAAGGAAAGTTCGAATGGGGTCAATCATTTATTCCGACAAATCTAGGTCGCGTGGATGAAGAGAGAATACCCCCCGGTCAGGGGGATATCACAAGGTTTCCTACCATCCGCAAACAAAAGTCCAATCACAGCCCTCTTTTAGTTCTTGGTGCAGAGCTACAATGGAGCTGCCACGTTGAACGGTGTGCTACACACCAACGACTACGAGGTTACACGTCATTCGGAAGTGTTGCGGACTACCCCTTATTCACAGCTGGATACCAGCGCTATCGCCAAGCTTTGGAAAGAGAAATTGAAGAAGTCTCTTGATTTTTCCACTTTTCCTCCTATTTTTATTGGGATCTCATAGTGGCAGGCACACGTTGAACGATCGGCGGTCACTATGGTGCTCACGAGCACAGACGTCTAATTTTAATGTTTATGTATTCGTAATATTTTTCGATTTCAACTAATAAATCTCCGGATTTGTGTCTCCTTTGAAGAGGGGAACTATACTTTAAGTGTAAAACAGATTCTTAGGGAAATTTCATCTCCCCCGGAAGATCTGAAAATTGAAACAAACAATAGAATTTGTTTGGCTAATAGAAGTTTTTTATGGCCTCAAAACCAATTCAAGTTTAAATTTGTGATACCTCCCCCCTGGGGTACCATCTATTCATCTATGCGACCTAGATTTGTGAGAGGAAATGATTGATCACCCAAGTTCGCTCTAATAAATCTAATTTATTATTATCCAAATATATTGATCAACACAAGTCTTACCATAGGGAAGGGAATCAGGTGTGAAAAACGTATCCGTAAATTTAAGAAAAAAAGGCGCTTGGAATTTTAAACACTTATCTTTAAGCAAAATTGGGCTAGGAGTGGTATAGGTATCGGATCGTGGGTTCCTTTCACGAGTTCGAGCCCAAACCCCTAAAGACCCCGTGTAGGGGAGCGATGCCCTTAAATCTATCGGGGCTGAAACGTCCTACGTTGGTGTGTGGTGTGGTAGTTGAGAGGGGGGGCCAGCTCAGGTGTGTCCAGTCACTTTACCATGGTTCAAAAAACGTGGTCCGTCGCCAAAAACCCTCTGTAGCTGAACAGTGCGACGTTAATATTCAATCAATCAATCAATCAATTAAGCAAAGTTATCCTATGAATCTTTACCTTCCTTAATTTCTTTAACACGCTAAAGCCCATTCTATAATTACGCTTCTAAGTTTAATGTTTTACCATTAGCTCACTGCGTTCAGCATTTCAACTTCCTTTCTCCTTCTTCCACTACCACACGAATACTAAAGTTCAACTACATACCTACTAACTATAATCTGCATATCGCTGTTTCTTCTTGAGAGGATTGGCTGAGAATGCTGGCCCCAAAGACTCCCCAAGAGGATAAATAGGAAAAATGTGGTAAAGCCCCGTCTCAAGTTTATTTTTATAAACACCAAATTGAGCATATATAAAACTTTAATCAGACCTATTGCTCGGGATACCGGTTGATTCAAAATAAGTGTGACCAATTTTTTAAAAACATATAACTATTTATGATGAATTTCTATCGTTTTACAACGGATTTTATTTGAAAAATGAAGCATTTAAATTACCAATCTAACCATTTTTATTAGTGGGAGTCAATTAAAGTGCTAAAATTAGATCCCAAACCCGGGGAAAGAAATTTTTAAACTTTTTTAAAATTTTTTTTTCACATTCAGTAAATAATAAACCTTTTAAAAAACAAAAAAAACATTTTTCTATTGTATTACTATCTAAACTTCAAAAAAAAAACAAAATTTGCCCCAATCAAAATCTCCAGGAAAAAATGTGAAAAAAAAAACATCCTGAATGAAAAGAAAAAAAAAAAATTGGGAAAAATTATCGCTGTGAAAATTTTTACCTCAAAACCTTATGGCAAAGAAACTATAGATATAGCAACCACAATTTATCCTCCGATAAAGAAAAAAATTTGGGCATGAAAAGTAAATATTCCTGTCTGCGTAAAAGTTTTAAGACCGTGAAAACGAAGAATGTTAAAAAAAAGTAGATACAAAGCATGGATAACTTTTGATGAAGCACTGTTTCCCCATCGTCACTTAAAACAAGGCAAAATGAAGATTCAATATATTTCTAACAAAAACGCCCAAAAGACTCAACAGTTTTAAAAAATGCAAGTTGGCCGTCGGGTGTTATGGTATGAACGGAAATGTCCTCTCAAGGCTTAACAAAACCTTTTTTGAAAAACCAAATTTTAAAAAATTAATGCTAAATACAATAAGAAAAAAGTTTTGAAACACTTGATAAAAAAGTAAACTTTTTAAAAATTTTAGTGCAGAATTTTGGGAAAAACAAAGGTCATCTGTAAAATCAACCAAAAAATTGGTTGGTTTAAAAAAATAAATATTCGGGCCACCGGGATACATGACTATCACTACCCCCTGTCTGTTTTCCTTGTTATTATTTTTTAATGGGGATACTAAAAAAAAAACAATTAAATAGAGGGAAAAGTAAGGGGCTTTTTAAAAAAAAGGGTTTAAAAAGCAATTTAAGAGGGTTTGGAAAAAAACCTCCAAAATTTATTTGAAAAAAAAAAATTTTTTAGCTTAGCCGAAACGCTTACGAAAAAAATGTCTGTACTAGAGGAAACCACATTGAAAATTCCCCTGTAAATAACTTTTATCCCCTAACAATTTATAATCCTCTAAATTTGGGCCCCTATTTATGAATCAACCGGTAAAATGAATGTTGGGCCCCCCTTAAAAAAAAAGGGAAAAAAAGTCGCTCATTTCTGGGGAAAAATTTTGTGGACCTATTCAAAAAGAACAATGAGCGGAGATTTCTTTACAATCAAAAACTTACAGGGGAAAAATGACAAATATCGCATTGTAACTATAAAAAATATCACGTACACCCCAAAAGGGGGTCCTAGGATCCCCGGGCCCCCCTCCTCCAAAAACCCTTTATTTTTTCCCGATTGATTATAATCCTATGTATTGTAACGTCGTGAGTAGTGAGACATAGCCATCCTGTGATGACCACGCCGGTTCCGGTAAGCTAGAGGTGTGGGATTATCAAAATGATGAGACATAATTTTAATACAATTTTTTATTAAGAGTAACTTATAATACTTAAATTTAATTTGACAATTTAATTAGAGTGAGAGTCAACCCCAAAATTTAAAAATCACGTATTTAAGTCAGATCACGCAACTAGATCCTCTATCTAAATTATCCTAAATAATCCTGTTATCTAATTACTTATATCTAATATTCCCTTTTTCCAGTTCTGGTTCCTTGACCTAGAGAATATTATCTATAAAACTTTATATATGAAGATTCTTGATCCGAAGGTAGTAATTCTTGATCCTCAAGATTCCACCCCTGCTTTGTCACCTATCGATCAGAATAATTCCACAATACAATCTCTGAGCCGCTACCTATATCTAGGTTTCCCACGCTATATCTAAGCTACCACGATATCCTTTTTATAGTATATCTCATTTACATATTATGATTGTTTATCTTCTTGGTTTTGGGGTTTGGGATAAGTTTTGCCATTAATCGTGGCCGTCAAAGAACATAGGAGTCATGTTAATCAGAAAAGACGCGAGAGACGTCACAACCCTCCAAGAAGAAAAACGTGATTTACTTAAGGGGTTTTCAACCCTTTTAAAAAATTACGTGTCTAAATCTCTATTTCTAAATTTCTTTTCGCTTTCTGAGTTTTATTTAAATTTTAATCTTAAATCTTCATTTTAACTTTTATAATTTCCAATATCTATCTTGACTTTAATTTTCATTGCAATTTTAATCTTAAATTTTAACTTTTATAATTTCAAAATTTATCTTGACTTTAATTTTCATTACTCATCTTAGAATTTTAATATTTAATTTAATTTTAAACTCGTGACAATAAATTTTACTCCAATAACTAGGCCAACATTAATAATTACTGTTTAATTTGTGCCTACTCTCACTTTTACATTTCGTTACTTAAAATATTTATACACTTAAAAAACTATTATTCTGGGTGCGCAGACCCAATCTAACACTGCATATGGAGCTGGTACTTCTTGCCCCTTTCTAACAGCCTTCAAAAACACGTTGAAGCTTATACTTTTCAAGATTTTCAGGGTCAGTCTCCTGAAATGAAACTATTTGAGTCTCTTCCATAATATTAATCAATTTTACATATTATTTTATATATCACAATAAATTCTTATCTCCATCCCCACATCTGGTTTCAACAAAAATCCCAATGCCGCAGCCGTTGGTTGTTGTTAGTGCCCTGACTACGTTTCCCCGAACCAGATGCCTCATAATACGTGTAAACAATACAACAACATATATATATACACATATTATGCAATACAAACATTTTCAATAAAACCATTATAACAAATAACTAAAAGGAATTTTCGCATCTCACGAAGTCATACATCGAAGTAAAACAAATGTGTGAATACAAATGCTTTTTCTTCAGAAAAAAATTTTAACAAGTCAAAAAGTTCCAAAATTAAATGAACACTCATTGTAGTGTTTGGACTTGGCTTGTCCTTGGGCACCGCCCGAGACTTCCTTCTTGGTAATACCCTTCCGACCACTTGTTGGAAGATCATAAAAATGAAACAATACAACCTGATTTTATATTCGGTCTCCCCACATTCACGTTCAACGATGAGGTGTCATCACTCTTCATTCCTTTTGGTTGTACTGAATTTCTTGTTGTAAGGCTTGTAATCTCCTTGTCGTCCTTCTCTTGCCTTCCCAACTGTGTTCTTTGGCTGGTCGGGGTTCTTCTGTTCTCCGTCGTGGCCTTAAATTATAACTCTTTTCATATGGAACTTCAGTTGATTCTCTTTCTTCTCTTTTTCTATCTCTGTAGCCAGTACTGTGATGACATTTGTCTTTTATTATTACTATTATTATTCCCTTTCTTTGCTACCTTCTTTGTATCCACTTGTCCCCGATACACCTGATCTTTTAATACCTTGGTTATATTTAAACCTTTTATTTTATTTTCATTCCCTACTGAACTAGGTAGTGATCTGACCAGTGATTTGTTTTATGGGTCCTCTCTGTATTTTATATTGATTTGATTGGTTACCAATCCCTTTTTGCCTCTAACCTACGTTTCACCGCAGATTTTTTCTTTCCTGCTATTGTGACTCATTTAATCCTTCTTGGTATACTTTTTCCAAGTACAAGTTTCCTGACTTGATCTTATACTATTTGGGGATACCTGTTCCTACTGGACCTCGTCACATTTCCTATGACGATATATTCTTATTTGGATCTACGTTAACTGTTAATCTTTTTCCTGATTTCCATATTACAATATTATTAAAGTTCCTAACTTCTCAAGACTCTATAAGGTCCCTCAAATTTGTTTAAATTTAAAGTACATACTTTTATTAGCTGCTGAACTTACAGGGTGTGTTTCCTTGGATAAAACCCAATCATTTACCTTTTATTTTTATGTCCTTCTACGTCTATTACAATATTTTTCCCACTTCTTGTTTAATTTCGCACTTAGTCTAGCTTTTTAAAGCTTTTCTGTATATCTTGAATTTTGAATTTAGAGCTTTCCGATATCATATAACTAGTTTTGAAATGGTGTAATCAATTTTCGACCTAAAAATAATTCAGCCGGTGGTTTTCCCGTTGTTTCATTCACCGCCGTACGAATAGCGTAAGCAAACTCCCGTAAGAATTGATCCCAAGTATCGTGTTGATCATTAACATAATTTAAATCATTTGCACTATATCTCGATTAACTCTTTTCAGTCCGGATTTGCTTGTGGTCGATATGCAACAGTCTTTCACATGCCTTATGCCTAATCTTTCACTTAAGTGCTCAAAAATCTCGGATATAAATTGGGACCATTATCACTTATTAATTTTATTGAGCCCATAACGCGATATAAAGTTATCAAAAAAAAAATATCCGCTATTATACGAGATGAGGTCTTTGAGGTATAATTTCAGCCCTATTTGCTGAAAATGACTTGTCATTACTAAAATATAGCGGTTATTGCCTTATTCTCGATATAGGATACGGCCTAATAAATCTAACGTCACTATCTCATTCGGATAATTTGATATAATTGATTTAACCGACCAGCTGGTAACGCGTTTTTATAGTTATTAACTTGGCACATATGGCATGTAGAGACATATTGATCAATAAATTTTCTCATGTACGGGAAATAACAACGTCCCGAATTTATGATACGTTTTAAATCTGCCTATTACGTGTCCACTTATTGGCTTATCATGAAATTCTCTCATTATTTCATTCCTTAAAGATTTTGGAATGTATACACGCATTTCACCTACGACGTTGCGTGTTTCGTATAAAAATAACAATCCTTTAATTAAACGGAAATCGGGACCACTCTCACATATCGTTGCATTAATCGAGTTATTCGGTTTCTAAATATCTATATATATGACCTACCTGGGTCATTTTTCTGTTCCTTTATTAATTGTTCCTGCGAAGTAAGTACCAAATTCTTTGATTATGGCACAATTAATTTTATCACCGATTATATTATTCCCATGGTTTTTCGGTAAAAGTGTAGCCACCATGTTTTTAACTTTCATTTCTGACCCATTAACGCAGTAATTTCCTTTTATTTACCTTATTATCTTCAACCAGTGTATTTTGAATTTTTAACGATTTCGATCAAAATCTACTACGATTCTTGGACCCACTTATGAAATCGATACCCAGAATACATGGGTATTCTAAATCTTTCAGCACATGAAATGACCAATTTCTTTTCGAATTGTCTGATGTGAATTTTAATTCTACAATCCCCTGTTTGGCATTTCGCACCCTGTGCTGTTATTACCATTACCTGGGCTCGCGATTTTTTATTTGTTTATAGAAAAATATTTTCTATATACTTCTTCCGATATAAAGATTTATCTGCTCCGGTGTCCCATATAGCGCTTTAAAAAATGTGTTATTTAATAATATAGGTACGTGGGGAAGTTCTACGGTGCTATACATATTGGAGAGAAAGTCTAATTGTCTCTTGTCGACACTCCTGGAGGTTGATCATTAACCTTTACAATATTTAATCGTCCCCTTTGCGTCCTATCGCCTCGCTGATTGAAATTATCACTCGAACCCTTATTTCTACGGTCTCCTCTATTAAAATTATCATTTCTGCTCATTTCGAAATGAGTAACCCTGTTGCTGAATCTTTGATCATTATTATTAAACCTATTCCTCTCGAACCCTCTATTATTTTGACGGCTATTCTCGTAAAACTCATTTCTGTTATTTGGTCTACTCCTTATTTCCGAATTCTCCAGTTTTCTACCATTAGCTTCAAAATTAGCATCCTATGCGCATTTTGACCTCGTCTTTCTATATTATGGTTCGATAAACCCCTTTGTGATTTGTAACATCTCTTCGAATTTAGCCAGACTTCTAAAAAAGTTGTACTCGTATTTGTGGATTTCTAACTCCAATATGTAGTCCTCCCGTACCCGTGGTTCGAGTCGAACCAAAAAATATGATCCACCTAAGTCTGTTTGCCATTCCTACCCTAAAACTTCTATTTTAGTGTACTCCATATACAAAAATCAGTCGCCTCCCTGATTTCGTTGCGATGCATAAAACTCCGGATCAGTTCTTATTTTTGATCGCGGGAAAAGCCTTCGCTAATTCAGTTTCTTTGAGCTGCGCAAAATCCGTGGCTGTATTTTGTACTAACAACGAACCAAATATCGAATACCAATCTTGAGCCCTTCCCCTGAGCTGACTTTTAAGTAAGCGCTACGACAGATTACTTGGGATTTCAAGTAACTGTATATATTATTATTGTCGATACACCTCGATAAACTCTGCAACATTCCTCTGACCCTGAAAGTACATTTCAGGTAGAATCGTATTTCCACCTACATTACCTAACCCAGAATTATAGATGTTCAAGGCTATTGCAGACATAGCCATCCTGTGATGACCATGTCTTGCCGGTTCCGCGTAAGCTAGAGGTGTGTGGGATTATCAAAAGATGAGACATAATTCTTAATACAACTTTATTAAGAGTAACTTATAATACTTAAATTTAATTTGACAAATTTAATTAGGAGTGAGAGTCAAGCCCAAATTAAATCACGTATTTAAGTCAGATCACGCAACTAGATCCTCTATCTCAATTATCCTAAATAATCCCATATTCCAATTACTTATATCTAATATTACCTTTTCCAGTTCTGGTCCCTTGACCCAGAGAATATTATCTATAAACTTTATATGAAGATTCTGATCCGCAAGGTAGCTAATTCTCTGATCCTCAAGACCTACACTAAGCTTTGTCACCTATCGACTGTGAATAATTCCACAATACAATCTCTTGAGCCCCTTGCTACGCTATATCTAGGTTTGCCACGCTATATCTAAGCTACCTTCACGATATCCTTTTATAGTATATCTCATTTACATATTATGATTGTTTATCTTCTTGGTATTGGGTTGGATAAGTTTTGCCATTAATCGTGGCCGTCAAAGAACATAGGAGTCATGTTAATCAGAAAGACGCGAGAGACGTCACAGTAGATAACAAACAAAGAAAAATTGTCACAGCCTCATTTTAAAATTAAAGCAGTATTTATTTGCTTCATAGCTTACTATATATGAAGTAATAAAGTCGAATAAATATGCTAAGCCGGCGCAGTCAGCCTCAGTCGCGGAGTTCAATCTTTTTCCCGAATCATCTCTCAACGCCACCGGCGTGCATCCCTCTTTCTCTTCTTCTATCCTCCACCGTCCAAGTCTCTATATTTCAGGGTTCCTCTCAAGTTTCTCCATCTAGGCTTTCTCCTCCTCCCGTCTCCTAAAAAAACCATTTTAAACACCAGGGGTGGGGCCACAACACGCCCCTCGTCTCTTTTCATTGGCAGGCCACAAAAGTCTGCCCTCGTTCCCGGGCCACATTCGTGTACTATCTGTGCGGCAAACACAAATACATTCCTGTTTCTTCTCGAAATTAAGGGCGCCATAATTCTTTTCTAACTTCTGAACACCCTTGTCCATCACACCACCTGTGTTCTATAATCCCATTCTCTCGACACTGGCCGAGGCGACAGGATTCTTTCATACAGGCTTCGCCTATTGTCAATAGGGTTCCGGCTCTCTTTGGCCATTATGACTACCAGACTGGAGTGTCAGCGATTACCGAGGTCAGACAATAAATACTGACCTCATGGCTACGTGCACTTGTCACCTAACATCTGTTCGGGGCCATAAAACTTAGCATGAATGGAAGGGTGTGTTCAACCTAATCGAAGACGTCACAGTATATAGTACGTAACATTTAATTATTTGTTGTTAATAGTTAATTTTATTAATTAATGCTAATTATTCGTTGAATAATTAATTTTTTATTGTTTTTTGTTCCCGAAAATCGACAAAATCAAAAGAAAATGTAGGGCATATCAGAGCATGATGCAAGAATAGAGGACTTTCGACCGTGCCCCCCCTTGAAAAATTCCTGTGTACGCTACTGATAACATATGAGGTGGCTAGGCCTCTGTACAGATATGCCAATACTTTTCCTACCAAAAAAGTAACTTTTTCCAACATTGAAGGGATCAGACGTAGAGGACGACCGCCTACACCCAGGATGGGTAGACTTTTACATGGAACGGTCTACTTCTAATTTTTTAAGATGTTGCGGTCCACCCAGTGGCTTAGGTGTACAAAAACGTAAGCTACAAAAAAGCTCAACAATATTTATGTTCCAACAATAACAAATACAGAATTTATACTTATCTACATAATTACAATAAAAAAAAATTACCCTTTTAAAACCAAGTTTTAAGCAAAACGCAAGATACAAACATAATAATTTAAGGTGATTGTATTATTAATTGATGTATTTATTATCAAGCAACTCAAAATACATTAAAAAATAAATCATTTTCATATAAATTAAATCTCATAGAATTTTATAGTCTCAGTAGAAGACTTAGTCTGCATACTTTCCGCCTCAATCTTGTATATCTCGGTATAAAATTCCTAATCTTATATACTGCAGCGCTTCTCAAACTGTGGGGCGCACCCCCCTTGGGGGAGTGATAACTCTACGAGGGGGAGAATATTGAAAAGTCGAAAACAAAAGCTTATTAAAAATTATTAAATTTACTGAAATTAAACAAAATACTTTTTTGATATAATAAAATATAAAATACACATTTACACTGATGTAATACACTTATAAATGTATCAGTACTGTAGAATGTACTTTATTATTAATTTAACAATACTGAGAACAAGTTTTAAAATTATCAGTGAACCCATGGGCTTGTATTAACACTTATCTTGATAATTTGAACGGTTTATAATTAATTCCTTAACTGCCGATTAAAAGTTACGCGATTCGCTCCCCAATGCCACCATTTTCCACGTAGAAGTGCATATTTTGATACTTTTTGGGGAAGAACGGGAGGAAAAAAGGAATAAATAAGCAAATCTTCTGAAAAAAGTAAATCCTTCTCAAACACTGTCAAGGGCCTTTTATTGCATTCCAAAGCCTTCGGTATAATTTTATGGATAGCAGTGCACAGAAAAGATCGTACTGAGGAAAGACGTATATATACGTCCAGAAAATTAATGCGTTGGCTTAGCGTGACGTTTATACACGTCGATAACACATAAGAGGTTAAAGTCGCATTGTAGTCTTAGCGTCAAAGTATAGATTATTGAATTCAATACATTGTTATTGTATGGAGGGGGGCGCGATGAAAACAATAACTGAATCTTGGGTCGCGAATATTGAAAGTTTGAGAAGCACTGTTATACTGGATTCGAAGTGGTCGTCTGTAAAAAGGGAATGATATGTTGTCTTAATTATATATATTCATCGTTGAAAATGCAGATTTACACAGGTAGGTAGTGCAAGAGAATGATGTTAAATGAAATGCAGCTTTTTTTAAATTAGGATATTTTACTTCGTCCATTAACCGATGCATGTCCTTAACCCGTTCGCTGCCGGGTGCCTTCTATCGCAGGATGTAATATCAACACAAGAATCCAATCCCGTGGAAGCGTTAGCTGTGGGGCGATGGTTCAGTAGCCAGTGTCCTTAACCCGTTCGCTGCCGGGTGCCTTTTATCGCGGGATGTAATATCAACACAAGAATCCAATCCCATGGAAGCGTTAGCTGTGGGACGATGGTTCAGTAGCCAATCTCGTGTTATCGCGGGAAGAGCTGATCAGCATTTTCCTCTTTAGTCGGCGTGTGGGGAAAACAAATTTCCACGGCTGACATCGTGGTGATTGTTCAATACTCAAATTCACAACTCATTCACAAACTGTAAACTAAATGCGAAATAAATGATGTGGCTACGAGTGTTTCTCAATTTAAATAAAACATTTATTAAGTATTTACAAGGATGCATAAAAAAGCTTAAATATTATCGCGCACGCTCATAGCCGTCTGTTTCCTCGAAACGCATCTAGAGGAATTTTCTTTCCCTCTCTCTTCGGAGCGCTTTTCCTCCCCCTGTTGCCACCAGAGAAAAGAGAAACTATGCTCACACCCCTCCTCGGGTCAGTCACCCCTTCGCTCCTTGGGTGCCTAAGATTTATTAGGCGCTCGCCCCACCTCGGGTCAATCACTCCTTCGCTCTTTGGGTGCTTTCGCAACAGTGATCGTATTTTCCCTCTATGGTCGCAGAGAATGTGCTAAGCGTCATCAGTGTGCTTCCAGTAATGGTACATGTGTCCTCTACACATAGTCGCATGCATTGTGAAGAGCAAATACTCCAATCTAACTGGCATTGGTGTTCCACAAATATATTTTAGTATGCAAGTCTTACGCCTTACGTGAAGGCGGTCACCCCAAAATGTCTTGGTGGTCTACCAGTCGATTGCGATCGACTTAATGCTCTCCCCGGACCTACATGATGGTTAGCTGATGTTTGAAAAGGAAATCAAACTAATGGAAATCAACCGATGGAAAGGGATTGTGACTGATAGGGGTCAACTTGAGGAGGATCAGCGAGTCGGTCTTGGCCTGCAAAACACTGTTGAGCTTATGCAGATGTATGTGCAATATGTTCGCTAATTAAATGAACCCATTTAGATAATTATAATTCTTAAAAATATTTTACAAACAAACAAAAATTTTTTTTAATGGCATTAGAGTGCGATAGAAGATAAGTAGCAAACATTCCATTAATGTTTACATGCAACGATTCAACAAAAACACATTAACATTTTCAGTTCCAAAAAAACAAACAAACAAATAAAAAAAAACAATCCCTACTTTTTAAATATGTTCTCAGGATAAGCGCATTATCCCTATTTGATGTTAAGCAGCTTTTGTTGGCAAAAAATCATTTGTTTCTTGGGACTTGAGTAATTAAACTATTCGAAAAGGGCAAGAAATCGCTGCATTCAATTCCAGACGAAAGGACTTTTCACAAAGAATGCACAAATTAGCTTCCTGACTGCATTAATTAAGTTCAGAAGCAATAATTAATTTGTTATTGATGGAACAAATTAAACTTTTAGCTCTTTTGTTCTCGAACAAGGACTGGTTTTTTTGCGTTCCATTATTTGAGCACAATTCCAACGAATCTTAACTGTTATACTTGACTCCAGTTAGCATTCAAAAGAGTAATTTAGAAATTTTCCTCCCTTAAAAAAATGAAGAGCGTCATTTGAAATCAGAAAAGAACTCGGGGATTAAAGCTATTTAAATAGTTTACTCGTTAGTTGTATATTGAATCTTGATGTAACTCAGTGTATTGTTTCAAAGAACGATGTTTAATTGCTTTGTGCAATTAACTTAAAAGTGTTTTGTTATGAATACCACGCAATCAAATTTTAAAAATGTTTGCCGAAATAACGCAGCTAAATCTTTCACTTAATCTTATGTTTAAATTTGAATGTTTGTGATATTTGTTTGGAATTAATGCAAATTCACAGTGCTGATTGAATCATTCTAGAACGGTGGTCTCCAAACTTTACACACTCACAGAACCCTTAAAAATATATAGTGTTTACGTGGAATCCTATTCCCCCACACACTTAGAAGAATATATCTTAAAACTAGCCGTTGCCTGCGCTTCGCTGGATATTTCATGATGTTTTATGAATATATATACTGTTTATATATATAAATTATTGATATCTTAGTATTAAGAATTCGATTGTATTGGGAAATCATAATTATTGATTTAAAAAGGACAGAACTTCCAAATAATAGTTTCTAAAATTGAAGTAAAATTATTTTTTGCTCTCTCGTAACCCCGTCCCAAGTGGATTTCCACAAAAGCCATTTTTAGTGGATCTCTACTCAATAAAACAATAATGCTTGCCAAATTTCAAGTGTAAATCTGATAGATCAAAAACGGAAATCTTTTATCAATTAGCTCCAGTAACCACCGTTGAGAGTCGGTTTCTGTAAGACCTGTTCAACAAACCCGTTTAATTTAATAACTGAGACATACATACCAAATTTCATTACTGTAGCTCTAGTAGTTCGAAAAGGGGTATTTTTTTTATCAATAGACCCCAAAAGATTCCCCTCCCACCCAATAAGAGTCAATTTCCGTAAAATTCGTTCTTAGCAGATCTATATTCAACAACTACAACAACAGCCACGCCAACAAAATCTCAAGTCTGTATGTCTTAAAGTGAAAAAACGGTAATATTTACCTCTAACGCACCTTAAGTCTTCGCAACGACCTTTCGTGTCGATTCTCAAAAAACATTTTGTAAAGGACCTCTACTCCATGAAAGGAACATGCCTATCAAAAATTTCTAGTTTGTAGGTGTAATAGTTCAAAAACGGGAATATTTATCTCTTAACATCACTTAAGCCTCCGCAACGCCCCTAGGGGTCAATTTAACTTACTCAGAAATCTTCGCGGGCATGCGTTCACACACACACACTTATTCATTTTTATTTATATAAATAATATTTAAAACAGATCATCACGTTATAGGAACTTAATGCAATGATTATTAGAAAATCTATTATACTTTATGTGTAAAAAGTTTAATCCAATTTTAGAATAATTAACTCATTAACAATATTAATTTGTGATCCAAGTTTCACATGCCCATGGATTACGTTGAGTAGCTGGGATCAAAAGAATATGTTTGACGATATGTATTGAGGTAATATACGAGAATGGCGGACTTTCGAACCTGGACTTCCCCTTTGGAAAAAATTTTTGTGTGTGCCACTTGACATATCGTCGTTCTAATTATCAGACTGCGCAACTCCATCTGGGATGCTAATTTGATACAGTAGGGCTAGGCGCCAAGTTGCTGCTTATGTTCGCCAAGATAGGCGATAATATAACAATAGGGTTTACTCTGATATTTTTATCTTGCAATAATGTGGTTGCTATAGGGATAACGTATATTAGTGTTAGTTGTTTTTTTTTCCCCGCAGGATCTTTGCTCAACAAAAGTAACACACTGTTACAAATTTTGTGTAATGAACGCTTAAAATAGTGTAAATAATTTATATCTGGAAGTGTAATACAATAATAGTACTTTCTGTTGTATTTATTTTATGTTAAAATCTTGCCACCACCTCTCCCTTCGAAATCTAGTTTTATTATGAAATAAAAAAAAAGTAGTGATTACACTGGTCGAGAAATAAATTAAAAGCGGAGCGTGCACTGAGGCAGGGTGTAGACAAAACAAAAGGATTGAGGAATCACGCCAAAAAGCGCTTGGCGCGTTGCACTCCTATATCAAATCAGTAACACCGGTGGAGTTACGCAGTCTGATAATTAGACCGATGATATATATATTATATATTGTGGCCCATATAAAAATAACATGCTACCATTAATTTTATCTAGAAAAACTGAGCACCAACAGTGCAAACAGTAAAGCAAAATATTTTATCTCTGAAAGTAAACAAAGTGAAGACGAAGGGGGGGGGGACCGTTTAAAAATATTGTTATAATACGAACAGTGTTTTGATTAATTTTTAAGATATCCGGTTCACTTCATTCAAAACATCTGGAGATCTTTCGATCTAATTCCAACCAAACATTTATTTCCATCTTCAACCCATCAGATAGTCCTAGGCATCTTTCATTGATTGATCTTATCCTGATCCTGTGGTTTGTGTCCCATGTCCTTGAGAAGACAACTACTGCACGTGACAAGTTTAATTCAAAAAGTTCAAAGGCCAGGAAGGCTGCTCCATTATATATGTCCTGGGAACATCCGTCGGACAAGTGTGGGGTGTTTACGGCCAGACACCCTGACTCCCGGTTTGAACCTTTTCGCGTTAGACAGAATCGATCTGCCATTCCCTCCCCTCCCCCCACCCCCATTGATTTCGAAAAATAAATTATTCTAAATGACCTATAAAGAAGAAATATACATGTACTTTAAAGAAGAACCATGCTTCATTTTTTGTATGCATTTTTATTCAATGTTGAAAGGCTAGTGACAAAAATGATGAAACTGCCGAGCTGTGAATTTGCTTGTATATAGAGAATAATGGATTAACAAGTAATATAAAAAAATTTTTTAAGTCAATTCCTACTTAGATCAACAAAAGTTTTTATCTTAGCTACTTTTTATTAAATAGTTACACACAATTAATATAAATATGTATATACATAGGACAGAATTACAACATTAAGTGGTAATCAGTGGCGAACACAAAGGAGGGGTCCTGGGGGTCCGGACCCCCCCCAAGCCCTTGATTTTTTTCCTGATTGATTATAATTCTAAGTATATAGTACGTAAAATTTAACTAAGTATTTGTTATTAATGATTAATTTTATTAATTAATGCTAATTATTTATTCAATAATTAATTTTTTTACTGTGTTTCGTTCCCGAAAATTGACAAAATCAGAAGGAGCATGATACAAGATTGGTGAACTTTCGCCCCCGGACCCCCCTTGAAAAATTCTTGTGTGCGCTACTGGTGGTAATTAATTTTTATCCATTATCATTAAATTATCGTATTGTCATCCAAAACAATCATGCATATAAAATTTCAGTTCAACTGAATGCTTTAAAACGTGAGAAAAAAACCTTTTCAAGTTTCGACACAAGTCGCCAACGTGGCTGTATTTGTAATTCTTAAAATAATTAGTTTTATCAATTAATTTTTATTAATTATTATTAAATTATTGTATTGTCATCTAAAATAATCATGTATAATAAAATTTAGCTCTATTCCCTTAAATGTATTTTATTAACGATTGAATATTCCACCAGATAAATAAATTGACGTCTTTGATTGGGTGAACCCACCCCTCTATTCATCTGAAGTTTTTATGGCCCCAAACAACGTTGATGAAAGAGCAGGTGGCAGGGGGTCATTGTTGTTCCTTTTCCGAAAAGGGAAGACATCGTCTGAATTTACAAGGCTAAAGAATGCCGGACAAAGGCATTCCTGTATGAAAGTCCTGAATAGGGCGAAGCCTGTATGAAAGCGGTACTAGAGAATAGGGCTTGAGGCCTAGGTGGTGTGATAAGGGAGTCCAGAAGTTGGATGAGAATTGGGCCCCCTTTTGGGATCCGACAGACGGGGAAATTTGGGTGTTGCCGCAAATGGGAGACGAAAGGTGGCTCGAAGAGGGCAGACCTTTTGGCTCCAGGGGAGCGACGAGGGCGGGGGTGGCCCGCCCGGTGTTTAAAAGGGTTAAATTTGGACGAAAAGGGGAGAGCTTGGAGGGAGGGGTGAAAACTGAGAGAGCCCTGGATGGAAAACAGAGGGATAGAGCCCAGGGAGAAGGGACGGAGCCCTGGAGGGAAACAGAGAACCATGGAGTAAACTGGGGAGGACCCCGGAAAAGCAAGGGGGATTGCGAGTGCCTTTCAGATGGGATTAACCCCAGTGAAAAAGACTCACCGCCCGGTTTGGCATATTTTTGAATTTTTTAGTAACATATGAAGCTATTAAATACTTTTTTAAATTTTTTTAAAATGAGGTTGTGACTTTTTCCCCCGGTTTCCCAACCCAAATTTTATACACGTTACAAAATAAAAAAAAAATATAAAAGGAGTGGGGAGCTAATAGTAGGAATTGGAAAAAAAATTCATTTCTGTAACTAATTATTTAAAAAAACCCCTTTTTGCTTTTATCCCCTTTATTAGAAGTTTTAATTGTTTTTATAGTTCCATATTAAAAAAAAAAACCCTGTTTAAATTTAAATTTTCTGAAAAAAAATAATGGGAAAAATTTGTAAAGTTTTGGATTCCGTTTTATTATTTGTATTTCCATTTTAATATTTCCAAAGACCGAGGGAAATTTTTCCCACCCTTTTAACCCCCCGGGCCTTTTACTAATACCGCTTTTCAGAAATAAACCCCAAAAAGGAAAGGGTTACAATCCCGACGGACAAAAAATTGGGAAATTTTGGAAAAAAACCCTTTTGCTTTCCTTAAAAAAATTTATTTTGTTTTTGTGGGTAAAACTGTTTTGAGATCTTTTTCCCCACAGAATTGGCACCCCCGGATTCGCTGGACTGTACTTGTGGACCCCTGGTCACCCAAAAATGACCGATGAACTTTTTGGCTGTTTGCCCTGCACTAACCCGCGATTACTGCGCGGGGGGGTTCCGGACCCCCAGAAAAAATTTAAAAATCCTCCCGGGACCAAAAAAAATGCGCAGAACCACGTTTTTTCCCTGTAGCTGCACATTTGGGGTCTTCCAAACCCCGACGGGATAAAAACCTTCTTTTCAAAACGTTTTGGAAAATGAATGACTTTCAAAATTTTACCCGGGGGGCTAGAACCCCCGGGGAAGAAGTTGAGCATTTTTAAAAGGCCGCCCCGGGAAGGTCAAATGATTAAAAATTATTTTTTTTCCCATCATTTTCCATGAATTAAAAAAGTTTTTTTTATTACTGGTATATACGTTTTATAAAAGGGTTTTTTAAAAAAAAAATATAAAATTATGTTTTTTTAAAAATAAAAAATTTTTGTATGTTTATTTTAAAATTTAAATTTTAAAAGGCCCCTTTTTTGAAAAAAAAAATAAATTTAATGATTTTTTTTTGTAAAATAAAAAAAAAAAACCCCTTTTGTACTTTTTAAATTTTAAATCAAAAATGATTTTCCCCTTATTTTCAAAACCCAAATTTAACATGAAAAGTTTGGGGTTTCCCCCTACACCCCGGAAAAACGATGGTACCCAAAACAGGCGCGAGGCCCGCGGGCAAATTTTTATTTTTAACAAAAACTGTCAAAAAATCCCGGAGAGCGCGTGCACTGATGGAAAGGAGCTATTGCAGTGTGTGGCATTTTAAATAAATATATAAGATTTGTTTTTTTGAATTTTTTTTTCAAAAGGGGAAAATATATATATAACAAAATGAAGACAAATTTGAATTTAATTAATTTAAAATTTTTTTCATTTTTAAAAATACGGTTATTACCATATTTATTCAAGGATTGGAACCTATGGCACGCCCCACATTTTAACCACAAATTTAAATGATATCAAATTAAATCTCTTTATCTCCCTTCACTACGCCTCACGCACAAGGACTATATTTTACTTTTAATTATTTGCCATAAATTGATTTTGTTGAGTTTACTGGTGTGTAGTTTGGGTGATTTATGTAAAAAAAATATCATCTGTTTAAATGTGACACCCCCCAGATTTAAATATTAAATTAAAACGGCGATTGAGAAATTTTGTGAAACCATTTGGGGGCCGCACCTCTCTCTCGGGCACCTAGATTCGTGGGAGGTAGGGAAGAAACACTCGACATGACCCAAATTAATTTTTATTTATTTATCACAAAAAGAGCAAACACAATTTCAACTTCTAATAGTAAGAGAATCCCCAATGCTAACCGAAAGGGGAAAACAAGGGTTTTTAAAACAGGGAATGATTAGGTGACTATCCTGATCTTAAACCCCAAAAAGGATCTAACTTATAAATCCGATTTAATCTAATTCATTTCAACTACAGTGAACAATCGTCACTTTTAAAAACTTTTCCTAAGGAGTTATTAATCGCGAAAATTTTCCCCAAAATGTCCCTTTCAGGCAATTCACCTAATTCGAGTATAACCCCTCTCCTACTTTTTTTCCCAAGTTTTAGAAAATTTTGCCCTCTATATAATAATTTAAATTTTTAATATCCCGATTCTTTCCAAAGGGGTTCCCGGAATAATGCGAATTGATGGGGCCCAAAGTTTTCCTGGGAATTAATTGAAGGAACATTTAAAACCCCGTCACATATGATTCAAAAACCCCTTAAACATTTTGGTTTTTTTACAAATTTTTTAAAAAAAATTGTTATTAAAATTTTTATTATGAGAAAACAATAAGAGAGATCCGGAACCGAATCTTTCCCGGCCGTTTTATAGAAAAAAAACCAAGGGTTTTTTGGATATTTTTTTCCCCCATACTTTCGTGTAAAATGGATAAAAAAATTTGATTATTTTCCCTGTAACCTTTTTCGTGACAACGGTTTACATCTGCATGTAAAAATGAAAAAAAAACTAATTTTTGCAGTAAAATCGAGTTTTAAACCAAAGATTCTGAAAAAAGAATTAGTTTATTTTGATTAAAATTAGAGACAAATTATCTTATAATACCCAAAAAGGGTTTTAAAAAATATTGCTCCAAGTTTTCCCTACACCCTTATTTGTTTAAATTTTAAATTTTCAGCATTAATATATAAAAAAAAATGAAAAAAAAGACGAAATTTTAAAAAATTTAGATGACAAAAATGAGAGTGGTATACCTTTTTTATGCCCAAATATAAACGAAATTATCAAAAATCATCAAGGTTAAAAATCAAAATTAAAGGGTTTTCCCCTATAATTAATTGTCATGAATTATCCAATGGTTTCGTAAAAAAAAAACCCCTCCAGTCATTGAAACCCTTTTTTTTGGGGGGTTTTTTTGAAAAGATCTTTTTTTAAAAAAAAAAAACCCCCTATGGAAAAATTTGACAGAAATTTTTCAATTTTTTTGTTTGTCAATGCCGGAATGATTCAATCGTTTGAACAAAGTTGCTTGCACTCTACTTTCCACTTTTGGATCTATATATATATGTGGACAAATTTTTCCTTATATGAAATATATTTTGCAACCACAAGGAAGTTTAACAGCTGGACATGCAGAAGTGTCAAAAAAAAGTCCCCAAAGATCCGCCCCCTTTCCCAATTCCCGAAAAAATTTGCGTGGGTGGTCAATTTGACCCCGCCCCCCACGGGGGTCCGAGGGATGGGACACGGTAGAATTTTTCTTTGGTTTCAGGGAACCAAATTCCAAAAGGTGCGCCTGGGGAGGAGCCCCCACTATGCGCTGAGAAAGACGCCGCGCTTTTTGAGGGGCAGGCGACGAAAATCAAAGGAATAGGGGGAACTGGGGGGAAAATCTAGTTGTTGGAGAGCGAGGCAGATTACGGGGAAAATTTTTTACTTGGGGGAAACCCCAAAGAATTTCTCCCCAGCGATACCAAACCCTTAAATTACCGGGGAAAACCCGGAAAAAAACGAGAACAAGGGGACTTGGGACCATGCTTTCTCCCCCAAACAGCATAGAAAGGAAGCTCACACAAAATTTGATGTTGAATTACCGAATGGGAAAGTTTTTTTGTAACGAAATCTAGGGGAACGGGGGCCCCCTTTCACATCAAAATGAAAAGCACATGTCTGGGGAAAGTATAATTTTAAATTAATATGTTTAGGGAGTGGTATAAAGACAATTACCTCGAAAGAGATTCTATATCTGTGGACTTTTTGAAAAGTTAAATGGTTTTGGGAATTTTTTTTTTTCCAGTTTTTCATTATTTTGTATACTTTAAAATAAAAATTTGACCAGAGCTGTGTTTAATCATTCCAAGGGAAACTTAAAGAGGAAAGCAATAATACCCCGACTTACGCTGCCTCAACTAACGTGAACTCGGAGTTAAGAGGTATTCAAAACTCGTCGTTTCATCTTCAATTGGCAATGGGATTGAAAAAATTCTCCAACTTACAGGGCAAATAAATTTAGAAGTGTATTGAGATCACTTTCAAGAGCTGCTTGACCCCTACAACGGAAAGTTGAAAACAGATGACCCTCAAAAAAAATGCATGGGTAAGAAAAGAAACATCAAAGAATTCCCCCCTTAAAAACCCTTTTTAAGTTATCCAATTAAAAACCCCGGAAGGGTGTTTTTTAAAAGATATAAAAGGGGAAAAATTTTCCGGGATATTTAGTGTCATTTGAATAGAAAATGTAAATAAAAATTTTTTTTTAAGAGAGTATTACGATAAAAATTATTTAAGTAAAATTTTGACAAAAAAAAAACATAGAATGACCCATTTTCAAAATATTCTTTTGTGAAAAAAGCTTCATTTTTAATAAATTTGTCTGAATAGCTCCAACCCCCTCGTACAGAAACTCAACTAGAATTTTTTAAAAAAATTTCAGAAGTGGGTTTATAAGTTTAGACAACAGAGGGAGAAATTTTAAGAAAAAAAGCCAAAATTATACTAATTTTAAAAGATTTTAACCTGAAAATGTTTTTTTTTTTCAAAATCATAGTTGGGGCCTCTGTAGAGAGGGGTTTTAGCTATATACAGGCAAAATATTAATTTTAAAAAAAAGATTTTTCCCCAAAAGGAGAACATTTTTTAAAAAAAGGGTTTAACCCGTTAATTTTTTTTCAAAATATTGTATTTAAATAAATGTTTTTTTTCAAAAAAGTCCTTTAAAAAAATTTCATACATGTATTCTAATCTAAGTGACACTAAATATCACTTAAACCATTTATGCGCTTTTAAAAAACAAGGTTCCGAACGTAGTCGGATAAACCTTTTAACGAAGAATCAATAATTGGGAATCTGATAGAAAAGTCCTCGCGCAGTTTAATTGAAAAAGGAATTTCATGTTTCACAGAAAATATAGCCTGTAATTGGGGCGTATTTTTTTTTAAAAAAAACAAAAAAAAAAAGGGAAATTAAAAAAAATTTCCATGCCAAGATCAAATTTTAGGAGGAAAAAAACAAACAACTTGAGCCTTCAGACTACTTTTTTAGGGCCTTTTTACATCAAAAAAAATTTAGATTTGGGTTTTGTTTTTTATTTTATCTAAGAATTTGTTAAACATTTTATTTTTCTAAACTTTTTTTCTTTTTGTCCCCCCCCCCCCCAAATAAAGATTTAATTTTTAAAAGTATTTTTTATAAAATTATAAACCCCAAAATATTTACTTTAAGTCCCACCCCTCGCGTAAGTTGGTGTTACTTGTACTTTCCATATTTTTTTGGTGTTTATTTCTTTTTTTTGATTTAAAAAAAACACATAGAAAAAAAATATGTTCCCAAAATTTATTTTTTAATCGTATTGAAGGAATAATTATATTTCATGTTTATTTTTATGTTAATGGACACCTTTAAATGAAGCATAATAAATTTATAATATAACTCTAAAAAGGTTTTTTCCTTTTCCCAACTCAGTGTTTCTCAACAGTGGGGGCGCCCCCTAGGGGCCCGGGATATTGGGAAATTTGAAGAAAACAAAAAAATTTTTTTAAAAAATTATCAATATACTAAAGGGAAACAAATAAAAAGGAAATACCATTTCCTTTTAAAAATGTTTTGGCAAAACGAATTTTTTAATCATTTTAAAGATTACTACGTTAAAACAAAAATTTTAAAAATTACCAGTGTCACCATAGGTTTGGGATATATAAAATTTAAAACCAAAAAAGAACACTTATCTTGGGTAATTTATACGGTTTATAATTTAAACCCTTTTAAAAGCCGTTTAAAAAAAACGGGTTCGCTCCCTAATGCCCACCATTTTAAAACGTAAACGAGCGATTAAATTTGGGGGAAAAGGGGGGGGGTTTGGCCCAATAAAGAAACAAATAATCTGAAAAAAAGTAAATCCTTTTTTAAAGACAAAACGCCCCTTTTTTTGTATTCCAAAGACTTGGGGAATAAATGTTTTACGGTGAAAGAAAATATCGTATTTTGGGACGTACCCTTACGTCCGGGGTGAACACACCGGGGAGTGAGACGTTTTTATAAAGCCGGTGGTCAAAAAAGGCAAAAAGTCGAGCTTTTAGGTTAGCTCTAAAATATTTTTATTGGGAATTTAAGTATCCCTTTTTTTGATGGGGGGGGGATGAAAAATGATTCAATATTGAGTCGCGAATATTGAAAGTTTGAGAAGCACTGCCTTAACTCTCTAAATACGCTGAATAATACTGGTATATCGATTTGGCTCACCACAACTATAAGGTTGCTGACCCCTGTACGAGCCGTTATCCTTCTACTTTGCTGGGTGTTTCAAGATATTATTATTATAGAAGTATTTTTCATAAAAGGAGAATGTTTTAAATATATGGAATTTTATTTTCATTTTCTCCCGAAAAAATTGTATTTAAATAATTTTTTATTTTAACAATATTTCTAAAACCGTTTTATTTTTATGTTCTTAAAACGAAAGGGGACATTAAGGGGGTCCGGGAAACCCCCCCAAAGCCCTTGATTTTTTTTTTTTCCGATTGATTATAATTTCCCAAAGTATATAGTGGGAAAATTTATTTGTTAATAAGATTAATTTTATTAATTACCCAATTATTTATTCAATAATTATTTTTTCCGGTTTTGTTCCCCCCAAAACCCACAAAAAACAAACGGAGCATGATACCCAAAAATTTGGGAACTTTCGACCCTGACCCCCCTTTAAAAATTTTTTGTGTGCCATTTGGGTTTTAAAATTTAACTGACATTAAATATACCCGGGGAAAATATATAAAAAAAGAATTTTTTTTCTAACCTTACATGTCAAAAAAGAAATTTTTTATTTTAGTTTCTTTTTTTTAAAAAAATTCAAAATATAAATATATATATACATAGACACACACACAGAATCACAATATTATGGCAAAAAAACCCTTTTAAAAAACATTAAAAAAAAATTTTTTCCCCATTAAGTTTGTAAAAATTTCCTTTTTTAAAAAAGAATACAATAAATGAACCCGATCTTTTTAATCAGTGTAAAAAAGGGTTGCTGACGTTTCTAGCCATATGATTATTCAGGTTGCCAAACCTTCATCCAAAAAATTTAGAAAAGCTGCTTTTTTCCAATGGTACTGCCATCTACAGCGGGGGTAGCCAACCCAAAAAGACCTCGCGGGCCACTTTGAAAAAATTTTTTCATATAAAAAAATATATCCTTTTTATTAGATTTTTGGGTCCATTACAAACATTTGTGGAGGAACAAAAACCGGGCTGATATATTATTGTTTTCCTTTTTTTTCAATGGGATTTCCCAAAAATAGATGGTATAATAATAATAATGCAATGGTTTAAAAAATGTTTAATTTTTTTATTAGAGTGAGATATCTGTTTTAACCTTTTTACTTTGTTTTGCGGGGATCTGAATGCATTTTTGCGGGAACGTAATTGATGTTGCAGATTTTCGTGCGTTAAGTTTGAGCACGATTTATGTTTGATAAATTTCAGTTTAGAAAAAAAAGATTCGCTGGGAAAAGAAAGAAAGGGTAAAATAATAACAGTTATGGGGTTTATTTTTTTTCCAAAAAAAAAGGAAAAAAAAACATACTTTTTAAGAAAAAAAATTGTTAAAAAAGGGAGTCGAATTTTTTAAAGTTGTATAGAATTTGGGGCCCAAAAAAATTTTTTCAAGACCGTGGGTTGGACATCCCTGATCTAGAGGAATAATATTGCTTAAAAAATATAAAATTAAAAATTTAATTAGTGAATTAATATTTTTAAAGAACTGTATTATAACATCAAGTGTCATCCATTACAAATTTTAAAAAAAGTATTTTTTAATTTTTTAGTGGGGTGAATAAAAAAGTTTTTAAAAGAAAAATTTATATAAACAAGATATATATTTTTCTATTTCGTTTGGGTTTTTTTTCGGTTTGATCTTAAGAAGTTTTAGAATTTATTAGTCTTCTTTTTAATTTATCTACTGCTATATGCTATATATAGGTCTCCAGTTTAGTCCAAAGACTTTTCTGTATCTACATTTGTTCTGTCTGGTGAATTCCAATTTCTTTTTCCCGCTTTTAGCCCAGGTTCTAGTACTTCTTCACTTTTTTTTTTTTATATTTTTATATATATATATATATATATATATATATAGGGGGAAAATTTTATAATTGTAGTTTTAGAAAAAAAATCTTTTTTATTTATACTGCTTTTGAAAACCGGGTTTTCCGAACTCTGGTACCTTAACGTTAAGTTTCAAAGCCTTCAGAAATGTCGAAATATCCATCTTATTTTATTATTATACTTCTTCAAGAGCACGAAAATAAGCATTAGCACTATAAGATTAGCCGACATGATGTAGCGCTGACATCCATAACGGAACATTTTTCAGTGTTTGTCCGACAACAATAATAGCGGCCATTCATAATCTCGTTTTCCAAGGAGCCAATCGGACACGATGACGTGAGAGCGCTATAAATTCTCGGAGGGTGGAGAGGGAGGCACAAAGGAAGAAAATTAGTTCCTTCTTCGACTGTTCCATCGACAGAACCGTTCATCACAGAGCCCACTTCTCAAAAGGCGGGCCCAGAAGTCGATGTTCATTCTCAAAAATCTGGATCCCCGTAGAATAGGGAATTCCTTCCAGGGGTGTAGTTTTGAATGGCGCCTTTGTAAAAGAGAAGAATTTCGGACGATTGAGGTACCTGCCGTTCAGTGGCTGGCTAATTTTAGATATTGAGAGGGAGAACGCACGAGAGCGTGTTTAATGAAAGAAACGGTGAAAGAGAAGAATCGAGCATTATATATACTCTTCTATTATGTAACCCATTTTAAATTCTTTTTTGTAAAGATAGGAGGTTAAATAAATCATGATTCGTAAAATATTTAAGTTTCAATTTGCTTTTATCCAATTTGGGGAGCTTTAATTCAAATATTACGGTTCTTAACCCCTTGACTGTGACATATATTTCAGAAAAATGGACCAAAAATGGAAAATTTTTTTGACCGTTTAATTTTGTTCTCTATATTATTATAAAAGTTAGAAAACGATATTTTATTTCAAAAATAAAATTTTAAATGCAATAGCTACTATATTTATATACTTTTTACATATGCATAAAAAAAAGTAATGGATTACACACACATCTTATTCAGTTAGAGCAAATTAAACGAAATTCTTGCTAAATACAATATAACTAGTCTAATATAATATAAAAATACAACAACAGGATTTCAATACAAAAATTTTACAAATCTTTTACTGTATGACAGTGACGTAACGGAGATAAGGGCCCTCCTGCAGTCAGATTTTGGGCCCTCAACCGGATTTTACAAAGGGCATTAGTCAGGCATTGGGCCCCCTAGAACCATGCCCCCGTCGCAATGGGGGGGGGGTATGCGTAACGCCACTGCAGTATGGTATATCCCAAAACACAGCACGGCACACAAGCTCATATCGCACTCTTTAATTAACTCGTGTCTCACTTCTTATCACTTCTTATCACGTTTTACCACTAATACAATCTATTAGGAAAATTGTGAATTAAGTATCCTAAAGTAGAAACGTCAGTTCGGGAATCACAAATACTGCACGTAATAGTTGCCCGAACTGTATTCGGGCGACACTGGCAAGGGGCTAATGGTTTCTTGGCTTTAACCCTTTATCTACCGCATTATGATTTACTACATTTTTTTCATGCAGTATTTTTTTTAATCACTACATTGAAAATTAAGGGATATAAATAAACAAAATACTCAACTTTAGGAAATTAAATCCGTTAGAACTAATTAATTAATTAAAGATATTCAACTGTAAAATTAATTATACACACTGTTCCCTCTTAAAATAAAGAGTCAAATCATTTTCTAAGGTCTTCATTAACATAAAAAAAATCAATAAAAAATCAAAAAAAAAAATCAGACATTTATCTTTTGACATTAACTATTTTTTCGGAACAAAAATGACAATCTTCGCAATCCGCTGAAAACGCAATTTTGCTATAAAACTATTAGCATTTCCCGCTAAAATACTCATCATAGAACCCGTGCTGCTATTTATCTTGGAAGAGTGGATTTAAAAGAATATTCCTGCTAAGTATCGTCAGAGTATTCGTAAAAATGATTATTCCTTATAATTTTAAAGTGAGTGGTACTTATAAGTACCATCGATAGATAAAGGGTTAAAGCTGCATCAAGAAAGTAAAACTCCCTGATAAATAGCGTTGTGGTTATTATTTTTCGAAATTATTGCTAATGGTGTATATAGTTTACGATTTACACTACAAAATAAAGTATTCTAATCTGTCTCTTTAAATGAAAACACATTAGTTGCCTTATCTTGCTTATTGAAGGAGGACATTCACGGACAAATGATAAAGTTTTGTTCTTTATATTTTAAAATATACTTAGAGAGAGACTCACATGTGAATAACAATATACCGGATTCTTCATAATTCCCTCCAGGGATTCGAAGAGTAATAGTGAAAAAACTAAGACGAATACAACAAAAAATAATATTTAAAAGAATAGAGAAACAATTCAAGTTTTATTTACATACTTCTCAGGTATTTTATTTGGGAAACCATGTTTATATACAAGGCTTACATCAATGCAATAGTTCTGTTCCTACCACACTTTATTCAACATGGTACTATCAATGTTATTAACAGCACGCATTATCATTTCCATGAGATATTTATAGAATTTACTTGTATTAGATTAAGAATAATTTTCGTCACGGTAATTTTGTTTTGTAGCAATGAATCAATAGATTCATTAAATGATAATTTATGTAATGTAGCACTTCGCAACTACACGAGGACTATTGGCAACGGACCTCGTAGTTTTCAGCCATAGTCAACGGACGAAGACGACATTTGTTGTGGCACCCCATTGTATAACATACTTGATAAAGGATTGTAAATGCATTTCTCCAGCACTACAGCCTGTTACAGGCCAAAGCTGTTTCTGGGAGCCTTCATTTGACTATTTCGAGCGATAAATTGCCAACGCTTGACTCCCAGATCCCTAAAATCTCTCTCAATTGAATCAACTCTCCTTGTAGGGGGAGGAGGGGGGTCTTCCTCTTTTTCATGCACCTTCAATTTTTGAAAATGTCACTAATTTATTTGGGTTTGAATCATTATATCTAAGAAGTAACATAGAAAAAAAAATTTTGGAGTCAATTCATTATACTTAGGTTAACAAAGAAAAATTTTATTTTAGTTACTTTTTATTAAATAAATAATTACAATTAATGCATACAAATAAATAATAAATTAATAATTACAAATTTTATTCTAGTTATTTTTTATTAAATAAAAAATTAATTAATTACATATGACAGAATCGCAATATTAAGTGGCAAAATAGAAAGCGAATTTCCTTGCCATAATCAATGTATACTGTCACCCTCTATTTTCATTCGAAGCAAATTTAAATTTTTCTCCCACAGAAAACTAAAATTAAATTTAATTAATGAACTAATATTGGAAAAAAAAACTGTACTAACGTCAAGTGTCACCACTGCAAGTTTAAAAAATGTATTTGAATTTGAGTGGATGAATAATAAGTATTTTATCAACGATAGAAAATTTGAACAAGATATATAGATAAATAAATATATGCGTATATGCTAGCTGGTATAGCCGTTCTTCACACAGATGAATTAAAAAAATTAAACAATACATATTGAAGGAAAAGAAGTTTTTAATGAGTTAAAAATTTTTTTTCGTGAATTGCAAATTTAAAAAATAGCTTTTTGCATATCTCAGTTGAACAAAAAAAACCCCTACTTGTTAAATCTTGTCTGCAGGTCTAATAGCTTACAAAAAGGATTTTTTTATTTATAACACCCGGTAACTCTCTTGTGAGTCGATTTTTGAAAACACCTCCCTCTGCTCAGAAAAGGTAATACAATGTTACACATTTTATGTAATGAACGCTTAAAATAGTGTAATTTATGTCTGGATGTGTAATACCTTAATATTATTACTTCCTGTTGTTTTTATTTTATGTTAAATTCGTAATATTCGCAAACAGCGACGTTCCTTACATTCTAATGGCGATTAAAAGAAAACATAGCGAAATGTTGGCGATACAGCCAAGTTGACATCATTTTTGGCGGTCACATTGGTAACTTGGCGATTGATGGAACGATGCAGAAGTTAATATGCTGTAGCACCACGTGATGGGGAGCTGCAACAAGGAGGACAGCACAAAAACCTTCTACACACAAAAAATACATATACATGCCATTTTCATAGTCATCGGTTGAATGGTGTTGGAGTGAGGCGATTTCATATATACAAACATCAATTTTATATATATATATAGATTATATGAAAAAACACGATAAGTACTCAGATAAGCTGGTCTAAAAGGGAATTCTGCAAAAAGTAATTTTATGTGAATCCTAGGAATAGAAAATTGAGACTTAGATTTCCATATCAATGATAAATAAGCTAATATTTTATTACAATCTCATATTGTTTGCAATTTCCCATTTTTAATTTTGAATCGCTGTTATTCACTCGACTAATAGGTACTCCTTAATAAATATTATAGAAAGCATAGTGGTTTTTAAGGAGAATTCAACCTGTGCAAAACAGTGTTTCCCTAATTTCCCATTGGGTGAAATCAGTAAAATCTTAACTAAGGAAGAAAAAAAATCAACCAAATAAAATGGACCAAAATAGCGAATTTGGCAAACCTATTAATCCGTAACAATTTAGCACGGAACTCTCATGCTATTTTTTTTTAAATAATCCTGGTATTCATCACCAATTTCTGAGATATCCATTATCCAACGGAAATTACAAAAATAGAATACTGCAACAAAATAGCATCTAATATAAAAATAGTTCAATATTTTTTAAAAAATCAGATTTTTTGCTTAAAATTAACAAGTTTATCATAATAATAATAAACCAAAAAAGTAAGGATCCATATACGTAAACACTGTAGCAAACATATTACCAAACGATAAAAATTAATATAACCGTATTGTAATTTTTTCCCCTCATCTTGGCGAAAATTAGAAACAATTGGCGGGTAACGACCTTATATTAAATTAGTACAATATACAAACACATATGAATTGTACTATATTCTTCCAAATTTGTTATATTTCTGTAAGAGATGTCTGCATATAACGAACCAAAACATTTTTTTTTCCTTCTAAACGTTACCCAGTAGTTTAAAAATAATTTTATACATGAAAAAAATTTAGAGTTTTAAAAATTGTTTTATAATTTTCTCCAAAGAAATTATATTGTGGTTTTCATCAAAAGACTAATTAATTTTGTTTTGTACATCATTTTACATATGTGTGTGTAAAATATTTTATATATTTAAGTAGTGCTATTTTTAAAAAATGGTATCCAAATGAAAACATGTATTACGAGATACTAAAATTTATGCCCATGTGCAACTATAAAAAGATAAAGAAAAATTTTGAGCTAAAAAAGGTTATTGTTGTAGTTCTAGAGAATATCTAAAGTATCCCCCCTTTTTTTTGGCATACAAAAAAAATCTAAGCTCTATTAGAAATATTAAATATATATACCACCAAAAGTCAAAAAATTTGGTATATTACTATTTCGAGTAAGCCATTGAGCCTTAAAAGTGAAGTTAGATTCGAACCGGGCACCTTCCGTTCCGAACGCCAGTACTATATCGATCACGCCAAAATGATCATCTTCGCGTGATGTTTAAGTACTGGTTTTTTATTTAGATATCGCTACACTACTCTCCCACCACAGTGAGATGGATAGGCGATAGATTTTTTTTCCGTTCGTTTGTTTGTTTGTTTCTGAGAGAGAGAGCATGTTTATTTATTTTATTCTATCTCTCTCTCATTTTTATATTTATTTTTCTTGCTGAGATGAGAGAAAGGTATTCTATCGTTTGTTTTCGGAGAGAGTATGGTTTTTTTTTATTTCTTTTTCTTCTCTTATTTTTATTATTTTTTTATACTCTCTCTTCTTATTTATTATTATTATATTTATTTTTTTTTGCTGTAGATGGCACCACGAGAGCTCAGAAAGTTGCGTTTTCTTACTTCAGTCCAGGGTCACCATGTAGTTAGATTCGAACCGGGCACCTTCTGTTCCGAACGCCAGTACTATATCGATCGCGCCAAAACGATCGGCTTCGCGTGATGTTTAAGTACTGTTTTTTTTATTTAGATACCGCTACAAAAGCTTGAAGATTGGAAATGACCTCTGATTGCACGGACTTAAATATTTCGTTTCCATTTAATTTCATAAAAAAATTAATGACATATAGAGCCTTTAATAACTCAATCACTTTTACTTAAAAATATGTTGATGTGTGTGTGTGAAATATTAAACTATACATCTATATTGTGAGATACTTCAAACTTTTTTTTTTCATTTGAAATGGTCTAAAAATATCTAAAAGCAAGTTCAAACTCACTAATACTGTACAATTACAAATAAATTATATCATTAAGGCCTTTCTGAGAATAAACGGTAGAATCTGACATTTTTGTTTTATTAATACAGCTTTAAATAGTCTTAGGAAACCGTCTTTGCTTAGGAGGCTCACGTTTTTAGTGTATCCATATAGCTTTACCCTGCCTTTGGAGACCGTCCTCATTTAGGATGCTGACTCATAGCTTTACCCTGTCTTTGGAGACCGTCCTCCTCAATGAACACCTCCCTCCCCGATTGATTGGACGAGCCATTGACTGCAACATGACCCTTACCCAATTGCCACCCAAAAGTCCTTACTTAACACCTTGGGATTTATTTCTTCCTGGATGCTACGTAAAGGACAAAACATTCATCTCTCCCTTCCTGTTGATTCAGCTGAAACATTATATCACAATCACTACCGATAGACTTGATTTAGATACCTTAACACGTGCTTGGGTGGCAATGGATTATCGGCTCATTGTGTATCATGTGTCTAAGAGTTCACACGTAGAACATATGTAGCTGTCTCTAATAAAACTTAAAATAGTCCCAAACAAATCCGTAACAAAGTTGCATTCAGTATCATGCATTGTTTTTGAATTTTACTGCATTAAAACTATGTGCTTCTCTATGAATCCCCCTGTATATGTATCACAATGATTTGAAATTAAATGCACTTCCTGTTACTCTCGTCTTTCTGAGAGACACCAGAAACTTTCTGCCGTGGTATCTCCATTTAGTAAAAGAAATGCCAAATAAAGACAAATCAGGGTAACAGGAGTTCCATTTTCGGTCGCTTAGAAAATCGATTTCAAGACACTCATTCCCTTGTTGCACTTCCATTAATCCCATGACCTCAGTGCCGTTTTTTTTTTGTTTTTGTTTTGATCTGTGGTTCATCGCTCACCCAAAAGGATTATTTATCAGCCGTGGAATCACATACTAGTTACGATTTGGCTGTCCCGAGGATGATTAACATTATTTCCTTGCGCCAACAGTCGTTCTTGTTTGTAAAGAATGAAGAGATTAATTTCTTTCTGTTCTGTTCTCTTACATATAACAGTAACGATGTAAAAATAAGTTTTTCCTTTGCCTTGCACATTGTGGGTACAGGATATGCACATACATGCATCAAGTTGACAAAAACCCCCTGGTGCAATTAAAAATTTAATATAAAATCAGATAAAACAGTGTTTCTGAAATTTTCAATATTTCCCCGTACCGAATATTCAATCATAATTTTCATTCCGCCTCCCCTCCCCCTTCCATACAATAACACTGTATGAATATAATATTACTATAGTTTGACGCTAAAACTACAACACGACTTTAACTTCTTAAGTGCCACCGGTGTATATAAAAGATTTTCGCAGCCAAAGCGTGTCCGGGATGTACACATACGTCTTTCCAAAGTACTATCTGTTCTGTGCACTGCCAGTGACGCACACAAGGGGGGTGTTCCACGGGTCTGGACACCCCCCCATAGCCCTTGATTTTTTTTTTCGATTGGTTATAATCCTATGTATATATTATGTAAAATTTAACTATGTATTTGTTGTTAATAATGAATTTTATGAATTAATGCTAATTATTTATTCAATAATTAATTTTGTATTGTTTTTGTTCCCGAAAATCGACAAAATTAAAAGAATATGTTGGGCGGCGTATTGGAGGAGCCTGATCCCAAAATGGTGAACTTTCGACCGAAGAGCCTGATACCAAAATGGTGAACTTCGCCCCCTGCCCCCTTGAAAATTTTGTGTGGCTACTGTGCATTATCCATAAAAATTATTCCAAAGGCTTTAAAGAAAAAAAGGACCTTGGCAGTGTTTGGAAGAATTTATTTATTTCAGAGAAATTTTTTATTTATTTTTTTTCTCCCCCCCTTTCATCATGTACAGCGCTTAAGTGGCGATGGCACAAAGTGGGAACTTTAATCGGAGTGAAGGAAATTATAAAATCTTATCAAGATAAGTTTAATTTTTGTATAATTTTATAATGACGAGCCGATGAGGTCACTTAATTATTAAACTTGTTCTTAACTTAGTATTGTTAAATTAGCTATAAGATACATTAAATAACACGAATTTTTATGTGTATTATATCAGTGAAAATCGTATTTTTTTTTTTTATTATGTCAGAATGTATTTTTTTTTGTTTACTTCAGGAAAAAATTATTTTTTAAAAAAACGTTTTTTTGATTTTTAAAGGGTCCCCCCTGAATTTTTAAACCCCTGAGGGGGCACTCAAGTTTGAGAAACGCTGAGTTAAAAGATTCACGAGAATACTCATTGTACTTTTTCCTTTGATGAAAAATATTTCCCATGCCAAAAGATTGAACTTCGCTTCAGATGAATTTGTATCTTAAAAACAACAAAATCAAAACTCATCATTAGAATTTCAGCATTATGCCCACGGTATCCAAGTGGTCATGATCACGGACTAGTTGCCGGAGTGTTGTGAGTTCGAGCCTAGTGCCACCAAAGACCCTCCTTGTGGAGGGTTTGATACACGTGAAATGTGTCGAGTCTTAGAGTTCTTCTGTTAGCGTGGTGTGGAATTTGGAAAAAGAAAGGGAGGAGGGCAAGCTTAGAGGTCATTCTCGTCACTTGACTGTGGTTCGAAATTACAGACCCTTTGAGTGGTCCCGTGGCTTTACGGGTGAATTTAATAAAACGCTCACCACCCGACATTTATTTTAGACAGATGTACGTAGGGTTGCAATACCGGTATAAATACGGGATTTTGGCCCTTTTTATTTTGTAATACCGGTATTCACAAGTTTAATACCGATTTTTCCGTATTTACAAGAAAATTTTAAAATTGTGTCCACTATAAGTTCAGGGATCGCCAATATAGCAAAATAGTATACATTTTTGTTTTTATGTCTCCCTAACAGGTGTAATTAATTAGCCTGTGTATAAAGTTGCATCGTACAATAAAAGAGAAGTGATAAAGTTTGCCCCTCCTCAGCCAAGGAGGAGGGGCAAAACTATCCTATTACAGCTCAGAGCGATACTGCACACGATCTGTGAAAACTAATAGTTAAAAAGAGCTATAAAAACTTAGAAAAATCAGTGAAAATGAACTAAAAAAGTGGGCGGAGTTAGCCTAGCCAATTCGAATGCAGCAAAAACTGTAGATCTATAGCGCGGGAAAAGTTATCAGAAAACGCGAGTCAAATTCTGAAAAGTTAAAGGGAGTGATCTGAGATCCCGGAACAAGAGTTCGGCCTCACATCCAAGTTTTTTCAATAATATTATCCTATGATATTTATTTTTTAATATTCTAATATTTTTATTACAATGGGCAAATGGTAAAACTCATCATTAACAGGCATATCAAAATTACCTGATAAGAAGTTAGAGACCGACAGGTCTAGGTACTCCATCCAGTTTCTCCAACGATCTGTGAAAACAAGGTTGTAGTTGTAAAGAAAGTGCGCGTAATATTTCGATATTTTTTAAATTCATAAGTAAGTTTGTTATTCGCACTATTCTTGCTTATCATTCAGTACAAACGATGCATTATGTTTAATAAGATCACATTTCAAAAATTTGTCATAGTGCCACAGACTGAATAGTGATAATTACACTTTTTGTGATTTAAATGAAGATGTCCATTTTTTTTATTTTTCTGTGATTCTTTATACATTGTTATAATTTATGTTACAAATTATATTTTGGTATTTACACTCTCTAATAAACCTGGCAAATATAAAACAAACACCTATGTTTTCTTTCTTTTTCTAAAATTTCTACTATCGGTATTAAAACCGGTATCCCGGTATTAAGATCTAAAAAATACCGAATACCGATATTGAACTTTTGGTCCGATATTGCAATCCCTATGTATAGCGCTATGGAATAGAAATCCAGTGATCCGAGCTCAAATCTCGTTGGAACCTTATATAGTGCTTATCCTCCTTTATTCCTTCTGATTGTATCATTGTGGCGGTAGGCTGCTCTTGGGCGGAATGAGCCAAGTACGTCAGAAATTTTTCCTGATTAGGGCAATGTTTCTCAAGATGGGCGGGGGGCGTGATAACTTTACAAGGTGGACGCTAGGGTATTAAAAAGTCAAAAACAAAAGATTATTTTTAAAAAATTATTAATTTACTGAAAATAAAAAACAAACAAAATACATTCTGACACAATAAAAAAATGAGATACACATTTACACTAATAAAAGACACTTAAAAATACATAAGTACTGAGCAATGTATTTGATAATTAATTTAACAATACTAAGTAAAGAACAAGTTTAGTAATTACCATGGAACTCGTGGGCTTCTCATATATAAAATTATATGCAAAAAAATTAACCACTTATCTTGATAATTTGTATGGTTTATAATTAATCCATCAAATTACGCGATCTCCCCAATGGCATCGTTTAAAACATAGGAGAGCGTATTTGGCGAATTGGGAAGAGGGGGAGGGGGGTGGAGAAATAAATAAGCAAATGTTCTGAAATAAGTCAATCCTTCGCAAACACTGTCAAAGTGATTTTATTGCATTCCAAAGTCTTCGAAATAATTTTATGGAGCACAGTTCACGTAATAGATCGTACTTCAGAAAGTCGTATATATACGTGTAGGGTAATCAGTGCACTGGTTGAGAGAGACGTTAATATACGCCTCGGCACTTAAGAGGTTAAAGTTGTGTTGTAGGTTTAGCACCAAAGTATAGTATTATTGAATTCAATTCATTGTTATTGTATAGATGAGGAGGGGGTGATGAAAATAATGATTAAATATTGGGTCGCAAATATTGAAAGCTTGAGAAGCACTGGTAGTGTTGTCCTAGACGTGAAGGTTGCTCTACTATGCCCAGCTAAAATCAGTAGGAATAAGAGCCAAGACGGACTTCTGCTGGTTAATGTTACATAAATTTTCTCAAACGTCACACCGACAAGACGTGAGTTCTAGCCTAGTGTCACTAAAGACCCGCCGTGTAGAGGAGCCGTCTAAAGTGTCAAAATCTGTCGAGGCTCAATGTTCTTCCGTTGGTGTGCTGTGGAAGTTCGGAGAGGTTGAGAGGGAATTATTCCTCTCTCTTGCCCGCCTAGAGATGTGGGAGGAAGGGAAGAAACGCTAGCCATAATCAGAAACAGTCTATTTATTGATCTTACAAAATAGCAACACTGATTCAATTAATTTCAACAAGAATGTCTCAATGTAAGCAATATACGTGGAACCACTACGAGATGCTCGAAATATAAGACTACAAATACAACCTCTTTATTTTAGGATCAAATCTATTATCCTAATTAACTTAATGTTAATTTAACGTAAGTGATCAATCGTCGCTTTAAATATTTCGTCTATTTAATATTTGAAATATTTTATAAATTTGAGTGATACGTGATTAGCAATCTCACCTGATTCTGGCTTTCTCTCTCTCTCTCCTCGTTGCTAGCTAGAAAACCTTGACTGTATATAGTAGATTAATTTAAATATCACGGTTTCTTCTTCAAAAGGTTGGTTGTGAATAAACGCGAATTGATAGCCCAAAGATTTCCTAAGAGGGTTAGAGGAAGGTACGCGAATAGTTCCGTCACAAGGGGAGTGCCAGCATATTTGTCTCTCGTCACTTTACCGAGGTCCGTCGCCAATAGCTTTCGAGTGGCTTTATTATGGATCTTAGAACACACTCACTCCCTTTCTCACATTTGTATTCGGATTCTATAATACGTGTGTTGCTCAATTTATTTATTCTGTTTGAAAATTCTACGAATCATTCTCTATCTGCTGAAAGGTAATATCTGATGTAAAAAAACCATTAATAATAATTGTCTCACGTAGCTAGACATTAAACTTAATATTCGTGTGGGGTTATAACCAACACGTAGAAATATACCAAGGGGGGAAAAATAGAAAAATGAGAACTCTCTCCTCACACACAATAATGCATCGCACGTTAAAAATAGTTCTCCAAATGCTGTAAGAAAACGACTCCATACGAATTTCTTATGGATAGGTGACATTTCTTCCTGCACCAGACATTAATCCCGTTGAATACATTCATCAGGGGCCTCTCCCAAAGGCCCAGCATCCAGAATTCCTCGCACGCAGTGAAGGCGTGTATTGGCATCTCCACCCCACCCAGACAGGTGTTTCATGTCGGGGTTGTGTGATAAATGAAGAAGCACTCGGGGCCGTTTGGGTTCCGTTTTTAACTCGGTTCGGAAAATGATGATTTATCATCGGGCCGTGCTTCTGAATTTCTCGCACCCTTTTGCTCAGGGATTATTTGGGATATTTCTGGATTTTCGAAAGGTTTTTTGGTTTTTAGGGGCGGGTATATCGAATGACGAGAATAACTTTACTTCTCCACGCACCTTCAAATCTAAGACAAAATGATGTGTGTGCCTTCATACCACTAACTCTTAATGAGATAGACACATTTTTGAAATCTTTTCAAAACTTTTATGTATATGTATGATTAGAGGAAGATGGACTTAAAAAATTCGCAGTTCTTCTTCTTGTTTTTTTAACGGGGAGAGAGATCATGAAATTCAGGGGGATACATAACTGATATGCGCTTATAGCAGTGGTTTCCAAACCTGTTTTTAACACGCTTTTATAAGCAGGGCCGGCTCTAGCAGTTTTGCCGCCCCAGACAAAAATGGAAAATGTCGCCCTCTCTCTCCCAAATGCCGCCCTTCTCTCTCTCTCTCTATATATATATATATATACATATATTATTTTAAGTCTTAAAAAATTCAAAATAATTCGAAATTAAGGATGTAATTACTTGTTATTGGCCCCAAAACGAATAAAATGGAGAATAAGGAATCGTCCATAAGCAGTTCAATTTCTTCGAAAAAATATTCTACTAATGGTAGGGACCACAAAAGAGTTTTGCTTTAATTTATAGCGAAAACTACCTCAAGACTAAAATAAGCATCTCCTATATAGCTCTGTATCTACCCAAACCTCTTATTACCCTTGTCCCTTTTTGGATTGCTGGAACCGGACATTATAAGGGTGAAAGGGAGATATCACTTGTGACCTCACTCCGGAATGGGGTAAAAAGTTACTAGTTAAAGATGTGTAAGCATATTAAACTTTAATGCTTTAACATATACTCCCCGCCTCAAACCCTTCAAGTTTCAACATAAAAGAAACTGTCATTAAATATACTTAGCAGGTAAAAAGTAAAAAAAATTAAGATACGTTAAATGAAATACCAAATTCCGACTCAATAACATTTCAGAAATATATCAAATTTTTTGTAACAATAAATATATTTTCAAAATTTCATCGAAATGCCACCTTAAGGTACCGCCGGGCAAGGTCTGTTTGTCCGGCCTAGAGCCGCCCTGTTATAAGCTTCACCTGTATGTTAAGGTATCAAACTACGTTCGGAACCATGATTTTAAAAAGCGCATAAATGTATAATTTTTATATGATATTTAGTATCACTTAGATTAGAATACATGTATAAAAATTGTTTTAAGGACATTTTGACAAAAGTAATTATTTAAATACAATTCTTTGGCAAAAATTAACTTAGAATAACCTTTTTTCCAAATGTTCTCCTTTTATGAAATGCTTCTATTGTATTAATATTTTGCCTGTATATAGCTCAGACTTCTCTGTACAGAGGCGCAACTAGGAGTTATAGAGAAAATTCTGGAATTATTTTTCAGGTTACAACCATTTGAAATAGTATCGGCGTATTACACAACTAAAATTTGCCTTCTGTTTTGCAAAACATGGATAAGTAGGCGTTGTGAACGAAACTACCGTTTGGGGCTTTTCATGGGATGCGGGGCTGCGTTAAAGAATATTACAACCGACGGGGCAAGGAAAACGTAGCACGAGAAAATGTTTAAAACTACAAAGGTAGTACTGTCAAAAATATTAATATTTAAATAATTCTTTTTGACCCATAATGTGTCGCTTAAAACAATTTTATATAATAATATTCTAATACAAAATGATACTAAATATCATAAACATTATCCATTTACACGCTTTGCAAAATCCCTGTGACGAACGTAGTGGATACATAATAAATTCTTGAACGATTTACACGCTTTAAAAGATTAAAATTAATTCAAATTTTGCACACTTGTCCAAGAACTTCGTTGACAATACAATAATTTAATAAATTTGTTTCATTGTCCTGATCAGGATCATTAAGATTAAAGCTTTCTCATTTGCACAGAATTGGCGACTAATTCCTGGTCATATTTCCAGAATTGGCGACTACCACAAAACAGCTGAGAATTGTTTCAGAGATCACCGGATCAAATAATTTCTCACAAACTCTTCGGTTCAAAACATGTACTTTTACGTCCAATGCTGATGCAACTTTTAAAAAAAACCAGAAAAATTTATTGCTTAACACCTTCTTTCGCATGAAATATTTCAAACAGTTTTTCCCAAGATTGCCTTCAGTTAGCTGATCCACATTTTACAAACCAGGCGTGTCGATGCGCTGATGGTCCAAGGGGTTTGATTCTGAAAAAAAAAGCATTTAAAATTAATTTATCAATGAATAAATGATAGTTTTTAAAATTTAAAAAAACACACGCTTTTATTGTATATCGAACTAAAAAATGAAAAATAATTTATAGTTTGAAAAAACCCCTAAAAAACACGCTTTTATAGTGAATCGAACTAAAAAAAAATCTTAATATAAGAATAAAATGATTAACGAGAAAATTAATGTCATTGTGGCAAAAGCATGTGGGGTGCTTTCTACTACATTTTTACCCTAACTTTGTGCTTCGGAATAGAACTAGTAAGAAACTATAACAAAATTAATATCAACCACTATAACATTAATTTTCTCATTAATTATTTTATTCTTACATTAAGAATTATTGTACCAGAAACTTAGAAATGAAATAACTATTTCAATGGATAATAGAAAAATTAGAAATTTAACTTGGATGCTCCGAAAATGGTAAATGTTGACGTATCAGTTAGTCATTGGGACATCTGAAGTGGTATTTATTTAAATTATAACTTTTGTGCATTATAAGATACAGAAACACATTTTTTTCCAATGAAGTGTTTATCTTCTAACAAAAAAAAGGAATAATATACTGCTTTCTGTTCAAAACGAAGAAAGATTTGTTGTATTCACTTGGTACCACGCACAAAATAAAACTATTCACTAAATGTAGAATTTTATATACTACTATATTTTAGACATGTTATTGCATTAGTAGCGAGATTGTTTTTTTAAAAATCAAAATGGACGGGGGGCCAACTTCTCCGGGGGCCCTGGCCTTTCAAATTGTCCCCCTCCGCATACTACTATTTCCAAAGCACCCTCTTTTTCAGTTCTTACCTTGTCCTTTATGGTTTGGGAGGGATTTTTCCTTAACTTTGTGAGAGGTTGACACCTCTCTCTTGGGCATCTAGATATGCTGGAGGTAGGGAAGAAACACTTGCCATGATCCAAACAATCTATTTATTTATCACAACAAAAACCCCTTTCCCAATTAATAATGTAAGTGTCTCTGCTAACCGAAAGTGGAACAACGACGGTGACAAGCGAAGGATTAGGAGAATATCATATTTGATCCTTACTTTATAAAGGATCTAATCTATCATCCGATTTAATCTAATATCAATTTATAATATAAGTGAACAATCGTCATTTTAAAACTTTCTCATAATGAGTTCTTAATTGCAATAATTCTATTATGATACTTTCAGTAGCAATCTCACCTTATTCGAGTATATCTCCTCTCCTACTCTCTATTCAAGCTAGAAAACTTCTACTATACATCTATAGTAAGATAATTTGAATATCACTATTTTCTTCTTCCGAAGGGTTGGCTGTGAAAAACGATGTAGCCAATTTCCCAAAAAGGGGGTTAATTTAAGGGTCGCGGTGACCCGTCCCTCTCTTAATCTTTTCCCTTTCTTTGTTTTTGCTGTTTGGAGAATCTTACATTATCCACCACCTACGGAGCAGACTTCACTGGCAACCATTTTGAAAGGATAGTAGTATGGTTTGGCCCCTCTTGCTCATTTTTTACCTTACGACATCACGGACTACCCAACAGCTCTTTTGTAAATTAGTAAAATAAATTGATGAAATCATTTGCAACTACCCTATAGAGTATACATTATTGTAAGAACTGTTTTCAGTTTGTTAATTATCATCTTTTTGATCGCTTATCGCTTTACTATCTTTTACTTTTAGACATCCTTATTCTTTGTCGGGTCACTCTCATTTTACTGGTACAAACGAAGGTTTTCTTGAGCTTTGATCATTGCATAATAATTAATCTTAGAATGCCACCCTTTGAAAACTTACGGTAAACGGTAACCATTTCCCCCGACGCGGGTTTTTGCATGTTTAAGGTACCCATCGTTCGGAACCGTGTTTTTAAAAAGTGCAAAAAAGGATAGGTTTCATGATATTTGTGTCACTTAGATTAGAATACATGTATAAAATTTTTTTTGGGGTTTGAAAAAAAAAATTTTTTAAATATTTTGGCAAAAAAACAGAAAAACCCCTTTTTTAAAAATGTTCTTTTTTTTGTCAAAGCTTCTATTATAACAATATTTCTCCTGCATATAGCTCAGACATCTGACAGGGGCTCAAGTATGTTTTTTGAAAAATTCTCATTATTTTCGGTTAAACCTTAAAATTATTATCGGCGTTTTTTTCTTAAAATTTCCTTTGTTGTCGAAAAACATGGATCAACCATTCCTAAGGTATATTTAAAAAAATTTTAGTTGACCTCTGTACAGAGGTCTCGCTTTTAAAAACAAAATATTATTATAATGAAGCATTTTCAAAAGGGGAAAGTTTTAAAATTCCCATTCTATGTTCATTTTGACAAAATAATTTTTCTTTAAAAATTTTTTTTTGTAATACTATTCTTAAAACAATTTTATATACATTTTCTAATCAAATGATACTAAATATCTAAATAAATCCCCTTTTGCGCTTTTTTCAAATCCCCTTGGGAGTCGGTTTTAAACTTTTAAAAGTTAATAACAAAAATAAATTATACTACATGCAGATGGTTTCATGGCATACAATTTTAAATAAGAAAAAAGAAAAATTTTTTACTTTCGAAACAACCCGCGCATTTTGGCGAAATCTCCCCCAAATTTTGGCACATTGGCCTTTAGATTTCTCGTACTCCCCACTTCCCCGGGAAAAAGGCACGATTTCCCTTTTTTTATTTTCCCAATGGTTCGGGGTTTGACTGCTCTAATTTAAAAAGTTCACATTTTTTTGGGATGGGGCAAAGTCATACATTTATACGTTTCTTTAACCATGGCGAAAGGGAGATCTTCAGTTAGCTTTATCGCAAACTTTCTTCAAAAAATTTTTTTCGTTTGCGGGCCCTTATTATGTCAATATAACCATTACTAAACTGATTTTATCATTTATCTTTTAAATTCTGATTTTGAACTTTAAAAAAATTTTTTCTTTTTCCTGATTCACCCTAAAAAAAAATTATCATCATCAAAAAACTCTTTTAATAATTTAAGATAGCCCGGTTTTTTCCCCAAAAAGTTTTCTTCTGAAAATGGACTCATTTCAAAAACGGGGGAAAAAAAAAAACAAAGAACAAATTCCTTTCAAACGTTTTGCTACCCATTCGTCTTCTCAGACTAACATTGTTCAAAAAATACTATATGCGAAAATATTTTGAGAAAAGAAAAAATTTTTTTGTAGTAGTAATCATCAGAAGGAACTATTGCACGTTACATTCCCGTTTTTGGGAGGGGGTGATTGTTGATTTTTTTTTTTTTTTTGGCGCAAAGAAGTTTGGCGATACTGAGCCAAGGGCTCTGCGGGGAGGGTCAAGATTATTTGTGGGGAGTCTCTGGGCGAAGGTAGCACTCTAGGGTGGATAACATCATTGTGTTCAATTTCTATGGCAATATCATTTTGAGTGCATAGCAACATCTAACTTTTTTCCTATATATTCCATAGATCTCATTTCATGCTTTATTTTTAAAAGAAGAAATGATTCTTTCATGACTCGCTAGGTGCTGGTACGTTCACTGTAATTTTTATTTTTTCCTTTTTTTTGCCCTCCAATTTTTTGCGCCTCCAAATCTTTTGAGCCCTAGGCCTGCCTAGTATGCCTAAGCGGAAAAGCGGCCCTGAAGCACCCCGATCCTCACGACTTCTACTGGCAGAAATTGTCATTACTTGTACTTGATGTACTTATGCATAAAACATTTTAAACTTAAAATTTTAATTTTTACTGTAAAATTTAGCTTTATAGTGCGATTTTAATAAAACACTCCTTTCCAGGGGTTAGATCGGATACTCAAATTTTTTTTTCTGGGCCCATCTGTTTCGTTCTTTACCCGGGCGGCAAAAATATGATGGCTATTTTCGGGGAAAAAACATGAGGATTCATGGGGTGGGGAAAACTTTAAGACCAAGATAACATAATAACTTTAAAATGAGGAAAATTGATCGAAATATTGAAACTCCTAATTTGCTTTTTTTAATTATTATTTTTAATATTTTTTTTTATTTTTGTCACTAAATTTTTCTATTTTGGAAGCATTTAAAAATAACTCCTACACAATTCCTGCTTTAGTAAATGGTTTCCATATAATTACCGATAATATAACAAATTTCAAAGGGTGCTTTTGTTCCCGCTGTGACATTACCACTGACAAAACACCTTTGGCTGGAAAAAATATTCAAAAAAACTTTTTATCATCTTTGAAAAGGGTCTTCAAAAAATGTTTGAAAATTTCTGTTTTGGTGTTTTTTAAATACCCACTTTTTCCCAAATCAAACAATTATTGATCCATTTTTTTTTCACTGCAAAAAATTAACTTCCAATGTATTGGGAAAAATCCTACTTTTAATATTTTTCGCTTACAAATATGAAAGATAGTTAAAATTATTATACTTTGAATGGTGCTATACCGTTTTCTATTATCACTTTTCGGAAAAAAAATCACACCCATACGACATCGACAGCGAAAACAAAATTGAATATTTGATTTCTTAACAAAAAAATTTTCAAAAATTTTTTTAAAAAAATGAATTTCTCAGAACACACACACACACACACACACACACACACACACACACACACACACACACACACACACACACACACACACACACACACACACACACACACACACACACACACACACCCCACACACACACACACACACACACACACACACACACACACACACACACACACACACACACACACACACACACACACACACACACACACACACACACACACACACACACACACACACACACACACACACACACACACAAAAATGGGCCCCTGATGGGGGCCTTAAAAAGGCGCGGGGGGCGAGCATTGCCCGCAGGTTGAGTATCGCTGAGCTAGATCGATTGTGAAGTGATTTAAACTGACCAAATATTCCGGATCGTAATTACGACCAACAACCTCTCTATTTATTGAACTTTCTCGCCCGGAAGTTATCTAAATTCGTTTGACGGTGGAAAGATTTACGATGCTTGGATTTTAAGCATTTCAGCCTCTCTCGCGTCTTAATAGCACGCTTTCCACGCTGAAGGGTCAAGAATAATACGCATTAAATACATGTATTTTTCT
>BMAV01012341.1:0-12824 GCA_019973955.1 Trichonephila inaurata madagascariensis | reverse complement strand
TGTAAAATTCAGGAAAAAATGAGCGAAGTTCAAGATACGAAGTAAACTTCATTGTAATGCTCATCTTTAGCGTAGTTTGTGGTAGCCGAGAGGTTAAAGGTTTAGAGGTTTTTAAGAAAAACGTAATTTATATTTTTTTCAGTCATTTGAATTCTGTAATGAATTTTGTTTGTGAAGTAGGAAGAAATATTACACATTATGCAAAAGTAAGTTTTACTTAGTTTTTTCCTTAAAATTATAAAATAACTTTTTTTCTACATACATTTATTTTTTTCGGAAATTTTTATGTAATTGTTTAATACAATTGCTTTTATATTTTTTGTCATAAAGATAACATAATTCCTTTATATATTAATTAGGCGTCAGATGTAAAAATTCCTTCATCCACTAAGTATAATTAAATATGTCATATTTCGTCTTAGGTCGCTATAAGCTATTGATTCGAACTCTTCATCTTTCAAATTCAATGTGGTGCATCCAACCACTGTGCTACAGGTTTACATATAACTTTCATATTATTTCCAATCTAACTGATATCTTCTTGTATTTTAAGAAAAACGTAATTTATATTTTTCTCAGTCATTTGAATTTTGTAATGTATTTTGTTTGAGAAGTAGGAAGAAATATTAAACATTATGCAAAAGTAAGTTTGAGACATAACTATCCTGCGATAACCATGTCTTACGTGATCCGCGTAAGCTAGAGGTGTGGGATTATCTAAAAGATGAGACATTTGCGATTCTTAACACAACTTTTATTAAGAATAACTTAAATTATTTAATTCTAAATAACAACTTTCTTAAAGTGAGAATAAGCCACCAATTAAACTTTATATTCAAGTCAGATCGCACAACTAGATCACTTATATTAATTATATTTATTTAACTGTCTAATATAACTTCCTGTACAAAATATTACCTTTTATAGAGTCACCTTCCTTCCTAGGTTGAAGATATTCCTATTATGTTATTGGTCGGAGAGAATAATCAGGCTTTCTTAATCCTTATTATAATAAATGGCGATGATCGTATCCTTCTTCCAGAGCTGTAGGACGTCTAACATTTATTCCGAACAATTCGACACTAAGTTATCTCTAAGCTTGTCGTCTTTCTCACCAAATCTTCTATCCTTTTAAAGTATATTCCATTTGCATATTCGATCTGTTTCTCTTCTTGGTATTGGGTTGGAAAAGTTTTGCCATTAATCGTGGCCGTCAAAGAGCTTAGGAGTTATGTTAGAAGAAGAACGCTAGAGACGTCACAACCCCCTCCAAGAAGAAAAACGTGATTTATTTAAGGGTTCTCAATGCCCTTAATAAATTACGTGCCTAAATTTTTATTTCTGAATCTCTTCGCTTTCTAAGTTTTATTTAAATTTTAACTTTGAATCCTCATTTAACTTCTATAATTTCCAATATTTATCTTGACTTTAATTTTCATTACTCATCATAGAATTAAATTTAATATTCAACTTAATTTTAAATTTAAACTCGTCACAATAAATTTTATTCCATTAACTAGGCCAACATAAATAATTGCTGTTTAATTCTGGTTCCTCTCATTTTTTACATATATACTCTTAAAGTAACTATACACTTTAAATTTTCTAGAATTTTTCCTGGGTGCGCAGCCCCAAACTTTTGCATCCGTATCATCATTTCATATGGGGGGCCAATTTCTGCCCTTTTTTTTTCCGTTTGGGTTATATATCATCTTTGTTAAAATTTTTTCGGGGTCTGTCGCCCTGAAATGAAAAATCCCCTGAGTTATTTTTTTCCAATTTTTTGTTTACATAATAGCAATAAGTTTCACAATTTTTATGCATTATATAATTTGAAAAATCACAAAAAATTTTTCTTTTTAATCCCCACTTTCGGGTTCCACAAAACCCCCAAAATGAGCTTTTTTAAGTCCCCTAAAACTACGCCGCGTTTTCCCGGAACCAGATCCCTTTGGAATCCCGGAACAATACAACAACATATATATAAAAATATTTTTAACAATTACAACTTTTTTCAATAAACCATTAAAAGAAAAAACCCAAAAGGAATTGTCGCATCTCACGAAGTCATAAAACCCCCGAAGCAAACAAATGTGAAATTACAATTTTTTCCCCAAAAAAAAAAATTTTTAACAAAGTAAAAATTTCCCAAAAAAAATACACTCTTTTGTAGGGGTCAACTTTTCCTTGGTTTAATAACTTTTAAACACCGCCCGGGAGCCCTTTTCGCAAAAATTCCGACCACTTTTTGGGAAAAAGATCAAAAAAAAAATGAAACAATAAAAACCCGTTTTTTATATTCGGCCCCCCACCATGACGCCCAATGATGAGGTGCTACCACTGTTTTTTTCCTCTTTTTTTCCTCGGCTGCATTTTAAATTCCCTTTATGTTCCCTCCCCGTGGGAAATTTGTAGTCCCCTTTTTCGGTTTTTCCTTTTGTTTTCCCCCTGTTTTTTTCCCTTTGGCCGGTCGGGACCCTGATCGTTTTTTTGGGGTGGCCCCCGGGTTTTATCTGGGTCCATCTGGAACTTCAGTTGTCTCTGTCTTGTTTTTTTTCCTACTTATAAAATTATAGGGTTTACAATGGCCTTTTGAATTTTTTGTGCCCCTTTTTGTGCCACTTTCTCTGTGGCCCAAATTTTTTCCCTGATCATATGATTTTTTCATTTCCTTTATCGAATTTTGTCTTTTATTTTTCCCCGTCGTTCTTAAATGAACAAGAACGACCCGACCAGTGACGGCGTTTATGGGTTTCCCCATTGTTTTTTTATATTGTTTTGATTGGCGATTAACCCCTTTTCCCTTCCTTTTAATTTTTAAGGGTCTTTCTTTCCCATAGTGTGACCCATTTAACCCCTTGATGTACTTTTTCCCGAAGTAAAATTTTCCCTTTGGTGATCTGATACTATTTGGGCTACCCTTTTCCCTTAACTCGCCCCGGGCCACATTTCCTATGACGATAAAATTCTTTTTTTAATCAACGTTAACCGTTAATCTTTTCCTGTTTTCCCAAATTACAATATTATTTTTATTTTACTTCTAATACTCTATAAGGTCCTTAAAATTTTTTGTATAAATTTAGCGCATTTTTTTATTGGCTGCTGAATTTAAAAGGGTGTGTTTCTAAAAAAACCCCAATCATTTCCCTTTAAATTTTTTATATCTTTTCTTCTCTATTATAATATTTTTTCCCCATTTTTCCCTGTTTTTTTTCATTAGTCTAGTTTCCCCCTGAATATTCTTTCATTTTTTTGTACTTTAAATTTTCCAAACCACCCGAAATCAAAATTTAAATTTTTTGAAATGGGGTAATAAATTTTTGGGAAAAAAAATTTCAGCGGGTGTTTTCCCCGTTGTTTTTCCCCCCAACCGCCGTACGAATAGCTTTGGAAACTCACTTTAAAATTGATCCCAAGTATCGTGTTGATCATTAACATAATTTGCAATCATTTGTACTATATCTCGTTTAAACCCTTTTTCCCAGTTCGATTTGCTTGTTTTCCCCAATATGAAACGTTTTCCCCACATTCCCCATCCCTAATTTTTTCATTAAGTGCTAAAAAAATTTCGGATATAAATTGGGGACCATTATCACTTATCAATTTTATTGGAGCCCCAAAAACGCGATAAAAAAGTTATAAAAAAAATATCCGCCTATACAAGACAAATTTTTTTAAGAGGTAAATTTCACCCCATTTGCTGAAATGATCGGTTATTACTAAAATATAGCGATTACGTCTTATTCCCCGATATGGGGAAAGGGCCTAACAAATCTAACGTCACTATCTCATTTGGATAATTTGATAAAATTTGGGATTTAATCGCCCAAACAAAGCTTTTTTATAGTTATTAACTTGGAAATATGGCATGTAGAGACATATTGATCAATGAATTTTCTCATGTACGGGAAATAACAAACGCCCCAAAATTTTTTATGATACTTTTTTCCCCAAGTGTCCAGCTATTGGCCTGTCATGAAATTTTCCTTCCCCTTTTTTCATTCCCCAAAAAATTTTTTTAATGTATACACGCAATTTTACCTAACGACGTTGCGTGTTTCGCATAAAAAAACAACCCTTTAATTAGACGGAAATCGTGGGGCCAATTCTCACATATCGTTGCATTAACCCAAGGGTTTTCTTCCGGGTTTTCAAATATCTATAGATATGACCTAATTTTTGGGTCATTTTTTTTTCTGTTATTAACTGTTCCCCCGAAGTAAGTACCAAACCCCTGATTAAAAACAAATTAACTTTTTCCTACTATACCGTCCACATGATTTTTTATAAAAAAATTAGCCACAAATTTTTTAACTTCATTTCAAACCCTTTTCGCAAAATTTTTCTTTATCTAAACCCTTTTTATCTTCAACCAGCGAATTTTTTCAATTTTCAACGATTTCGATCAAAATCTAAAATAATCTTTTTATCCACTTATAAAAAACAACACCTAGAATACCCTGGGTATTCCAAATCAGTCCCCATGAAATGACCATTTTTTTCAAATTGTCTGATGCGAATATTCAATTCTACAATCCCCCTGTTTTGGCATTTCGCACCCTGTGCTGTTATTACTTCCGGGGCCGGGTTTTTTTAAATTTTCTTATAAAAAAAAATTTTCATATACTTTTCCGATAAAAAATGGGTTTATCTGTCCGGTGTCCCCTAGCGCTTTCAAAATGTGTTATTTAATAAAAAAAAGTAACGTGGGGGAAATTCTTTCGGGTGATATACATATCGGAGAAAAAACTTAATTGGTTTTTTTCTCTTGTCGATACTTTTGGGTTTATCTTTAACTTTTTAAAAAATTTAATCGTCCCTTTTGCATCCTATCGCCTCGACTTGAAATTTTCACCGAACCCCTATTTTTACGGTCCCCCATTAAAAATTTCATTTCGCTATTTTTAAAAGGTAACCCCCGTTGTTGAATCCCTGATCACTATTTTAAATCTTTTTTCCTCTCGAACCCTCTATTACTTTGACGGCTATTCTCAAAAATCTTTCTACCATTATTTGGTCTACGTCCAACCCCCGAATTTCTCAGGTTTCTACCATTAGCATCAAAAATTGGGCCCCCTAATGTGCGTTTTGGGCCTCGTATTTCTACATTATCTTATTCTGTGAAACCCTTTTTTAATTTTAAAAAAATACCCCTTCAATTTACTAAGACTTTCCAAAAATTGTACCGTGTTCGGCGGATTGCGCAAATTCCACGTAGTCCCCGGGTCTGCGGTTCGAAATGAACCAAAAAAGATCCCCCAATTTTGCCTGTGACATTCCCAAACCCCCCAAATTTTTCTCTATTTTTAAAAATCGTACACGAAGTCAGTGGGTTCCGATTTTTCCTTGCTGTGAAGCAAAAAAACTAACTTCCCCCTTCTTTTTTATTTTGATTGGGGAAAAACTTTCCTTTAAATTTAGCCCCTTTAGCGCGCGGAAATCGTTTTGTATTTTGCCCCCCGATCCAAATATTGAGTACCAATCTTGAGCCCTTCCCCCGGGGGACTTTTTTAAGAAATTTGACAAGAAATTTCTTGGGTTTTTAAATAACTGTATTTGGTTTTTCTATTGTTTCGAAAAAACTCTTTAATTTTTCCGACCCCGAAAAAAACATTTCCCCGGTAATACCTACATCCAACCCCGCATTACCTAAACCCCCAAAATTAAAAAAGTTTTGGGGGCCATTGAGACATAGCCATCCTGGGATAACCATGTCTTACGTGATCCGCGTAAGAGGAGGGGGTGGGATTATCCCAAAATTTTTTAATTTTGGGTTCTTTAAAACAACTTTTTTTTAAGAATAACTTAAATTATTTAAATTTTAAATAACAACATTCTTTAAAATGAGAATAAGCCACCAATTAAACTTTATATTTAAAATCAGACGCACAACCAGATCACCCTTTTATTAATTATATTTTTTAACTGTCTAATATAACTTCCCATACAAAATATTACCTTTTTTAGGTCACCTTCCTTCCCGGGGGTTTAAGATATTCTATTATGTTATTTGGGCGGGGAGAATAATCAGGCTTTCTTTAAACCATATTATAATAAATGGCGATACGTATCCTTCTTTTAGAGCTTTTGGGGCGGGCTAACATTTATTCCAACAATTCCCTTTCCAAGTTATCTCTAGGTTGTCGTCTTTTTTCACCAAACCTTCTATCCTTTTAAAAAAATATATCCCATTTGCATATTCGATCTGTTTCTCTTCTTGGTATTGGGTTTTGGAAAAATTTTGCTATTAATCGTTTTGGGCCCTCAAAGAGCTTTGGAGAATTTAGAAGAAGAACCCGGGGAAAGTCAAAGTTTTTCTTTGTTTTTTTAAAACTATATAATAACTTTTTTTTAAAACATTCATTTTTTGGAAATTTTTTTGTATTTGTTAAATACCCATTGCTTTTATATTTTTTTTTCATAAAGAATTAAAATCCTTTTAAATTTTTAATTAGGCATCAGATGTATAAAAAATTCCCTTTATCCCCTGGGATAATTAAATATATCCCTATTTAAAAATCCCTTAGATCGCTGTAAGTTATTGATACGAAATCTTAGCCTTTCAAATTCAATGTTGTGCATCCAACCACTGTGCTACAGGTTTACATATAACTTTCATATTATCCCAATCTAACTGATATCTTCTTGTATTTTAAGAAAAACGTAATTGATATATATATTTTTCTCTGTGAACTGAAGTTTGTAATGAATTTTGTTTGTAAAGGAAGAAGAAATATTAAACAGTATGGAAAAGTAAGCTTTCCTCAGTTTTTTCTTGAAAATTGTAATAAATTTTCTTTACATACAATTATTTTTTTGGAAATTTTAATATAATTGTTTTTTACGATTGAATTTTTTTCTCGTAAAGATGATTTGACTCGTTCATATATTAATTCAACTTCAGATATTAAATTTCGTTTTCCACTAAGTCAAATCTGGGTTTACATATTTCATCATACTCCGCTGTTAGCTAGTGATTCGAACTGCAAATCTTTGAAATTCATAGTTCTGCATCAAACCTCTGTGCAAAGGTTTACATATAACTTTCATATTATTTCCAATCTAACTGATATCTTCTCGTATTTTAAGAAAAACGTAATTTATATTTTTCTCCGTGAATTGAAGTTTGTAAAGGAAGAAGAAATATTAAACAGTATGAAAAAGTAAGCTTTCTTCAGTTTTTTTCTTGAAAATTGTAATAAATTTTCTTTACATACAATTATTTTTCTTTTGGAAATTTTAATATAATTGTTTTATACGATTGGATTTTTTTCTCATGAAGATGATATGACTCGTTCATATATTAATTCGGATTCAGATATTAAATATCGTCATTCACTATGTCAAATCTGGGTTTATATATTTCATCATAGGCCGCTGTTAGCTAGTGATTCGAACTGCAAATCTTTGAAATTCAAGGTTCTGCATCAAACCTCTGTGCAAAGGTTTACATATGACTTTCATATTATTTTCAATCTAACTGATATCTTCTTGTTTTTAAGAACAACGTAATTTATATTTTTCTCAGTCATTTAAATTCTGTAATGAATTTTGTTTGTGAAGTAGGAAGAAATATTAAACATTATGCAAAAGTAAGTTTTACTTAGTTTTTTCCTTAAAATTATAAAATAACTTTTTTCTACATACATTTATTTTTTCGGAAATTTTTATGTAATTGTTTTACAATTGTTTTTATATTTTTGTCATAAAGACAACTAATTCCTTTATATATTAATTAGGCGTCGATGAAAAAATTTTCATCCACAAAGTAAATTAAATATTCATATTTCGTCTTAGGTCCTATAAGCATTGATTCGAACTCTTCATTTTTCAAATTCAATGGGGGCATCCAACCCTGTGTTTACGGGTTTCCCAATAACTTTCATATTATTTCCAATCTAACTAATATTTTTCGTTTTTAAAAAAAACGTAATTTATATTTTTCTCCGTAATTGAAGTTTAAATTGAATTTTTTTTTGAAAAAGGAAGAAAAATATTTAACAGTAGGGAAAAAGTAAGCTTTCCTCATTTTTTTCTTGAAAATTGTAATAAATTTTTTTTACATACAATTTTTTTTTTTAAAAATTTTTAAAATATAAATTGGTTTTATACATTGAATTATTTTCTCATAAAGATGATTTGACACGTTCATATATTAATTTTGTCCTAAGATTTTTAAATTTCGTCACCCACTAAGTCAAAACGGGGTTTACAAAATTTTCATCATGGGCCGCTGTTAGTTAGTGATTCGAATCCAAATTTTTTGGAAATTCAAGATTCTGCATCAAACCTTTTTGCAAAGGTTTACTTTGATTTTCCCATATTATTTTCAATCAAACTGATATCTTCTTTTTTTTAAGAAAAACGTAATTTATTTTTCTCTCAATTTTTTAAATTTTTATAAGTAATTTTTTTTTTGTGAAGTAGGAAGAAATTTTAAAAACACTATGAAAAAAAGAAAAGTTTAACTTATTTTTTCCCCTTTAAAATTATATAATAACTTTTTTTAAATTACATTTTTTTTCGAAAATTTTTTATGTATTTTTTATATACCATTGTTTTTTATATTTTTGAAAAAGGGACGACATAAGTCCTTTAAATAAAAAATTAGGCATCAGATGTAAAAATTCCTTCATCCACTAAGTACAATTCAATATATCATATTTAGTCTTAGATCGCTGTAAGTTATTGATTCGAAATCTTAGCCTTTCAAATTCAATGTTGTGCATCCAACCACTGTGCTACAGGTTTACATATAACTTTCATATTGTCCCAATCTAGCTGATATCTTCTTGTATTTTAAGAAAAACATAATTGATATATATATTTTTCTCTGTGAACTGAAGTTTGTAATGAATTTGGTTTGTAAAGGAAGAAGAAATATTAAACAGTATGGAAAAGTAAGCTTTCCTCAGTTTTTTTCTTGAAAATTGTAATAAATTTTCTTTACATACAATTATTTTTTTTGGAAATTTTAATATAATTGTTTTATACGATTGAATTATTTTCTCATAAAGATGATTTGACACGTTCATATATTAATTTGTCCTAAGATATTAAATTTCGTCATCCACTAAGTCAAAACTGGGTTTACATATTTCATCATGGGCCGCTGTTAGCTAGTGATTCGAACTGCAAATCTTTGAAATTCAAGATTCTGCATCAAACCTCTTTGCAAAGGTTTACATATGACTTTCATATTATTTTCAATCAAACTGATATCTTCTTGTTTTTAAGAAAAACGTAATTTATATTTCTCTCAATCATTTGAATTTTGTAATGAATTTTGTTTGTGAAGTAGGAAGAAATATTAAACACTATGCAAAAGTAAGTTTAACTTAGTTTTTTCCTTAAAATTATATAATAACTTTTTTTCTACATACATTTATTTTTTCGTAAATTTTTATGTATTTGTTATATACCATTGCTTTTATATTTTTTGTCAAAGACGACATAAGTCCTTTATATAAAAATTAGGCATCAGATGTAAAAATTCCTTCATCCACTAAGTACAATTCAATATATCATATTTAGTCTTAGATCGCTGTAAGTTATTGATTCGAAATCTTAGCCTTTCAAATTCAATTTTGTACATCGAACCACTGTGCTACAGGTTTACATATAACTTTCATATTGTCCCAATCTAGCTGATATCTTCTTGTATTTTAAGAAAAACATAATTGATATATATATTTTTCTCTGTGAACTGAAGTTTGTAATGAATTTGGTTTGTAAAGGAAGAAAAAAATTAAACAGTATGGAAAAAAAACCCTAGTTTTTCTTGAAAATTGTAATAAATTTTCTTTACATACAAATTTTTTTTTAAATTTTAATATATTTGTTTTACGATTGAATTTTTCTCGTAAAGATGATTTGACTCGTTCATATATTAATTCCTTCAGATATTAAATTTCGTTTTCCACTAAGTCAAATCTGGGTTTCCATATTTCATCATAGGTCGCTGTTAGCTAGTGATTCGAACTGCAAATCTTTGAAATTCATAGTTCTGCATCAAACCTCTGTGCAAAGGTTTACATATAACTTTCATATTATTTCCAATCTAACTGATATCTTCTCGTATTTTAAGAAAAACGTAATTTATATTTTTCTCCGTGAATTGAAGTTTGTAAAGGAAGAAGAAATATTAAACAGTATGGAAAAAAAAGTTTTCTTCAGTTTTCCTTGAAAATTGTAATAAATTTTCTTTACATACAATCATTTTCTCTTTTGGAAATTTTAATATAATTGTTTTATACGATTGGATTTTTTTCTCATGAAGATGATATGACTCGTTCATATATTAATTCGGATTCAGATATTAAATATCGTTTTCCACTAAGTCAAATCTGGGTTTATATATTTCATCATAGGCCGCTGTTAGCTAGTGATTCGAACAGCAAATCTTTGAAATTCAAGGTTCTGCATCAAACCTCTGTGCAAAGGTTTACATATGACTTTCATATTATTTTCAATCTAACTGATATCTTCTTGTTTTTAAGAAAAACGTAATTTATATTTTTCTCAGTCATTTAAATTCTGTAATGAATTTTGTTTGTGAAGTAGGAAGAAATATTAAACATTATGCAAAAGTAAGTTTTACTTAGTTTTTTCCTTAAAATTATAAAATAACTTTTTCTACATACATTTATTTTTTCATAAATTTTTATGTAATTGTTTAATACAATTGCTTTTATATTTTTTGTCATAAAGACAACATAATTCCTTTATATATTAATTAGGCGTCAGATGTAAAAATTCCTTCATCCGCTAAGTATAACTAAATATGTCATTTTTCGCCTTAGGTCGCTGTAAGTTATTGATTCGAATTCTGAACCTTTCAAATTCAGTGTTGTGCATCCGACCGCTGTGCTATAGGCTTACATATAACTTACATATAATTTTCCAATCTAACTGATATCTTCTTGTATTTTAAGAAAAACGTAATTTATATTTTTCTTCGTGAATTGAAGTTTGTAATGAATTTTGTTTCTAAACTAAGAAGAAATATTAAACAGTATGGAAAAGTAAGCTTTCCTCAGTTTTTTTCCTGAAAATTATAAAAAATTTTCTTTACATACAATTAATTTTTTTTGGAAAATTCTAATATAACTGTTTTTTACGATAGAAATTTTTTCTCATAAAGATGATTTGATTCGTTCATATATTAATTCGGCCTCAGATATAAAATTTCGTCATTCACTAAGTCAAATCTGGGTTTATTTATTTCATCATAGGCCACTGTTAGCTTGTGATTCGAACTGCAAATCTTTGAAATTCAAGGTTCTGCATCAAACCTCTGTGCAAAGGTTTACATATAACTTTCATATTGTTTCCAATCTATCTGATATCTTTTTTGTTTTAAGAAAAACGTAATTTATATTTTCTAGTCATTTGAAGTTTGTAAAGAATTTTGTTTGTGAAGGAGGAAGAAATATTAAACATTACCCAAAAGTAAGTTTTACTTAGTTTTGTCCTTAAAATTATATTATAATTTTTTTTGTACATACATTTATTTTTTCGGAAATTTTTATGTAATTTTGCTTTTATATTTTTTGTCATAAATACGACATAAGTCCTTTATATATTAATTAGGCGTCAGATATAAAAAATCCGTCATCCACTAAGTATAATAATATATGTCATATTTCGTCTTAGATCGCTGTAAGCTATTGATTCGAACTCTGAACCTTTCAAATTCAATGTTGTGCATCGAACCACTGTGCTACAGGTTTACATATAACTTTCATATTATTTCCAATCTAACTGATATCTTCTTGTATTTTAAGAAAAACGTAATTTATATTTTTCTCCGTGAATTGAAGTTTGTAATGAATTTTGTTTGTAAAGGAAGAAGAAATATTAAACAGTATGGAAAAGTAAGCTTTCCTCAGTTTTTCTTGAAAATTGTAATAAATTTTCTTTACACATTATTTTTTTGAAATTTTTTAAAATAACTTTTTACGATTGAATTTTTTCTCATAAAGATGATTTGACTCGTTCATATATTAATTCGGCTTCAGATAATAAATTTCGTTATCCACTAAGTCAAATCTGGGTTTACATATTTCATCATAGGCCGCTGTTAGCTAGTGATTCGAACTGCAAATCTTTGAAATTCAAGGTTCTGCATCAAACCTCTGTGCAAAGGTTTACGTATGACTTTCATATTATTTCCAATCTAACTGATATCTTCTTGTATTTTAAGAAAAACGTAATTTTATATTTTTCTCCATTAATTGAAGTTTGTAAAGGAAGAAGAAATATTAAACAGTATGGAAAAGTAAGCTTTCCTCAGTTTTTTCTTGAAAATTGTAATAAATTTTCTTTACATACAATTATTTTTTTTTGGAAATTTTATTATAATTGTTTTACACGATTGGATTTTTTTCTGATAAAGACGATTTGACTCGTTCATATATTAATTCGGCTTCAGATAATAAATTTCGTTATCCACTAAGTCAAATCTGGGTTTATATATTTCATCATAGGCCGCTTTTTTAGCTAGTGATTCGAACTGCAAATCTTTGAAATTCAGGTTCTGCATCAAACCTCTGTGCAAAGGTTTACGTATGACTTTCATATTATTTCCAATCTAACTGATATCTTCTTGTATTTTAAGAAAAACGTAATTTTATATTTTTCTCCATTAATTGAAGTTTGTAAAGGAAGAAGAAATATTAAACAGTATGGAAAAGTAAGCTTTTTCCCCAGTTTTTCTTGAAATTGACAAATTTTCTTTACATACAATTATTTTTTGGAAATTTTATTATAATTGTTTTACACGATTGGATTTTTTTCTGATAAAGACGATTTGACTCGTTCAT
>BMAV01012340.1:0-17481 GCA_019973955.1 Trichonephila inaurata madagascariensis | reverse complement strand
ATTGAGAATGTACACGAGTTCATTTTTGAGTAAGTCTTTTTTCTCCGTGTTGACTAATTCGAAAGCAGCTATTCAAGCTATTGCTTCTGATGGTACTGCTACATCTTTACATACATTACAATGTCAAACTTATGTGTAATAGCTTAGGAAGAAAGAAACCCATATTATTCTTCAGTGGTTTCCCACCCATTGTGGAGTGGATAGCAGTGAACAAGCCCGCATATTAGCTAAGAAGAGATTCATGATCCCATAGAACAGTGGTCCTCAAACGTTATCGAATCATGGAACCTTTAGACATATTAGAACTTTTGATGGAACCCTGTCGTATATACTTAGAATATATTTTAAAAAATACTTAAAATAGATCAATATATTATATGCATTTTATATATAAAAGAAAATCACAGTATATCTTTCTAAAGAGTTTTAGCATAATATATTTATGTAGTTTAGTCGTTAATAATATTATTCGGTCTCCAAGCGTCACCTTTCCTTGCATATTTTCTGAAAGACACATATATATGCCTGCATTTTTTTGCACAAAATGGCAAAGTCTAGCTCTGTTAAAGTTATATGCAGTCACACATTCCATAGTCTATCAAATCATTTGAAAAAGTCAAAGATAAAGAAATTTTTACTTAGATTAATAACAAGTCTGTTTTTTTTTTAGAAATACTTAAGCTGTTTTTATAATGGAAAGGAAAAAATGTACTGTTGCAATTTTACTCCAGACATTTCTTAACGATAATATTTTGTGTGTAGCGAGATATATATTTATTATAAATAAGGAATTAAAATACTTAATTGATAAATTATTATTCGAGAGTAATTTAAAATTAAAAATTTTTAAAAAAAAATGGGTAATTATAAGATATTAAAGCTAAGATCTTTTTATCAAACGTTGTTCCTTCAGTGAATCCTAACAATTTATTTACTAAAAGATAACATGAGTGCATTTTTATTAATAAAATGAACACAAAATGATTCAGTAATTCATTCGCAAACGATATCGAAGACAAAGTAAAGCGAATTCGATGCAATAAAACAGTCAGCTTCTTAAGCGAAAACGGTGGCCGGAAGCAGACTGATGTTTTGTAGACGCAATAAATACATCAGCTTTCTAAATGAAGACGGTGTCTGTAGACAAAATAAAGCTATGTGTCAGTATCCTAAGCAAGGACGGTTTTCTAAGACAGAGTAAAGCAACGCGTTAGTATCCTAAGCAAGGACGGTTTCCTAAGACAGGGTAAAGCTATGCGTCAGTATCCGAAATGAGGGATGGTGTCCAAAGACAGGGTAAAGGTATTCGGATACAATATAAACGTGAGCTTCCAATGCGAGGACGGTTTCCAGGACATGAGCTGTGAGTAAAGCTATGAGTCAGCATAATAAATGAGGGCATTTTTCAAAGGCAGGGTGATGCTATGAGTCAGCATCCTAAATGAATACGGTCTATAAAGACAGGGTAGAGCTATGAGTCAGCATCCTAAATGAGGAGGGTCTCCAAAGACAGGGTAAAGCTATGAGTTAGCATCCTAAATGAGGACGGTCTCCAAAGACAGGGTAGAGCTATGAGTCAGCATCCTAAATGAGGACGATCTCCAAAGACAGGGTAGAGCTATGAGTCAGCATCCTAAATGAGGACGGTCTCCAAAGATAGGGTAGAGCTATGAGTCAGCATCCTAAATGAGGATGGTCTCCAAAGACAGGGTAAAGGTAAATGGATACAATAAAAACGTGAGCTTCCTAAGCGACGATGGTTTCCTAAGACAAGACAAAGCTAATTGATTTAATTTTTTTGTATCACTTGTTTAATGGTATTAAATAGCGAATTTCTACTGTTTTATTTTTAATAAATGATTTTCTAATTTTTTTTTTCACTTTCCATAATAAAGTCGCTTTTTTAGTATTTAATTCTTCTTTCGGCCTCAAGTGATTTATTTATTTTTAATTTTTTACTACTTAGCTTATTTTAATTTCTTTCATTAGTCATTCTGAAATTCCTCACATTCAGTTTCTTTCCTCACTTTTCTGCGCCATTTTACTAGGAAAATAAAGGGAATTTTCCCACTTTTTGAATCATTTTAAATGGCTGTATAATTCTACAGTTCTCAGTTGCTTCATCAAGTATCAGTAATATTTTTTTATTCTTCATATTTCGCGAGGTGCGAGGCGGCCATCTTGAATAAAATCTACATTCCGTCTGTAGCCTGTATGGAGGGATTTTAATCAGACTACAACTGACTGATTTTAACGGAATACAAATAAACGGGCGTACATTTAGAAGAATCAAATGTTGCATTTTTTAAAAACACATGTACACTTGGAATAAACGAAAGATGTAATAATCACAATATTTAGATGACTAGAACGCAATAGTTATGTTCAAAAAGTTTTACTTATATGTAGACGCCACCCCTAGAATACGAATAAGTACGAATCTATATGTTTTCTTGCAGTTCTGTTACGTTTCTTATTCCGCTAAGCTCTATAGTCTTTCGGGTACTTACGTATTAGACCATATTTTTGGATATACTTCACTGCGTTCACGATTCCGAAGAAAATGAGTTCCCAATTTTAATTATTTTTCACAGCAGAATAAGAGAAGAATAATACAAAAGAATTCACCAAATAAAATAATATTATCTTCGATCAAGATTATTATTGTTGAACATGTGCGAGAACAGTACAAACTATAAAAGAAGAGTAATTTTCGAGCATGCGCTTGCAAAGTTAGTGTGTTTGAATAAGCGTAGGAATGATATTTCTTTATTCGTGACAGCCATTTGGCGACTTTTTTCGATTCGACGTTATAATATTTTATATGTATTGTACTATCCATATACGATATGTATCTTAATCATCACCATAGATATTTATCATTGTATTAATACATTTGTTGGTTCTTTGTGCATCACACAAAATTACAATTGTTTTTGAGGAAAATATCTTATAAAAAAGTATTCTTTATAAAAATATTCAATTTTGACGACACGATTTGCGTTATTTTTTTCAGTACTGTTCTTCATCATAATTTCATTAAATATAGGTCTTTTTTTTATCTGTTTTGAATATTTTACTGATTCTGTTCTTACTAATTTAATTTCTTCATCCGTTGAAGGCTACCTAATATATGCTATTTATGGTAGTATTATGTGAAAGGCTTTATATATATACATATGATATTTAATTTTCCTCTATTGATTTATTTGTTTCATGTTGTGTCCCACAACCCGAAAGTGTGCAAAACTTACAACTACTATTATTTTTCTGTATAATTTTTATTCACAGATTTTAATACATTCCTTCTTATTTAGCTTTTTAGCATGTTGATTTTCTCTTCTAGCTTCAAATATGGGGCTTTTTTTAAATCATTTTTTACAGTGTGTGAGGCTAAGTCATAGTTCTTTTAAAATTAAGTGTGAGCACTCATTAAAAAAAATTATTTTAAATTTCTGAGATCACTATTTTGCACGGATTGAAACATCCTTAAAAAATACTATAAAAATACTATGCTTTAATACTTAAAAAATAAAATACTATGCTTTCTAAAAAAATACTATGCTTTCTATAATATTTATTAATATTTTACATGTGAATAACAGTGATTCAAAATTAAAAATGGGAAACTGCAAATAACATAAGTTTGTAATATTAGCTTATTTATCATTGACATAGAAATGTAAGTCTCAATTTTCTATTCCTAAGATTCACATTTTTTTTTTCCTGAATTTCCTTTTAAACCAGCTGATCTGAGTATTTGTAATTACAATCATGGTTTTTTTTCATGTAATTATTTATAATATCAATTATTTTTCTCATTCTGGAAAGAACCCCATATTATTCTTCAGTGGTTTCCAGCCCATTGTGGAGTGGATGGCAGTGAACAAGCCCGCATATTAGCTAAGAAGAGATCCATGATCCCATAGAACAGTGGTCCTCAAACGTTATCGAATCATGGAACCCTTAGACATATTAGAACTTTTGATGGAACCCTGTCGTATACTCTTAGAAGAATATATTTTTAAAAATACTTAAAATAGATCAATATATTATATTCATTTTATATATAAAAGAAAATCACAGTTATATCTTTCTAAAGAATTTTAGCATAATATATTTAGGTATAGTTTAGTCGTTAATAAAATATTATTCGGTCTCCAAGCGTCACCTTTCCTTGCATATTTTCTGACAGAGATATATATATATGCCTGCATTTTTTTGCACAAAATGGCAAAGTCTAGCTCTGTTAAAGTTATCTGCAGTCACATTCCATATTCTATCAAATCATTTGAAAGAGTCAAAGATGAAGAAATTTTTACTGGGATTAATAATATGTCTGTTTTTAGAAATACTTAAGCTGTTTTTATAATTGAAAGGAAAAAATGTACTGTTGTGCAGTTTTACTCCAGACATTTCTTAACGATAATATTTTGTTTGTAGCGAGATATATATTTATTATAAATAAGGAATTAAAACTTAATTGGTAAATTATTATTCGAAAGTAATTTAAAATTAAAAATTAGAAAAATGGGTAATTATAAGATATTAAAGCTAAGATCTTTTTATCAAGCGTTGTTACTTCAGTGAATCCTAACAATTTATTTACTAAAAGATAATATAAGCGCATTTTTATTAATAAAATGAACACAAAACGATCCAGTAATTCATTCGCAAACGATATTCGAAGACAAAGTAAAGCGATTTCGATGCAATAAAACAGTCAGCTTCTTAAGCGAAAACGGTGGCCGGGAAGTTTGTCGATGCTCTGCACGTCGCCCGCTTCTCAATCGAAGACGGTGTCTGTAGACAAAATAAAACTATATGTGTCAGTATCCCAAGCAAGCGACGGTTTTAAGACAGAGTAAAAGCTACGCATTAGCAATATCCTGGCTAGACGGTTTCCTAAGACAGGGTAAAGCCATGCGTCAGTATCCGAAATGAGGGATGGTGTCCAAAGACAGGGTAAAGGTATTCGGATACAATATAAACGTGAGCTTCCAATGCGAGGACACTTTCCAGGACATGAGCTGTGAGTAAAGCTATGGGTCAGCATCCTAAATGAGGACGGTCTCCAAACATTGTGGTAGAGCTATGAGTCAGCATCCTAAATGAGGACGGTCTCCGAAGACAGTGGGTAGAGCTATGAGTCAGCATCCTAAATGAGGACGGTCTCCAATGACAGGGTAAAGGTAAATGTGGATACAATAAAAACGTGAGCTTCCTAAGCGACGATGGTTTCCTAAGACAAGGTAAAACTAATTGACTTAATTTTTTTAATCACTTGTTTAATGGTATTAAATAGCGAATTTCTACTAATTTATTTTTAATAAATGATTTTCTAATTTTTTTTTCCACTTCGCATAATAAAGTCGCTTTTTTAGTATTTAATTCTTCTTTCGGCCTCAAGTGATTTATTTATTTTTAATTTTTTACTACTTTCGCTTATTTTAATTTCTCTTTCATTAGTCATTTTGAAATTCCTCACATTCAGTTTCAGTTTCTTTCCTCACTTTTCTGCGCCATTTTACTTGGAAAATAAAGGGAATTTTCCCACTTTTTAAATCGTTTTAAATGGCTGTAATTCTACAGTTCTCAGTTGCTTCATCAAGTTTCAGTAATATTTTTTTATTCTTCATATTTCGCGAGGTGCGAGGCGGCCATCTTGAATAAAATCTACATTCCGTCTATAGCCTGTATGGTGTGATTTTAATCAGACTACAACAGACTGATTTTAACGGAATACAAATAAACGGGCGTACATTTAGAAGAATTAAACGTTGCATTAAAAAAAACACATGTACACTTGGAAATAAAACGAAAAGATGTAATAAGCACAATATTTAGATGACCAGAACGGTAGTTATGTTCAAAAGCACTTTATGTAGACGCCACCCCAAGAATACGAATAAGTACGAATCTATATGTTTTCTTGCAGTTCTGTTACGTTTCTATTCCGCTAAGCCTAAAAATCTTCGGGTACTTACGTATTAGACCATATTTTGAAATACTTCACTGCGTTCACGATTCCGAAGAAAAATGAGTTCTCAAATTTTTAATTATTTTTCACAGCAGAAATAAGAGAAGAATAATACAAAAAAAATTCACCAATTAAAATAATATTATCTTCGATCACACACACAAGATTATTGTCATTGAACATGTGCGAGAACAGTCAAGCTATAAAAGAAGATTAATTTTCGAGCATGCGCTTGCAAAATTAGTGCATTGGAATAAGCGTAGAAAGGTATTTCATTGGTGACAGATCGAGCCATTTGGCGACTTTTCGATCTGACGTTACAATATTTTATATGTATTGTACTATCCACATATACGCGATATTTATCTCAATCATCACTATAGATATTTATCATTGTATTAATACATTTGTTGGTTCTTTGCATCACAAACACAAAATTACAATTATTTTTGAGGAAAATATTTTTAAAAAGTATTCTTATAAAAATATTCAATTTTGCGACACGGTTTTGCAAGTATTTTTTCAGTAATTGTTCTTCAATTTTCATTAAATATAGGTCTTTTTTTATCTGTTTTGAATTTTTACTGATTCTGTTCATACTAATTCCCACTTCTTCATCCATTGAAGGCTACCTAATATATGCTATTTATGGTAGTATTATGTGAAAGGCTTTATATATACATATGATATTTAATTTTCCTCTATTGATTTATTTGTTTCATGTTGTCCCACAACCCCGAAAGTGTTCAAAACTTACTACTACTATTATTTTTCTGTATAATTTTTATTCAGATTTTAATAATACATTCATTCTTATTTAGCTTTAGCATGTTAATTTTCTTCTAGCTTCAAATATGGTTTTTTTTAAATCATTCTTTTACAGTGTGTGAGTCTAAGTCATAGTTCCTTTAAAATTAAGTGTGAGCACTCATTAAAAAAAAAATTATTTTAAATTTCTGAGATCACTATTTTGCATCGATTGTGAAATCCTTAAAAAATAATACAGTGCTTTCTATAGTATTTAATATGGAGTACCCGCCTCTACATACGAATAACAGTGATTCAAAAATTGCAAAAGGGAAACCGTAACATGTTTGTAATATTAGCTTATTTATCTTGACATAGAAATCTAAGTCTCAATTTTCTATTCCTAAGATTCACATATATTTTTTCCCTTGAATTTCCTTTTTAAACCAGCTGATCTTTGAGTATTTGTAATTACAATCATGGTTTTTTCTATGTAATTATTTATAATGTCAATTATTTTTCTCATAGCTCTCGTTCTGGAAGAAATTTGCATAACGACTTACTATCTTGATTGTAGAAGCCATATAATAACGAACCGAGACTATCAAATTGGCTGGTACCAGATTTTTGAGCTACATGATAAATTTATAGAATTGAATTCGGAATATAAATTCCTCTTCTCTTTACAAAACATCTGAATATATCAATTAATCGCACGTGAAATTAGAATGATGCAGAGAATGGCAAGATATTAATTTCTTTGATATTTATTATCAAATTTTCAAGATATTTCGAAACGTAATATCTTGCTATCAGCTTTACATATTAATACATAATATACAGCTTTATTATCGTTACACCCTGGATTAAGCAATTTCACCAATTTTTAATTACCTGTTAATTGACGCCAAAAAAACCTTTAAGAAAAGTTTATTTGTTGGAATGCAAATATTTAAGGGCGATTTTTGTCTATTTAGTCCTTCAGGCAAGGCAAGTAAGTAGTTTACGCTTTTTAAAAATATTCCTTAACTTTTTACGCAGTTGTGGATGGGATGAGACTCCAAGAACTCCCCTGATCACAATAACACGCATACATAAACATTTTTAATTTAGCAGTATTTAAAATATTGTGTGTTCACGATTATCGCTCCCCACTCAACACACAGTCCATCTCACCTTCGTCTAAGTAAAGCTAAATGCTAAATAACTATTGCTATACTTTGACCTTTTTGTATTGACGTACAATACTTTTGTATATTTTGTTTACTATTGATGATTTCTGCTTATAGAGTGTCAATAGTGTACTTAATATCTTTGATGTAGACTCTTGTGGATTTCTTTTCAATTCACTAGTTCTTAAGCATGAAACCATTCTAAAATTCTATTAATTCAATTGAAAATATTTAGGAAGGAACATCAAAAAAAAACTTACTCAAAGTGCTTTTGTGAAGTGTGAGATATTGATTCATAAATGAGCTATAAATAACGTCGAACTACACCAAGGCCATTGACGAAGGACCTCTTAATTTTGAAACAAAGCCAAGCGATGAGGATAACGCTTTGATGGTACCCCACTTTCTAAACTTCCACAATACGTCAACGTGGAGGACTTTAGGAGTATTCGAACGTTGAACGTACCAGTATCCGTACAGGGAGGGTACCTTAGAACCATCAGGGACTTTGAACCCGCCTTTAAAAAGCGCCAGCGAGTTCGTTATTAGAAACACTTGATTCCGGAAGTTAAATGACTTCAGAAATGATAACTACAAATCCATCTTCTTTATTCTTACTTAACAAAAAAAATATTTAAAAGTAGTTTTATTGAGAATAAAATATTTGAGAACCTCTGTATCCTTATTAGTAATAATTAAAAAATATCACATTATATATTTAAACTTCTAGAAACATTTCCAAAAACAGTTATTCGAGTAAATTCAGTAACGCAAAACATCATTGATGGCTTACGTACAATAAATCCTTCTGCAAATAAGCTTTTCTACGAATTAACATTTTCTTTTGAAACTTCTTAAACAGTTTAAAGCAATATAAGCTGAATGATTAACAATTATACATTTCTTCATTTATTACTAACAGCAAACAAAATTATAACAATGTAAAATCATTATAGCCACATTTTGTTTCAATTTCGAGCATAGTTATTGTTACTGGAATTCTTTTATGTATAGTAAATATTCATTGGATATTCTTTAAGGCTGTTTTCGGTTAATGTTAAAGAATAGGACCTGAATTTGGGAACATTTTTTCAGATATAAAAAAGAAAATGAAAATTAATATGATATTCTGGCTTCAATTATCCTTAAAAGAGCAGTATTTTTTTACTCATAATTTTCTATTTTAACCGAGTTGATTCATTTTTTCTGGTATAAAAATGTGTTTCCTGTTTTTTCTCCTATATCGTAATGTTAAATGGGCTATGTCTTCACGTATTAAAACGAAGAACACTAAAGAGAAGAATACATGCATAAAATTGTTTTAAGGACATTTTGACAAAAAAAATTATTTAAATACAATATTTTGGCAAAAAATTAATCTTTTTTCAAAATGTTCTCCTTGTGAAAAAATTTATTATAATAATATTTTTCCTGGTATATAGCTCCAGACCTTTCTACAGAGGCTCAACTAGAACTTTTGAAAATCTCACATTATTTTCAGAATTACCGCCAATTGAAATAATTATTATGTTTTTTCCTTAAAATTGCCCCTCTGTTGTCGTAAAAAATATGAATAAAACCCACTTCAAATTATATATTTCAAAATTCTAGTTGAGCCTCTGTAGAGAGGTCTGAGCTATATACAGAAAAAATATTTATTATAATAGAAGCATTTTTCACAAAGGAGAACATTTTGAAAATATTATTCTAAGTTAATTTTGCCAATATATTGTATTAAAATAAATTTTTGTCAAAATGTCCTTAAAAACAATTTTATACATGTATTCTATTCCAAGTGGACACTAAATATCATGGTACTATCCATTTATACGCTTTTGCAAAATCACGGTTTCGAACGTAAGTCGGATACTTTAAGGAACTGCAAAATTTTTTGAAACTGAGATATCGTTTACTCTTTTGCTGTTTTAACACAAAATCAAGGTCCTCCAATTTTTGTCTTATCCGTATAAATGTTGGAACTAAATAAGTAATTACGAAATCACAAATTGCCACAAGTTAACCACTATGATTTTTCTTTCTTTTTTTCTGAAAAAAAAAATATGTTTTCTTGAATTATTTTATCCCATTTCCTCTAAAGAATATGATGAAACACAAATGATCTTTTTATGTCTTTTGTTGGCTTTAATTTCAGCCGTAGTGTATCCCTTCTAATGGCTCCCAACTTGCATATGCAAAAAATACATAAAAAAGGGTTGTCCAGACTCACATATTTTTTTTTCCCGTGGTACGTGCGACTTTGCTGGGAAGCAAGGATTTAGATATTTCGTGTTTGTACAAACTTAATAGAGAACATGAATCTATTTTTGCATAATACACTTATATATATATATATATATATATATATATATATATATATATATATATATATATATATATATATATATATATATATATAATTTTTCTCCTTTCCATTTTAACTCACGCAGCCTTAGGTTTGTTTCTGTGGAACCCCTCAAAGTTTCTAGGAACACAATTTAAATACCTCTGCCACAGAAGAATAATAGTGAGATTTCTTATTTAACAGCCAAACTTATTATTTACTACCACCAAGACCTTGTGCAGAAATTTCACACGAAGGACTGGTTGAAGACTATTCAAGATAATATTCTGGCAAGTCTCGGCCTACGCTCTGGCGCCATTCAGGGACATCTTAAGGCATGGGCCGATTGCGCACGTAAATTGTGGCCTCGCCCTTGGTGGAGTTGACCTGCTTTTCGACTTTGTCTTAATATGATAGTGATCCGGATAATTCTAATGTGGTCAAATATTATTCCCGTACATATTCTCCGAAAAACAAGGAATTTCATACTGCATATCAACTAGCAAAAGTGGTAAGAATCTACAGGGGCCTAGTCCATGTCCTAGGCATAAGCTTAATACCATAAACCAGTGTTTCTCAACCGTTGGGCGCTCCCCAGGGAAAGAGCGTCAAATTATATCAGATAATATATATCAGATCTATAATTATATCAGATCTATAAATGGCAGGCGTATCAATTTTTGAATCGTAAACCTTCCCTTTTGAAAAAACTTTCCTCTGTGCTATCGTCTATGGAAGTCGCTAATACTTATTAAACCCTCTTGGTTTAGTATTAATAAAATTAGTTATATAAAATACCTTGTGTAGCATTAATACATTAAAAGTGTACTGTCTATAAATTCGCTCGCACGAGTTCATTTTTCTTTTAAAAAATCCAAAACATGCTTGATAAATAACTTAATTGTCAGGAGAGTAAAACCCAAATGCGCTGACAATGTTTTACGAAAATGTAAAATGATATTTTAAAATGAATGCTCATATTATAATTAGTTCTAAGCGAACTGTAATTTTAAGCCTCACAGAATGAGCATTTAGAATTAATGTTAAATAACGAAAAATAATATAAAAATTCGGATGAAGAATAATTGTGTTATCTTTTAATAATTAAAAGCCAGAAGACTTCAAAAATGTTTTTATCCCGAGCAGGCACACACTCGATGTAATTAACGTTAATGGTCTCTGCGGGGTGGTTGAGTCACCTAACTTTTTTTATAGCAATGGTTTTTTTTGGTTCAAAAAATTGCGGGGTAATCCTTTTTTTTGCTATTCAACCGAATACGTCCAACCTGTGGGCCCAAAAACTTTTAAATTTTTGTAATTAAACCAAAAAAATTTTAATTTTTTTGTTTGAAAAAAGGTCAATGTCATTATGTTTAGATTTTGCCCGGGGCAATAAAAAGTCAATAGCTCCCCCCTTTTTGGGTTTACATGAAAAGAAAAACACATTCGTCCGTATTCGCGCACGAAAGTTATAGACCCTGGATGTTTTTTTGCATGATGGACCCCTATGTCCTGAAGAAACTGTTATTCTGTTTCTGATTTCGGTTTTTCTCCTAGCGTCCCCAAGTGAATGTATTCTTCAGCATGCAGTTTTTGTTATTATATCAAATATCGAGTCGTTCGCTCTCTATCTTCAGGGCATGTCGACCATGAATTGTGGCAAAGCCACAAAACCCGTAAATGATCTTGTCTGACCCGTCAAATAATCAGACGATACGCATAATAATCCTTCGAGCTAACGTTCTTGTTTGTTTCGGCTCCTGTAATAATACACATTCACATAAATATTAATTCAAATTAAGTAATGGTGTTCATAATAAATTAAGTTTCATAACGAATGAAGTCCCTTACGGATACCGTTGTTTCTTTTTGCAATATTTTCTGCCCTTCCCAGAACCAGGGGGGATTAAGGTACCATACGTTCTAAACCCTGTTTTTCAAAAGCGGGTAAATGGATAATATTTAGATTTTAATGTCCCCAGATTATAATACATGTATAAAGTTTTTTTAAAGGACATTATGAAAAAAAATTTTTTAAATAAATTTTTCCCAAAAAAATTTAGAATAATTTTTTTAAATGTTCTCCTTTTTAAAAAAATGCTTCTATTTATTAATATTTTGCCTTTTAAAAGCTCATACCTTAGTACTGAGGCTCAAACAAATTTTGAAGTGCATAACTCGAGTCGGGTTTATCAGTTTTTTCGAAAAAAGAAGGAGAAATTTTTAAGAAAAAACGCCGATAATTATTTAAAATGGTTGTAACTCTGAAAATAATGTGAAATTTTAAAATCATAGATGAAACCCCCACAGAGGTGTGAGCTATATACAAAAAAAATATTATTATAATAGAAGCATTTTTTTCCAAAAAAAGAACATTTTGAAAAAATATTATTCAAATTAATTTTTCCAAAATATTGTATTAAAATAAATTTTTTTGTCAAAATGTTCTTAAAACAATTTTAACATGATTTAATCTAAGTGACACTAAATATCATGAAAAAAAACCATTTATACGCTTTTCAAAATCACGGTTTTTGAACGAAGTCGGATACTTTAAGAAACGAAATTTTGAAACTGAGATATCGTTCATTTCTCTCTTTTTTCTGTTTTAACACAAAATCAAGGTCCTCAATTTTTTTCTTATCCGTATAAATTTGGAACTAAATAAGTAATTTAAAAACAAATTGCCAGAAGTTAACCACTATGATTTTTTTCTTTTTTTTGAAAAAAAAGTTTTCTTAATTATTTTATCCCATTTCCTTTTAAAAATATGATGAAACACTATTTTTTTTTTACTTTTTTGGGTTTAATTTCAGCCGGGGTATCCCTTCTAATGGCTCCCAACTTGCATATGCAAAAAAAACAAAAAAAAGGTTGTAATCCATATTTTTTTTTTTTTTTCCCGTGGTATGTGCGACTTTGCTGGGAAAAAGGTTTGATATTTCATGTTTGCAAACAATAGAGAACATGAATCTATTTTGCATACACAATATATATATATATATATATATATATATATATATATTATATATAATTTTCCTTTCCATTTTAACTCACGGCACCCCTAGGTTTGTTTCGGGGAAACCCCCCAAATTTTTCTGGGAAACACAATTTAAATACCCTGCCACAGAAGAATAATAGTGAGATTTTTTTGACAGCCAAACTTAATTTACTACCACCAAGACCTTGTGCAGAAATTTCAGAAGGACTGGTTGAAGACTATTCAAGATAAATACTGGCGTCTCGCCCACGCTCGGCGCCATTAGTGTATCTTAAGGCATGGGCCGATTGGGGCCCGGGCCCCGGGCCTCCCCGGGGGGATTGACTCGTTTTCGCTTTTGTCTTAAAAGATGTGATCCCGGGTAATTCTAATGTGGTCAAATATTATTCCCGAATACTCCGAAAAACAAGGAATTTCATACTGCATATCAACTAGCAAAAGTGGTAAGAATCTACAGGGCTCAGTCCATGTCTAGCCTAGACTCTAATACCATAAACAAAGTGTTTCTCTCAACTGTTGGGCACGCTCCCTAGAGAGCGTCAAATTATATCAGGATAATACTATATCAGATCTATAATTATATCAGATCTATAATTTACAGGCGTATCAATTTTTGAATCGTAAACCTTCCTTTGAAAAAAAACTTTCCCTCTGTAAGACAAGCCCATGGAAGTCGCTAATACTTATTAAAACCCCTCTTGGTTTTAGTATTAATAAAATTAGTTACAAAATACCTTGTGCAGCATTACTAATACATTAAAAGTGTACTGTCTGAAGTACCCGCCTTTCGCACGAGTTCAATTTTAAAAAAAATTCAAAACATGCTTGATAAATAACTTAATTGTCAGGAGAGTAAACCCAAAATGCGCGACAATGCTTTACGAAAAATGTAAAAATGATATTTCTTAAAATGAATGCTCATATTATACCTGCTAGTTCTAAGCGAACTGTAATTTTGGCCTCACAGAATGAGCATTTAGAATTAATGTTAAATAACGAAAAATAATATGTAAAAATTCGGATGAAGAAATAATTGTGTTATCTTTACTACTCAAAGCCGTAAAGACTTCAAAAATGTTTTATCCCGGGAGCAGGCACACACTCGATACAAGTTAATGGTCCTTGGGTGGGGTAGTTGAGTCACCCTAATCCTTTTTATATAATTATTTTTATTGCACATGATACAACATTAGTGATTTAAGTGAATAATTTAAGTAAGAGAGTAAACTTACCTACTTACAAGGACTTTTCAATTTTTCTTCTTGGTAACACAACAGTTTTACAGAATCACAATTTCGTGATCTGTGTGCCCCGCGCAACCACTCTGGGGTTAAAAAGCGTATTCCAAAATAATTTGTGGATGTGTTAATAAGCAGAAAATTGTGTGTAAAACGGGGGTTTTTCATGATGCTTTATATGTTTGAGAGTACTCATAAAAAGATAAATCTTGGCCATCATAATCCTTCAAAGTGCTCTCTGTGGTTTTCCAAATATCATAAAATCCCTTTTACATGGACCCTACATTTTATGTAACTTCCCAAAACGAGAAACAAACACATAAGAGAGGGATCATAACTAACTGTACCAATAACTTAGAAGGTTAAAATAGACGTTGAGCAAATATATTCTGCCTACAGCTAGTATTTCAAAAAGAATACCAGTGATGAATTTTTTATCTTCCTAAATTTTTTCGATTCTGGGTCTGGGTTTTTTATTATTATTATTATCTGAAAGAGTAGTATTTTAGGTTTAAAAGAAAACGTAATAAAAATCTCTCATCCTAGGATTACAGCAAATCAAATGAAAGTTTTTTTTGTGGTTATAGGATTAAAGATAGCTAATTAGGTATTGAAGAAGTTTTATTTTTAAAATGACAGTGATATTATAAATTATATCAGAGTAAAAGTGCATTTTATTGTGTCTAAGTATTTTGTTTTAATTCATTCCAGTAAATTAATTATTTTTAAATCCTTTGTTGATATGCCTGCGCCCCACAGTTTGAGAACGTTGAGCTAAGCCCCTGAACTTGAATCAAAGTCATCTTCAGATGTATTAACATGCCTGGGCTCAAATTTCTGTCTATGTAGCAATGTAAACTCCTTCTTTGTGATGGGACTTACTTTTATCAGTGTATACTAATGAAATTTTGAATGAATTTCAAAATGAAGTTACGTGATAAAATACATTTCTAGTTCAAAGCAAACTATTTCAAGTTAGTTGAATTTAGGCCTTAATAGAGCAAGATAAAGATTAATAAAAGTGATCTTGGCTGAAATCCGTGATACGAATGAGGAAAAATTCCACAATACTGAAGGCTGCTTCCCATTTGAAAAGATGGAAAAATATGAAACTTCCATAATGCCCCTGATTGGGAATACCATACTCTGGGAAATAAATGCTACTAGAAAATCATTGAAATAAGTTAAATGGGATTATATAATTAAAAGGATCTAGCTTACTAAAATTTCTAGAAAATTATATCCAAAATTTCAGAAATGAATTTAGAAATATGGAACAAGGAGAACTGATTTATCAAGGCTCTCATTTGAAGAGAAAGTTAGACAAGCTCGCCGACAGTAAAAGAAAAAAAAATTATTCTTGGTGAAAGTAAAGAAGTCGGTAATGAAATTTTGAAAGAAGGGAAAATTTCATAATGAATTCATTTTAAATATGCGATAGGGCAAGAGCAAAACTATCCCGAAGAGCTGAGATTTATCAAACTGTTATAGAACACTTCATTGTATTTTTGACGGGAGATTATAAAAAGAAAGATACACAAAAATTAAAGGAAACGTACAAAAATGATATTAAATCTTTTAATTTTCACGATATGAATTGGAACAAGAAATGAAAAAGAAAACAAAGATACAATGAAAATTCCTAGAAATTTATCGAGTTTTGCAAGAGAAATCCTAATATCGAAATACTTTTAAAAATATTTTTACGATACCGATATCGAATACATCAAGTGAAAGGTCTTTTTCAGTTTTAAAACGTGTTAAAAATAATTTAAGAAGTACTATGGAGAAAGGACAAATTGAACAACATGGTCATATTATATACAGGACAAAATAAATATGGTAAAAATAATTAATGCATTTGCCAAATAGAAATCAAGTTGTGTAACAAAACTGTAAGTTCAGTAAGGTTTTTAATTTTTTTTAAAATACAATTAAGATTTTTCTTTAGCCGTCGAGTTTTATTTTTAGCAATACATCTTATTTTGAGAATTTAAAGTATTAGAGATTCTTTTTACTATATATTTTAGTTTTTCGACTCTTGGGCCCATGGGCCTCAAACCTTTTACCGCCAGGGGCCTCCAACTACTTTAATCCGCCTCTGTCCAGAACATTAGCAGATATTGGAGAGCACCATATGAACGGTGTGTATCAGCGATGAACTCAAGATTATTATTTCTTCATCTAATCACGATTTCGCGCAGCTGTACCGGTCGCCAACCAGGATTCCAGCAACGTCGTCAACAACAGGTGCATTGAATCTACGAATGTCTCTCCAGCCGGTATTTTATCAAGATTGATGACAATAGCGTGATTATCACTTTGTAATTTGTGCATGTGCGATTTGAATAATTTCAAAAATTGTGTTCATTCAATGAAGCGTCTAGTTCACCGACAATGCGTCTGGAAAAAAAGGGGAAATTTAGGTTATGAGCTCAACGTGCATCCACGCGACTGGGGGAAGTGCTTTCGGAGTCCTCACCACCCATAAAGTAAATTTGTAAAATTTTATGTGGTTCGCTTGCCACTGGAAGCAATGAGCCCCCTTTGTGATAAACTTGGCCTTTGATTTTGAATGTTGAATTAAATTGTTGACCATTTGCAGCATTATTTTTAACTATTTCTGTTGCCGAACAATAAAATTTGGAAAAAATGAATTGAATGTCCGAAATTAAATTCAGGAACAGGTTTGAATCTGATCCGTACCGATAGTAAACCGTTCAATGGTTCAGGTGGTGTTTCAATGGTAGTTGCACTTTTCCGACCCCAGCACATCCCGGCTGGCGCATTCCCAAAGCGGACATTCTTTGTCCATAGCACTAGTCCCCACATTCGAATGAGCATAATATTTAATATCGGGCCCCATATTCGAATGCTAGACGACGGAATGAATCGTATGTAAATGCTCGATGTACTTGTTGGCGTTGTTTCATTTACTCTGCGTGTGTCAACTACGAATCGACGCGCTTGTCTTTTTTCTAATAATTTATTCGTTTTGTTTC
>BMAV01012336.1:294385-306470 GCA_019973955.1 Trichonephila inaurata madagascariensis | reverse complement strand
ATGGAGTTCTATTTAGTAAAACTGAAAATTCATGAAAAATTTGCTTCTTAATCTGTACATTCAAGAAAATCACGTTTACATCAAAAAGAGAAGAGAATAATTCAATGCATTTTGTTTGATTATTAGGAAGGTGATTTATTGGTCCATAAGGCAATAAAATATTTCTTTATAGTATCGTAACAGTTATCTACATCCTGCTGAAAAATATTTCAAAATATCAATGCATAAATTCATTGATTCATAATAATTATTATTCAGCCTAAAAAGCAAAATAAAGTATCTATTTGGTTATATTTTCGTATTTTGAAATGGTTCTTTATCCCAAAACTCTTTTTGGCCGGTTTCAGAAAAGTATTATAGAATCCTTTCAGCATTGTTTTGAAAGAACAGTTTAAAATCTTTCAATGATAGAATATTTTGTACAAACAATTTATTCTAATGATATTGTTACGTCATCACATACATAACTCATATTTTATATGATAATTCAAATATAACATCATATACCCGAATCTTCGGTCCAGTTTGCAATATGTTTTATAACTTTTTAAACAACATAACAACTCCTCTAATCAATAGGAAGTGTTGTTAGAGAAATAGATCACACACGCCACACATTGTACTAAGTATAATATAATATTTTTATGATTGTCTTATACGTTCAGAGTTAGTTTTAATCTATACGACTTTTTATTTACTTAATCATCATTTCAAGAGAAAGGCATAAAATAACTTAAATTATACAGGGTATTGCTGCATTCAACCGACAACTACAAAGATATGATAGTAAACAGCATGAGGATGACAAATCAACAAACATGAGGTTGCAAACCACGTTTACTCGGAGTAATTCGCAAAAACATGTATGAAAGGTATGATGTCGAGTGGAATGAAAAGGTGTATTTATTAGCCATAAAACATGTTTACAATACAAACAATGCATCACAGCTCGACGTCAGAAATGCAACGACAGTTGTTTGTCAAGGGAATTGTTCGAAGTTGTGGCCACGTAGGTCATAACACAGCCGACACCAAAAAGCGAAGGATTGTCGGATGAGCTCAAACGTGGTTTTATGGTGGAAATAAGGAAGTTTATGAGAATGGCAATTGGTCCTACTCGTTCATCAAAGCTGTTCTTAGGTCTTTTACGGTTCTTGGAGGGGGCTGTGAGTTGCAGTTACTCTTTTCAGTACATCCCAGGCATGCTCTTTAGGGTGGGGATCTAGAGATATGGTTGGTCATTTCCTCCGCTGAATATCCTTACTTTCCAGAAATTAGATAACCAGATGAGGTCTATGTGATCTCGCGTTGTCATCCATTAAAATGAAATCAGGGTCAATTGCACCCCTGAAAATGCGAACATACGGCTCCAAGATCTCATCCCTATACCTCACAGCAGTCACAGCGCATCTTTCAAAGACATTGAGGTGTTTGCGACCATCCAACGTGATGCCTTCTCAGACTATCAAGCTTTTTTCTGACATTGAAGGGCTGGCAGAGGGTCCCTGGTTCTTTCCGTATGAAAGTACGGCCAGAATCATTGGTTGGACTGAACCGAGCTCATCAGTGTAGAGAACGGTCCCCATTGATCCATGCTCTAAAATCTATTACCTCTGCAGAAATAGACACACCTGTTCACAGAACTGAAAGTAACTCAGCAACAAGTCTTTTTACAAAAGGTCCTTTCTTACGAAGTCTTATGGAAACAGTCATCCTTGAAACTCGGGTTCCTGCAGCCGCATACAACTCACGAGAGAGCTGAAAAGCTGTAGCATCCCTGATATTTCTCTATGGCTATCTTATTTGGTCATTTTTGCTTTTGGACGTCCTTTCCCATGCTTTCTGTTAATGGATTCAGTATGATAATACTATTTTCATAAGTAGAACTCAAGGCTGGGCGTAAGATTGGATTCTGTACAAATCTGTGGCTTTCTTCTAGCTTACCCATAATTCGCCATCTCATTCCATCATCTAAAATTGGTGGTTTATCTGTTTGAATTTTAATTTAACCGATTGCTGCATAAAATCCCCAATAAATTCAGTGAAGTGTGCTTTCGAACAAAATGCGGATTTTTGCACGCGTGCTTATAAATCCTGTTCCACGACTAGCTCAGCTCACACATTCGACGTACACGATATGTATTTTTATTTCGAAGCAGTACTTTTGAATTTAGTTCATATCTTTTCACGAAATTCGACTAAACATACAAATTATCTTAATTTTGAACACCGATGTATAATACACATGATTCAAAGCATAGTTCTGCTTTTTAGAGATGTTAATCCTTATTTTTATAAAATCACTCAAAAATATTAACACATTTTAAAAACACATTTTATAAAAATAATATTCAAAAGTAGAATTTCACAATTTGTATTATTTTAAAATGTCAAGTTTTTTTGCTGCTGTTGTTGTTGTTGTTTTATAATCTAGTTTTCAAGGAAACTTTTAATTATTATTTTTATCAAACATTTAATGCTTAAATGGATTGAAAGATTTTAAATAAATATTTTTAACATGCTATTAAGTAGACTAAAAAGCAAAGAATTATTATTCTTTAAGTATCTTTTAAATCCAGATAAATCAGTTAAAAAGAGTAAAGCAGTGGTTAACAATCTTTCAACATTTTCGACCCAGTTTTCAATCATAATTTCATCGCACCCCTCCCCTTCTATGTATTTAATTCAATAATAACATACTTTGATGCTAAAGTTGCAATACGATTTTAATTCTACATCGTACAAATTATGAAGATAAGTATTAAATTCTGTATATAACGTTATGACATGCTCATGGGGTCAATAGTAATTATTAAACATGTTCTTAAGGTATCCAACTACGTTCGGAGCCGTGAATTTAAAAAAGCGCATAGATGGATAATTTTCATGATATTTAGTGTCACTTAGATTAGAATACATCTATAAAATTGTTTTAAGGACATTTTGACAAAAAAAAATTTATTTAAATACAATATTTTGGCAAAAAATTAACTTAGAATAACCTTTTTTTCAAAATGTTCTCCTTTTATAAAAAAATGCTTCTAAAATAATAATATTTTGCTTATATAAAGTAAAGACTTCTCCAGAGAGTCTAAAATATTTTTTTTTTGAAAAATTCATATTATTTTCAGAGTTACAACCAATTAAAATAATTATATCGGCGGTTTTTTTTTCTTAAAGTTTCTCCCCTTTGTTGTCGTAAAGAATGGATAAACCCACTTCTAAGTTATATATTTCAAAAATTCTAGTTGAGCCTCTGTACATAGGTCTGAGCTATATATACAGGCAAAATATTATTAAAATAGAACCATTTTTCACAAAAAGAGAATATTTTGAAAAGTGGTTATTCTATGTTCAGTTTTTGTCAAAATATTGTACTTAAATAATTTTTTATTGTAATACTATTCTTAAAATAATTTTATTTACATTTTCTAATCTAAGTGACTCTAAATATCATAAATATTATCCATATATACGCTTTTGCAAAATCCCGGTTCCGAACGTTCGAATACCTTAACTTAGTATTGTTAAACTAATTATCAAATACTGTGCAGTACTCATACATTTATAAGTGTATAACATCTGTGTAAATGTATGTGTTATATTTTTTATATGTCAGAATGTATTTTGTTTTGCCTCTTTTCAGTGAATTAATATTTTTTTAAATAATCTTTTGTTTGCGACAGTACGATATGCTCGGGCTCCCCATGTTGTGTTATCAGGCCCCCTATGGGGAAGCGACTCATAATTTCAGAATCACTGGAGTAAAGCATTAGCAAAAAATGAATATTTTTCCTCGAATTTTAATTATTTTAATAACAACAAAAATTTTAAGGTTCAATAACTGGATGATAAAAAGCGCAAAAATTCTTTTATCTTTATACAGTTGTAATATGTTATTCATTTAATGCTGTTCTTATTCATTTAATGCTTTTATTCCAGTTATCCAAATCTGGAAGCAATTCTGTCTACTTAAAAAATGTAGCTCTTGATACAGCAGGAGCGTACAAATGCCAAGTATCCACTGATGCTCCAACATACAGTTGCGTTCAAGCTGTTAAAGAAATGGACGTCATTAGTAAGTTTTCCGCACAGTTAAATCTGCATTTTCACTGAATGACCGGGAAAACCCAAAAATGTGATGATATTTTGCGTGAAATTCTCATTTTAAAGCAGAATTTAAAGTAAATAATGAAGTGTGAAATCTTTTATTTACATTTCTTCCAAAATTCACGGCCTATTTAGTTATACTGATGTGAAATGTCAATTTCTTTCAAAGCTGTTTCAGTTCTGTCTTGTACAAAAGCATCTGTACTTCTCCATATAAATTATTGCTCTTTTTTTTTTCTTTTTTTTTCCCCCTTATTTATTTAAAATGCTTAAATTTGTGCATTGTAGTGATAAAAGAACACTTAATATATATAAATCTTATAAATATTTTTTAAACATTGAGATATTAATAATATATGATTAGTTATGTAACACCATATTGAATAGTTTCCGTGTACCTATAGAATTTATTTATCTTTACTCTGATTAACAGCGAAATTTGAAAAAGAGATTTTTACAGATTTACATAAGGAAAAACCATTAGCATTTCTCATAGTAATTCTTATTCCTAATACAGATTGAATACAAGTTTTGTAATATGTATGAGTGATTAACAAAGAAACAGTCATTTTCAACATAAATGTATAATTCTATTCCGTTTATAACGAAAGTACACATGCATGTCATAAATTTTATCTTTAAATTCCGTGGTGAGAAAAATTTTTATCCTCTTCTGATTTTATCAGTCATAAAAAGAAACTGCAATTTTTAAACATTAATGTAGTAAAAATGTATCAATACCATCAACTATTAAATATATTTTTTTTCATGAATCGCCTGATATTCTTTAAACTAAGATGACAAATAAATACAATGAACTCTAATATAGAGACCCCATATCAATAAATCGTATAGGACGTCCTAAAGGGTGGTTACTATATGTATTAATTCAGTAGTTCTTAAATTTTCGATCACCGCTGTACCCTGGCGTCGTGGACCCCCAAGATTTTAAACACCTCTAACTGAGTCTCAGCCCATGGTTGAGTGATTTAAATGCAATCGTTACCGCAATGGCCCACTGTGAATCCATTTCTTAATCTTTGTGCAAATGTTTCTGCAATATTTTGAAAGTATTACGCTGCAGTAATGGCTATGTAGTTATAAACAATAAAAAAAACCTTGATTTAATATTCTTGATCGAAATACATGTTCTAGGAGAGTTTTTGCATTGGGAGCAATTAAGCTATCTATAGCTTAGAATAGACATCTTTCAATTTTTCCATGAGACCTTTCAGAGTCTGTACAAAAGGAAAATCTTATTATAGAGACCTTCATAGACCACCTGGAAAGATTCTGCGGACCCCTAGGGGACCACGAACTAGTGCCGGATTATCCACTGGGTGCCCAGGGGCCCAGATAATCTGGACTTAACTAGATTTTCTAGTTATAAAATTCGATCCGCTAGTGTCGATCTGCGCTCATGTTCCGAAATTAGTTTAAACCGGCACTGCCACGAACCACAGTTTAAGAACCACTGTACTAATCAATTTTTATAAGTTTTAATAATGTTCTACTTTATATTACTGCTACATTGTCTGTTTTTCTCTTTATCAAAAAATAATCTAAAATTCCTCAAAGAAATAAGTAAGAATTTATAGAGAAAAACATATATTCGTCGTAGCATATTTCTTTACAAGCATGCAATCAGTGCTGAAAAATTTAAGCAAGTAAGAAATCACGAGGTTACATAAGTTTTAAAAAAGGTGTGATTTCATATAATCCACCTCTCGTTTGCTTAACTTCACTAAACGTAAATGTTTTTGTTCATTTACAGTTTTACCAATGGAAGAACCAAAAATATCTGGAATAACAGAAAAATATGATTTTGGAGACAATATAACCCTCAAATGCACTTCAGCCAAATCGAAACCAGCTTCTAAACTTAGATGGCTTGTGAATAATGAGCTTGTAAGAAACATGAAGTTTATTATTACTTTAAAATATTTTTAGAACATTTTAGTTTATATTTATATATTGTGAACAATTTCCATTCAGATTTTAAATGCAAACTATCTTTTACATTTTCATCTCTTTTACAATTCTTTATAGTTTGTAAATAAATGTATTAAAAAATTATTTTAAATTAATTAAAGATTTTTAAAGTATTTTCGATTCTCTTCCTGCTATCAGTATTTTTATTGGCGCTCTGTAGTGAAGTACAATTGTGTTACAATTCAAGCTCGGGTTTTCTTCCCAGATGGCAGCATGAACAGCATTTCAAAAAATGAGAAGCGAATTGCTTTTAGTTGATAAAAAAAATTCTAGCTCTTTTTTTATTTACCATAAAATCCAACGTATAGTGCGCACTTTTAACACAAAAATATTAAATCGAAATTTACGGATACGTGTTATACGCCGGATATAAAAATGAGTGTTTTAAAAGTAATAAAAAAAGATGAGCATAGAAAATATTAGACTTCTACATAAATCAAAATACTACGAGTATTTATTTAAAAGAAATGACATTCCTTATGAATTTAAAGTGTTGTAGTTCTAGAAGCTTACAATTTTTTCAAAAGCCTCGAATGAATGACTCCAAAACATAAGATCATTTCGCAAATACATTTCAGTTTTATTTCATAAAAAAGGGGGGGGGGGGAGTTATAAGGCAAATATACCCTAAAAATCAAAAATTGCAGCTCGAAAGTATAGGTGCTCGTAACACCTCGAAATTTACGGTATTTTTTAATTTTTCAAAATTTTATGTTTTTTTTATACTAGTGCTTCATCCATATAACTTTCGACGGAACGTCGTTATTATACAGCAATGTTCTCAGTAGCATAACATGTACTTTTAAAAACTGAATTCCTGTTATTTTGATGAAAATCAACGAGAAAACATAAAATCAAACTCTGGAAAGCTATTAAACTTTCTTGCATATGTGACATATATGTTCAATTAATTTATTTATTCTTAATATCCCCTTTTTATTACATTAGATAACTGATTCAGAAATAAAATATATTATAGCTTGGATATATTTTTAATAATATAATATTGGAATATTTTATTTTCTAAATTCCTTTCTGTTGTCAAAAATCGATGGAAGTTTCACTGAACTGGAAATAAATATTTTTAAAATAAAATAAGGATCATATTTGATATAAGTTTTGATCTTCAGCTTTAAAAAAAATTTATTAAAAAAGGGAAAATTTAATCCATTTTATTAAAAGGTTATTTTATAATAAATCTGTATATTTAAGTCTATTTGCTTTATCTTATTCAAATGTTTTAACAAAAATGTAAAATAAAAAGTTTTGTATTAAATGTATCTTTTCGTATTATGATTAATTCATCATATTTATAAATTTCTATTTTTAATATATTATTAGCACCATATATAAGACTCAAAAATTATAGAAATAATTACGTTATTCAGGAAGTAGTAATTTAAGTCGTTTTCATAAAAAGGACTTTTCATTAAAAATATAATGCTTTGAATTAAACTCGGACATGTCGTAAAATACTCATTATTTGTACTTTACCAAAAAAATGAAATGTTTTAAACTTTTTCAATAGAACTTTCAAGTTTGACGTATCAAAAATAAATTGCATATACTATACACTGAAGGGCTAGAAGTCATGGGGTAGCCACGTGGAAATATTCTGATGACACAAAGCATTGAGTAAGAAATATATAAATGGACAGACCATTTCTAGGCTTTTATTTATATTCAAGTGATTATAAATTAAAGCTATATATTACATATCGCTAGCTAAATCATTTTACTAGAATAAATAGGAATTAAAACTTATTTAACTGTGTGTGTATCCTTTAAACTTATATATATATATATAATTTATATATATAATCTCCAATTTTTCATCATTCTTGGTTTTGTAGGAATTACAATTTGTCTCTTGTTATTTTATTTTACTATACATTATACTATATATATAGTAAAAAGTATTAAAGTTATGCTATAATTTGCAACTCTTATTAATTTTTATTTCCATTCTTTTTATACTTTTGTTAAGTGCTACTTTTCAGCCATTCACATGATTTAAATCTGCATTAGGGTCAAGAATCTGGCAATAACTTATTTATTGCACTCAAATTTAGCGCGGGCTTTGCATTCATAAGTGCAATTTTTAGGTAAGTTACCTCTATCTTGTAATGGATTTAGATATTCCTATCCATTATTTTCAATTGATTTTTTCTCAGTGTTATTTACATAAAGGGGGAAGGTTGGATGGCCAAAAAACATGTTCAACCTCACTTTTATATAAATTATTTTATATATTAGCTGTCCTAAGTCAGCAATGTTTATAACACTGCAGCATCCATTTTATAATTTTTAATCTCGGTTACTCATATGTCCTTCATTGTGTAAATTTCCTACTGTCTATGTCTTTTTCTATATATATATATATATACTCAGTTCTTTTCTCTGTTTAAATTACAGTACATATTATGAGCTTAGATACTTTTCAGAAGTGGAAATTAGATCACACGATGAGTCAATTTAATAAAGCCTAGAATTATACTAATAAAGACTAAAAATACTTTTTTAATCAGACACACTGTATTTTTATAGAAAAACTGTATAAATCATAGTTTTGTAAAATAAATAATGATAGTTTTACAAATTAATTATACTAGATTTTACTTTAAATTACGCAGCAGAAAATGATAGATAATTTTAGAAGTCTAGGAAAAAGATTCATCATTAATTCTAAATTACAAACTCAAACTCAGCTACTATAGGTTTTTAAACATATTTTATTGTTTCTTTTCAAAGTAGAAGATTATAACAAAGGCACATAATTTTTAAGATGAGCTTTTATACTTCAAGATAACAATTAATAAATAAAAGAATTTCAAAGCGATAAATGATAGTGTGATTTTTCTGGATATGTTATATATATTTTATTCAAATTTTTTTTCTAGTTTGTTTTTGAAATAATTATTTGTAGTAGAAAATGTGTCTGTTTTAGATTATTTAATCAACATCATTATTTTGTATACAAAATCAGTTCAGAAAAAAGAACTACAATTATTTTTTAAACCCAGTTCATTTATTCATTTGCTCTTTTCGAGGAATTTTCTTCAAAATATTTTTGTATTCATTGAGAAGGAAAGAACACTATATGAGTAAATAAAAAATTAATTTTCTTTGTAATTATTGTTCTTGCAAAAAAAATCGAGATTATTCTTACTGGGAAAACTTAAGTAAATATTTATTGAAAGCTAAAGCATTTTTAAGAAAATTAGGCTATTAGCATTTTTGACTATAATTCCGCATTTTTTATAATTTTGATTTATCTTGAAGCAAAATACAATCCTTCAGTTCTTTCTAATAACTGTTAAAGAATTTTAGTTATACATAAATATTTTTACTTTTTTGAATAGAATTCAAACATTTTCTTGCAATTTAAAATATGGAATAGTTTATAAAATAATGATACTACTTGATTTTCAATATGGTAAATATTGAATATCTTTAAACTATGTGTATTAGTTTCTTATCTCCATTTCTTACGTAAGTGAAGTTTCCTTACCTTTAAATTATTAAACTATTTATTAAAAAAAATTTAATGTTATTCGAATTCATATTTTTAAAATCTTGGTTCATTTCCAATAACGCTAATGCTCTAGTAGGCTTTAAAAATGAAAAATATTTCTTTCACACATTATTATGTGTATAAAATACTGTAAAACCTGACATTTATAGAGAATTTAGAACCATATTTCATGGCACTTTAAGTAATTTATGAGCTGGAAAAAATTGTACGTTCGAAAATTCCTGTTATGGCTTTTCTTTGTTACGAAATATAAATTCAACTTTTGTAAAGTTCTTTAATAATTTACTACAATATTTATGGATGATAATTTATTTTCTAAAAATTGTCTTCTGCAATATTGGGGGAATATTTTTTTTTTCATACAAATATTTGGATTTCTTAAGCTTTGATGTATATTTATCATTTTATTTTTGGATTTATTTTGAACGATCTTTTTAACACCATTTTTAATATTTTAATATACGTTAAAAGAAATAATAATGAAGATAAAGTATTCAATTCAGTTTACTCTCTCTTTCAAACCACTTTATGAATCTTAGAATTTAGCAAGTGCAATTTTTTTAGTGAAAATTACAGAAATTTTTAGTTCAAATTAAAAAAATGGATTAAAATATCTCAAACAAAAATGTACACATTTTTTTAACAGTATCACTTCAAAATTCTTAGACTACCTTTCAAAAGCCCTAAAAATATTTCAGATTAATTTTTTTACTTAAAAATGTTTGCTGTTTTAAAGTGATATTTCTTTCGTAGATTTATCCTAAAATGCCAATTTTCAACCTTTATACATATGAAGGAGGAAAGGTTCGTTCTGGGTACCTTCCGTTCCGAACGCGAGTACGTAACCAATCACGCCAAAATGATCGTCTTCACGTGATGTTGGTACTAGTTCATATAGATATCACACCGCCACATACTCCCCTGCCAGTGTTTCGGCGAATAGGCGAACAAACGATACCATATTCGTGACGAGCATGTAAGCAGTTGCGTCACATAATGGGTTGCGTCATTCGTGCGAGATGGCTTTGAAAATTGCGTCATGTGTGTGACGGTTTGATTGCGTCATTTGTGTGAGACGACTTGAGAATTGCGTCATTTGTGTAACAATTTGATTGCATCATTTGTGTGAGACGACTTTGAGAAGTAACAGCTTATTGCGTCAATGTTTGACGGCTTAGTTGATTTTGCGGTGGATAGATGGCGCCATGACTGCGGCGCGTGAAGGGTGCGGTTCCTTTGCACGGCCAGGGTCACAAATGAAGGAGGAAAGGTTCGTTCTGGGTACCTTCCGTTCCGCCAAAACGATCGTCTTCGCGTGATGTTGGTACTAGTTCATATAGATATCACACCGCCACACATATTTAAAATTTATTAACAAACCCTCTGAAAAAATTCTTCAGATTTGCGTAAACAAAAGAATTGATGAAAAGTTTGAAATGCGTTAAACTGACATTTAAATTATCTAAAAACTACGCAAGATACCAGCGAAGTTTTGTAAAAAAAAAAGTCTCTTTAATACTCTTGCTGTCGATTCCGATAAAATATGTAACCAGACTTCAAGCAAGCGAAACTTTTGATACGAGGGATTATCAGAAAAAAAAAGGTTACAAGTCGAATAAAGAAATATTTATTAACAATAGACAAAAAAGTACAAAAAGGAATTAGAGGCATATACGTGCCTATCACATTTCGACATAATCACCAAGTCTATTTAGTCATTTATCAGAACCAACTTGTTTAACCCTTCTTGGTAGAAATGAAGTCTCAGCGGATGTTTCCACAGCACTGTCTTGGACTATCGCAGCACATCAGAAACGATATGCTGCATGCTACCGTAGCTCTGACAAGATTTCACTCAGCGTTACTGGTTGAACATTCTTAGTCATTTCTTCAAGTCGTGCCGTGTTGATTTCTGTCGTTAAAGAACTTGGCCGACTGCTCCCTACCATATTGCGGTTTTCGACATCCTGTCTGCCTGATTGAAAAGAATGACACCATCTCGCTACATGTTGTCTGCTAATTTCTTCTTCACCATAAACTTCCACGATTTGATCGTGAATGTCGGATACGGACACATACTTTGCTCATAAAAATCGAATCACGGCTTTCACTTCTAAGCGAGACCAATTTCCTAAGCGTCTTGCCATTTCAATCGTTCTGAACCATCTGGGAGCTTACACTAGCTGCCCGCAAACCAGCTGTATGACAAGTAGCTCCATTTGTCTCCACTCTGGGAAACAAAATTTCTCCACAATATGTAGTTTTCAAATGATGCGGCTTGTAACCTTTTTTTCTAATCATCCCTCGTATATTAAAATCAATAGCTTTTATGAAATTGATTTTCTTATTCCTGTAGTATAAAACTATTATACTTCGTAACAAGAAGCAGTCGTTTACTTACGCAATAATACTGGAAGTGGGTAAATAGTGGTCCGCTGATCACATGCA
>BMAV01012336.1:263421-279717 GCA_019973955.1 Trichonephila inaurata madagascariensis | reverse complement strand
TAAAATATTTTCTGACAAGTTCGAAAAGTAAATTAAAAATCTGGACAATTTTATACCTGAATTTCATTTTACATTATTATCTTTAGAAGGCTTAGCTAACGTTAATGTGGTATATTTTTGTAAATCGTCGACAAATTTTGAGAAAATTTAAATTTATTTTTTTATGAGAAACATGAGTGAACAGCAAGAAATTTTTATATAATAAAGAGCTCTGATAAATGTTTTTTCTTTTGAGAAAACTCGTCGTATTTTTTTAGTAATGAATATAATATTACGCGGAACAACTAATTTACCAAGAGTATAAAAATTAATGTTTAAATCAAAGAGTTTTTAATTAATAGGTTTTATGAAATATTTAAGAGTATCAAAGCACAGTGGGTATGAAATACGATAAATAACAAATAGTAAAATGTGTTAATAATTTCTAAAAAATATATTCGTACAATTCGTTAACTGTTTGTATAAAATCTAAAAAATTATTAGATTACACACATATTTTTAAACTGATAACTTGAAATTTTACTTTTCATGTTCTAGATTCTTATATAAATACTATTCAAAATTCCGTGAAGCCTTACTATTCTTATACAACACATATTTTCATGATTATGTACTTAAATTAAAAAAGCAATTGACGGATACATGAATTGAAATAATTTGCATAAAACATGCTGAGATATATATAAAGATTTTAATACATACGTAAAAAAAATATTTCATTATTTTGAATAAATTTAAATCTTCATTTATAGTTGTTACACTTTATTATTGTGTTAGTCTTCAGTTTGCATTTATAAAACTTTTTTAAGTTAAAATTTGAAATATTCTTAGCAAACATTTACAGTTTTTTATATCGGAAAAAAAATTAATCTGATGTACGATATAAACCTACTTACGTCAATACGATCACTGCAACAAAAGCAAAAGTGAGTACAGCACTCTTCATAATGAAAATTATTTAGAAAGACAGAAGAAGTAGAAAAATATTTTCTCTGTGTCCAAATTGTGCACGACAGTTATAACTAAACTGCTTCTTTCAAAGTTTCATCCGGTTTTATATTTTTGAGGGTTGTTTAGAAAAACACATGTTTATCACTTGTGTTCTAGATAACGGATTCCAATAGATGAGTCGAAAGAACAACAAAGAAATTGAGAAATTAAAAAGCAATTCTTATCAGCAGTTCTCGATCAGCACAGTGTAGCAAATGAACCGTAACTTCTTTAAAGTTTCATAGGTCAAATTCTTGTCAATCCAGAGTTATACCTCAGTGACGACACTTATAGTGACTCAATTAGAAACAACCAAGCAAAAGTGCATTTTTGTGTTTCAATAAGTGATAAGGATGGTTTGTTTATAAACGATATCGTAGCAAACAGTAAGGTGTCACGTTTCGTTTAAAGTAATTCTTATTATTGTTGAGTTATGACTCTGGTTTCTTGGAAATTCCCCTCGTTGCACTTACCTTTTATTTTAACCTTTGACCTTGCAATAAACTTAATATTTCTTATTTGTAAGCTTCAGTAAAATTTCTTGAGTAGTTTTTAGAAATCTGTAGATAAACATCGATTGCAGTTGTAGCTATTTTGAAAGTTAAAAACATAACTAATACGCAATGTTATTAAAATTGATAACATACAACTAATACTTTGTGCGTTGCAGTAAATAGTTTATGAATCATTCACTAAAATAGAGTTTCTTTCATTTCATTTTAGAAAAAATTATAAAGGAATGTTTTTTTTTATTTATTTCTGCTTTTTCAAACCTTTAAAAAACAGTTTCATCTTGTCCCTCTTTTAAAAAATCTAATTTTTATTTTATATGTAACAGCTTAGAAAAAGCGAGCGTGAACTCATGCTCAACAATGTTTCAATCGAGAAATGTATTCGCTTAGTGGAGATGATACACATTAAATCTATTGGAGCTCAAAGTACTCGTATTAGCGTGATATGAAAGTTAAGAGAGTGAGATGGTATTCGTGTGTCCTTCTCAGCACTTAACTGACTTCAAAATTGCAATATCCAGCTCCCAAGGTTGTAGAAATGTCTATATCAGACGTATCAATCATACGGAGCCTTTAAGCTACATGGGCCGCAATATGTGTAACATTCTCTCTCTGATACGTTCAAATAAGTGTTTTCTATTTCTTTTCCAAAAAAGTGGCCCCAAGGAATTTTGATGCATGGCCCATTTAGTACTAGGTATGGCAGTGCCATGACCATAAACTGGTCAAGAGCTTAAAATCAAGATAATGTGCTCAACTTTTACTACACAATTCTCGGATCTCGCTCTGTAATCACTTCTCACATAATTTTGAATATATTTACACGTGAGGTGAAGACATTTCTCAATCAAACCTAATTTCTTTTATTTTAAAAAATAAAGTAGTTTTATCTCATTTTTATATTTTATTCAAAAATAATTATTGTTTCACATTCTTCTAATAAAATGCTAATAAGTATTAAAAAGAGAAATTTTTAAAAAGTCCGCTGTTTATATAGTAAAGTACTGTTTGTAAAAAATGCAACACCATGGAGGGGAATCATCAGAATTAAATGAAATATTTAATGCACAAACGACTTGCATTGGTACAAATAAATGACGAAATTTTAAAGCAAAAAAACATTGTTAAGTGTCCGAAATCAATATTTGATGTAGCCACCACACACTGTAATAAGTGCTGCTATACGACATGGAAGGGAGTCGAACAGATTTTGAATTAGTGCTTGTGGAAGAGAATTCCACATTGCTTGTATGCGCAGCAAATGTTCGCCTTTTGAAGCTGCAGGACGCGGATCACGAGCGAGACTCCGACCAATCAAATCCCACACGTGCTCAATAGCCGACATATCCGGTGAATAAGCAGGCTAAAGAAGTTGCATGTGTTGGGCTGAACAGAAGTCTCAAACAGTCTGTGCAAATTGTAGGCCTGCATTACCAAGCTGAAAGATAGCTCCAGGGATGCCTTGAAGGAAGGGAACGACTTCGGGCTGTAGCACTTCAAAGACGTACCTGTTGCTATTGAGATTACCCTCAATTGGTAGCAAATTGGATCTTCCATGATACAAAATCGCACCCCAAATTATAACTCTGAGTGTTAGGCCACTATGTCATTCGATAACGCACTCTAGAAGGCAACGTTCACCGGCATAGCGTCTAACATGAATGCGGCCATCATGGTCTCCCAAATTGAAGCGTGATTCATCTGAAAAGACAACTTGGGGTCAATCAGCTTGCCGGGCTCTGTGCTCATAAGCCCATTGCAGACACAGACGTCGATGGTTTGCCTTGAGGGGATCTTGTATAAAGGTATCCCTGCATGCAATCCATGGTGCAGCAGACGTCAACGAATTGACGAAGCCGATATTAGTACACCTGTAGCAGTAGACCAACGTGCTTCCAACTGTCTGGAGGAAGCTGTACGGTCATTATGGTCATTTCTTGGAGGAAGCTGTACGCCATGCCGAGCAGGTGTCAATCGTCGCGCGCTGACGTCACCTTCCAACATCCACTGCCAGTTTTTCGAGTTGTTGGATACTCGTCGGTCCACTACTTCCAAACTCGCAATACTGTGGAACTGTTCCGCTCCCCATGAGATCCTATTGCGTGATAGAAAAATCCTCCTTCTCGAATTCCGATAATCCTCCCCAGTTCAAACTTCGAAAGTTGTTGGAATTTCTTCTTATTTCGTCATGAAGGCATACTTAGGTCTCACTAAACATTCACCACTAACAAATAATCATTAACTATTTTCAACGTCCCGCTACAGCCCTCTATTTATAAGCTTTCAGCCTCAGTGCAGAGGGCGCTGCGCACGTCACGCATGCGCGGTGGCTCTGAAACTTTACTATTTTACGTAACATTCTATAATTGATATTTGCTGCAAAGTTTAATTCTGATGATTCCTTCATGGTGTTGCATTTTTTACAAACCACAGTGTATAAAAATATTTTTAAAAACTGCTTACAATTGGAAAGTTGACTCTCGTGCTGCTTCTAAAGGCGATATTGACAAACATTCAATTAGAAAAACAGAAGGAATTTCTTTCCGTTGATCAAAATTGTTCGATTCTTATTCTAATTCTGGCCATTATTGAGCACAGGGATCTTTTTTAACCTGAAATTTTTGAATTAATATAATCAGGAAAATTTCGCAAAATAAACTATCTATTTTTATTTTGGTTATTTCACATAAACCTTTCATGACTTTTACGAGAAAGCATTGAAGTAAATATTAATATAGAAACGTTGGACAGCGTTTCTTAATAATTCAATCTATATCCTTATTTCTCAGGAATTTTCGATACTAATTATATTTTCATAAAATTGACCATTGATCAGAAAGCTCGTTAATATAATTTGAAGAAAATTCTACGGTTCTTAAATTATATTTCTTACTAACTTTTTTGTGTATGTTTGTATGTATGTTTTAAGATTCAAATAGCAACTTTGTCCTGTTTCTTTTTTCTTAAGAAATCGATTACAGAAATAACTTTGACAAAGCTGTATTATACCACCAACCGTTTTCGCCAAATTAAAAGACGTCGCGAATTTTAAAAAATATCAATAAATACTTTCTTTCTTCTTCTTTTATTGACACCATAGCACTGGGTGGGCCAAGCCTTTCTAAAGATCCCTCTTCCATTCCGATCTCCGCTTAGCAATTCTCTAATTAGTCCCTCTTAAAACTTAAAAATCGTCCTCCCTACAATCAGCTAATCTCAATTATGACCTATCCCTAGTTCTAGTTCCAATAAGTTTATAATTGAAAATTCTGGAAGTCAAGGATAAGTGGTTTATACGGCAGATGGGGCCCTCAAACTTCAAACGACCCATCTTGATGGATTTAATGACATCAGCTACTTTAAGTAGCTTGTATAATTCAAAATTATGTGTTTGTCTCCACAATCCATTTTCATTCACAGCACCAAAGATACATTTAAGAACTTTTCGCTCAAAAATGGCTAGCTGTTCCGTCTGTAATTTAGTCAAGGTCCAAGTTTCAAATCCATAGGCAATTGCGGGCTTGATGATTATTTTATATAGCGTAATTTTTGTATGTCTTTTATTCAATTTTGACTGAGAAAGTTCTTAGACCATGAAGACAGCGATTAGCAGCAATAATAGGTTTTTTTAATTTCAGTACCAATGTCGTTTAGAAGGCCAATGTTTGAGCCTAAATAGGCAAAATCATTAACAACTTCAAATTTATAATTTTTAGTCTGCAGATCAACAAATCCTGCCATAGCTATTTTTATTATGCTCCATCGCTATTCCATTGCTATTTACGGTTTTCCTCTATCGGCAGCACACCCCGGCGTTTGGCAACATCTTCTTATTTTATAAAATTGGTTGCTCCTCCTGCCTGGGGGACCTAGATTTGTAGGAAGAAATGATTGGTCACACAAAGTAGCCATAACAAATCCAATTTATTATTGTCTAAATATATTGAACAGCACAAGTCTTACTATGGGAAATGCAATCAGGATTGATATAACGTATTCCTAAATTCTTTGTTAATAAGCGCCTGGAATCCTAACAACTTATCTTTATGAGAAGTTATCCTAAGGATCCTTATCTGCCTTAAATTCTGTAACTCGCTAAAGCCCGTTCTATAATTTCGCTTCTAAGTATAATGTCCTAACAACAGCTCACGGCATTCAGCATCTCAGCTTCCTTCCTCCTTCTTCTACTCCCGATTAAAAAACCTTCGCTATATATCTACTAACTAATCTGAATACCGCGGTTTTTTCTTGAGAGGATTGGTTATGAAACAACTCAATTCTGGCTCCAAAGATTCCCCAAGAGGATTAGTATGAAAACCCGATAAAGCCCCGTCACAGACGTAAGTACCTATTTTTTATTTCTAACAATTTTAGGTAGCAGAAATACTCCCTCATACTTTCTTTCAAATGCAGTCGACTCTCGATAATTCAAAGTTGGAGGGACTAATGAAAAACTTTGAATTATTAAAAGTTCGAATTATTAAGAGGGTATGAAAAATACTCGAAGTGAAATTTTTTTCTAACACATTTAAATTTTAAATTACGTAATAAAATAACAATGGCACATATGTATAAAATTACTTAAAATTATTTTAAAAAGTTCAGTACAGTATAAATACTATACCGAAATTAAAAGACCTGTATTAAAAGAATACATTTATGTAGTAATTCTCAAACAGGACTCTTTCGTGCCCCACTAAATCTCTTCCATTCTTCATTGGAAATAAAATCGTTTCACACCCGGTTCCCTCAAACTCTGTCCGCAACACCATTGGTTCCAGTCTAACCCAAGCCCTATTTGGTGCCACATGATATGAGTCACACAGATGAGCCATAAATCGTCATGTCAGTTTGACATAAGAAACACAATCTCTCCTATGCATCTCTTCTTCACACGTGTCACGTGTAAAAAGAAAGATATGGACGGCTGATAACAGGTGCGACCAGACCAGCACCTCCTAGATACAGGAGAAGCTATATTTAGGAGGTGTTGCCAGAACTGTCCACTTGAAGAAAGAATGCAATAAAAGTGTCTTTTCGCCTGAGGAACCGGGAAACACAAAGAAGGGATCGCAGACAGATGATCATCAAAGGAGCTAAGTTACAGGGGAGACACGGAGAGACAAACAACACAAAACATGCAAGCTCCAACCTGTTTGCTATAGGACTCTACATTATTGTAAGTGTTCGAATTGTCGAGAGTTTTATACGATCACTTCGAAGTATTGCGTGTTGTAGTCTGGCCAGCCACAGATTTTACTTCGAAATATTGAGTGTACCAAAACTTATTGTTTTAATTCGAAATATCAAGAGTTTTCTAGGGGGATGAGCATATACTTCGAATTAGTGAGTGGTTCGCATCATCGAAGGTTTGAATTAGTGAGAGTCAATTGAATCTGCGATTTACTTATGGCAGCAGTAGCCAAGTGATCATTATTGCGAATTCATGGCCAGCATTTTTGAGTCTTGTATCCGCGTCCTGGTATCACTGTAGATCTATCTTTTAGAGAAGCTGAAGAACTCTTAAATCTGTCAAGGCTCAAATTACTAAAGTTGATGTGGTGAAGAAATTTAAAAGATAGGGGGCCAGCTCAGGAGTTATCCTCGTCACTTCCCCATTAGAAAGTCCTTCACCGATAACTCAAGCAATGCCTTGGAGAGCAACATTAATAAGTTTTAGAACAGCAATAAAATAAGTTTTATAAAAACTGCATAGTTTAAAATCTATACTATTAATTCTGAATCTTTTAGTATGCTTCTTCAAATTTATAAATAATTTTTCATCTTTACTCTTTTTTAACTAAATTACAAGCAAATCGTGTTTGATATCGTTTCACATTGTTTTGAAAAATATCGCTAATCGAAAAGATTTCAGTACTTTTACTTAGAGTGGTTATAAATAGAAAATTGAGAATTTCTGATAAATTTCATTAAAAATTAGAGATCGCTTTTTCACAATATAATCTTCATCTCAAATACTTGAGAAATTCAGTAAGAATAAGACAAATTACAAAGAAATAAATGAATAAAAATGAATCAGTTCAAAACAATTTAATATCTTACGTAGATTAATGGAATTCTTAATTTCTGCCTCTTTTGCTATAACTTAACAGAAATAACAACGCCATTTCTTACAAACATTTACGTTACTTAGATTGGAAAGCATATTTTTCATTGAGGGGGGAGGGGTTACAACCATCATCATATAATTCAGCATAACTGATTTCTAAAGGGGAAAAATGCCTTACACGGAAATTCTTTTTGTTGCTTTCCTTTGACTAGAAAAGAAGGTTGTTTTTTTTAAATCAATAAATCATTTCTCAATTTAAAAGAAAACATTAAAAATACTTGTTTTAATATATACGAGGGCTATTCAAAAAGTAAAGAACTTTTCCGTATGACGTAACTAGGCGAGCTCCGATCATGTACATTTTGGAGTCAGACTGCTCGGCATTTCAGTCGACGTCCAGCCATCACAACGGGAACATTTCCACGATGCCCGTTTTTTCGATATTCGAATTTAAAATATGCGCTGCAATTGAAAATCCCGCCAGTTGTGAGGTGCGGTCTGTCATACGGTTTTTGTTAGCAAAAAACCTAAAACCTATGGAAATTTATCGGCAAGTGTATGAAGTGTACGGAAACAACGTAATGAATGAAAGTTCAATTCGAAAATGGTGCATTCAGTTTAAAAATGGCCAAACTAACGTTCTCGATGAAGAGAAGAGTGGACGCCCTAGCATTGTGACTGACGAACTGGTCGCTAAAGTTGATGAAAAGATTCGTGAAAACCGCCGTTTCACAATAACGGAGCTTTCGCTTTGCTTTCCACAAGTTTCACTGACTTTGTTGTTTGAAATTGTCACACAAAAGCTAGGCTACCGCAAATTTTGTGCAAGATGGGTGCCGAAATTGCTTATACAGACCACCATAAAGGTCAGCGAATGGGAGCAGCTCTGACACTTCTGGAGGCCTACAACAGGCATGGTGATTCATAACTGGATCGAATCGTAACTGGTGACGAGACGTGGGTGAGACACGTGAATTACGAGATAAAATTACAGTCCATGCAGTGGGGGCACACAAGTTCCCCGAAAAAACCAAGAACATGTTTGCAAACCTTGTCACTAAAAAAGATTACGGCGAATGTGTTTTGGGATAGGCAAGGCGGGCTTCTGATTGATTTTCTTGAACGTGGTGCCACAATAAACTCTGAGCGGTACTGTCAAACTTTGCACAACCTTAGGAGAGCAGTTCAAAACAAGCGCCGAGGAAAGTTGACGTCCAAAATTTTGTTTTTCCATGACAATGCCGGACCTCACACGGCAAACTACACTCAAGAACTCCTTAATTCATTCAAATGGGAGGTTTCCCCTCATCCGCCCTATAGTCCCGATCTTGCACCTAGTGATTTTCATTTGCTTCCAAGAATGAAGAACTGGCTAGCAACACAGCGCTTTGACGACGACAAGGAGCTGCGGGTGCGCGTCACTGAGTGGCTGAGATTGCAGGCGGCAGAATTCTATGACAAAGAAATTTCAAAGCTTGTCCATCGCTATGATAAGTGCCTCAATTTATTGGGTGACTATGTAGAAAAGTAGAATTTTAGTCGCTCATTCTGATGTATATAATAATTTTTTTTCTTGTTCTTAGTTTCTTTTTAATTTCAAAACGTTCCTTACTTTCTGAATAGCCCTCGTACATAGGTAAAAAAAAAAAGGGGGAAACTATAATTGTGTAATGTATATCCACGAGAGAGAAATTGTTAACTTTTTCTTTAACAAAACAGTAAAAGTTTTCTAAAATTTATCTTATTTTAAAAAAATTATATTCTTTTTCTTCCGCCTTGATTATTTTTTGCGAAATTTCAAAGTAGCGTATTTTCAGTTGTGCGAAATCTTAGTAAAATTTTTATCCTTGTAATTTTTAATTTTCAAATAACTGTTATTCATATTTCATTTGTTAATGTATATCCTAACCAACAAAAATATTTTTATTAAGCGATGTTAGATGTTAAATTCACTTTCTTTTCGTGAATTTAAGATAATCTAAAATATCACTCATCGTCCAACTCAATGTTTCTGGAAAGGAATCTAAATTACTCGGCTAATAGGTCATCTCAGTCTTGTGCAAGAGCTAGAAAATATTTTTTTTTTTTGGTAAATGTTGCAATTTTTGTGTTTGTGATAATATCAAAACCACGTCATAAGATAAAATTGCTATAAAATTACCAACATGTTTCACTTATTATCTAGTTATTTTTGCCACTTATTCAATTTGAATAAACCTAAGTGTTCAAATGAAAAGTCAAAATCAACGCTCATGTTATTAAATTCTCTTCCTCAAGAAATTTACCTTAATAATCAATACAATTTTACTCTTGAGTTAATTCAAAATTTAATTCCAAAGCCAGAATTATTCCATGATTTAAGATATTATTTAATTTGCACTCCTAGACACAAAATAATAATTACAATATATGGCATATATCTTTAAGTGAGAAAAAATGCCACTGAACAGTTGGTCAAAAAATTATGTTTGTTATATAAAATGTTCATATTTGGCATAGTTACTATTTTTTCCGATTCATAAAAACATTAAATTGCTTATGTGTCAGTTTCTGGTTTCGATTTGAACTTGTTTAAAAATTTAGAATTATTCAAAAGAAAATCATAATTAAAACAAAAACAGGTGTAGAAAAAAACGAAGAGTTAAAATTAACTTTTGTTTGATTTTCCAGATAACTACACTGCTGTTTGTAAAAAATGCAGCACCATGAAGGAATCATCACAATTAAATGAACTTTGCAGAAAATATCAATTACAGGATATTACGTAAAATAGTAAAGCTGAACTGAGGCTGAAAGCGTATAAATAGAGGGTGTAATGGGACGTTGAAAATAGTTTATGATTATTTGTTAGTGGTGAACGTTTAGTGAGACTAAGTTTGCCTTCACGACGAAATAAGGAGAAATTCAAACAACTTACGGAGTTTGAACGGGGAGGATTATCGGCCTTCGAAAAGGAGAAGTTTCCTATCGCGCAATAGGATTTTATGGGCAGCGGGACAGTTCCACAGTAATGCGAGTTTGGAAGTAGTGGACCGACGAGCACGAGCAACTCGAATAACTGGCAGTGGATGTCGGAAGGTGACGTCAGCGCGCGACGATCGACACCTGTTCCGCATGGCGTACAGCTTCCTCCAAGAAATGACTGTAATGACCGTACAGCTTCCTCCAGACAGTTGGCAGCACGTCGGTCTACTGCTACACTTGTACTAATGTAGGCTTCGTCAATTCGTCGACATCTGCTGCACCGTAGATTGCGTGAAAGGGTGCATTTATACAGGATCCCCCTCACGACAAATCATCGACGGCTGCGTCTGCAATGGGCTCATGAGCACAGAACCTGGCAAGCTGATTGGTACCAAGTTGTCTTTTCAGATGAATCACGCTTCAATTTGTGGAACCATGATGGCCTTATTCGTGTTAGACGCTATGCCGGTGAACGTTGCCTTCCAGAGTGCGTTATCGAACGTCATAGTGGCCTAACATCCAAGTTACGGTTTGGGGTGTGATTTCGTATCATGGACGTTTCAATTTGCTACGAATTAATTGAGTGTAATTCCAATAGCAACAGATACGTCCGTGAAGTGCAACAGCCCGAAGTCATTTCCTTCCTTCAAGGCATTCCTGGAGCCCTCTTTCAGCAGGATAATGCACGCCCACTTGTAGCAAAGACTGTTCGAGACTTGTTCAGCCCAACACATGCAACTTCTTCCTTGGCCTGTTTATTAGCCGGATATGTCACCTATTGAGCACGTGTGGGATTTGGTTGGTCGGCGTCTAGCTCGTGCTCCGTGTCCTGCAGCTTCAAATGACGAACTTTTGCTGCTCATACAAGCAACGTGGAATTCTCTTCCGTAAGCAGACATTCAAAATCTGTATGACTCCCTGCCACGTCGTATAGCAGCACTTATTGCACGCGTGATGGCTACACCAAGCACTGATTTCGGACACTTTATATTGTTTTTTTTTCTTTGAAAATTTCGTCATTTATTTGTACATACAAGTCATTTGTGCATTAAATTGTATTTAATTCCAATGATTCCTTCATGGTGTTGCATTTTTTACAAACAGCAGTTTATAATTTGAAGGTAAAACTACATTTTTCTCTGTATTTACGTATAATACTATTGACCAATTTCTTAACTAAAAGATCCCGCCAAATCAAAACACGTTGCCATCGTAAATATTGTTTCGGGTCATGCGCGGGAACGGTTTTTCACTATTGGCTGCATATCGTCGCATTTGGCAGCGCATTTTGACTAGAAAAATTATCGATGGCATATGACACAAATACTCTTTTCTTATACGTACTCCCCTCTTGCAATTTTTATTATTATTATTTATTTGTTTGTTTGTTTGTTTGTTTGTTTGTTTGTTTGTTTTGGTTTCTTTATTTTCATACATCACTGGGTCTCTGTTTGTCTTTTCTTACAAAAATGACTTCTTTTTCAATTCCTGTTACACTCATTGCCACAAAAATTTGGTTACCAAGAAAAAGTCATCAAAATGAAGCCAAATTTTACATATAACATACTACATTGATATAAGCAAGTGATTAGAAAATCAAAGAAAAAGATATTTTATTGCAGAAAAAAGTTCAAATGAACGGAAAATTTAGTTGTCTGTCACCCCTCCCCCTAGCGTGAATACACGATACGATACGGGCGGGCATTGAGGTATACAAGTTCCGTATGATGTCCTGAGATATCCCGTTCCACATTTGCTGTAAACACGCCTCTAGTTCGACCAAACTCGTAAGCTGTAAAACTTGCAGTCTCAAATTATCTCAGATATGCTCGATTAGTGGCAAATCTGGGGATCTAGAAGGCCAGGGAAAGGTTGTAATGTGGCGGAGGTAATATTGTGACATCCTTGTTATGTGTGGCCGAGCAATGTCTTGTTAAAAAATGGCACCTAGGAGCCCTGTCATGAATAGCAACACATGTGTCTGAAGGATATCATGGATGTACATGTGGGCTGTCATTGTGCAATGGATCAATATAAGGGGTTGCTATGTATTGTAAGGAATGGCACCCCGTACCATCCCACTAGCTGAGGGGGGGTCACTGCAAAGTGAAGGCAGGATTGAGGCGTTCACCACGGATCCTCCACACATGATCATGATTGTCATCACTGCTTAAATTGAACCTAGATTTGTCACTGAATACGACCTGGTTTCATCCGGTTGTAGTCCAATTTCGTTGTGCTCGACACCACTCTAAATGGAAGCCTCGGTGGGTGGATGTCATTGGCAGCACACGTAATGAGAGCCGCTATACCAGATATCCTACAGCCAGGCGCCTTGCGGTGGATCGGGAAGACACAGCTGACAGGAAGGCGTAGTGAAGGTGTTGCCTGTGTCTGGACAGTGGCCAATGAAGCAGTTGGCTCTATGCGTGCGTGTCATACGATGTGACGGTCTTTTCAACGACTGGTCTGTCGAGGGCGTCTTGAGCCAGGTCGCCGTATAAACGACGTCTCTTCTGTCCATTGGTCCTAACACCTCCACCAGAACGGCCTACTTGACGAACTGCTCGCCGAGATGACCACCCAGCTTCCATCATTCTAATTATTCTTTCCCTCTTGAACTCTGACAGCGGCTCATATTGTATTCCATGGCGGCGTAACGGCAGCGTTTCCATTGAAAAAGATTAAGTACACTCAAACAAGCTCTGTTTACCTGTTTTATGCTCCAAGGAGAACGAAGCTGAATGTCCTCTAGTAACATTACACATTGCGCAATCCCACTACATTTCCAATCATTTGCATATTTACCTAACATGTAACTCCATGCCAAGTTTCGTGACAATCCCACACTTATTGCTTGGTGCGCAAATTTTTATGGCAATATTAGTTCACACTAAAGTTAATATGATGTTCACACTAACATTAGTTAACTAAAGTAAAATTTTTCTTTGTTGATCAAAGTAGGAATTGACTTTTAAAAAAAAATTTAAAACCCCTTTTTATTGTAATATAGCTTCTAGCTTAAAATATGTAGCATATTCTTATACTATCTTTTGTTGTTTTTCTATGTAATGTTAAGAGTTGTTAATTTGTTTAATTTCTTCCTTCTTAGATAGTTTCTTATATGAAACTTAAATCAATATTGATTTCCTTTTTCTAATGTAAATGGTGTTGACTTGAACAACTATTTGTTAATAGTTTAAATATTTCTTAAATCCTTTTCATTTACTTCCCGGTTAAATTTTTTTCAGCAAGGAAAAATTTCTAATCCTCTTTCATTTAACAATCACATATGTTTCATTTAACATTTAGTCTTTTCATAAGTAAATGTAAATCGTTCTTTTTAGGAACCCTACAGCAGGCTTTTCAAACTTTCACTATTTGAGACCAAATATTCAACCAAAACTTTTCATCGTGCTTCATATAAATAACAATGTATTGAATTCAATAATACTATGCTTTGACACTAAAGCTGCAATACGACTTTTTCTTAAGGGTCACCGGCGTATATAAACGTCTTTCTCAGTCAAAGCGTTAACTATCCCTGACGTATATATACTTTTCTACGAAAAAAGTCTTTTAAGTGCACTGCTATCCATAAAATTATTCCGAAGGCTTTCAAATTCAATAAATGGACCTTCACAGTGATTGTGAAGGGTTTACTTATTTCAGAGGAGTTCCTTATATATTCCTGCCCCCCCCCCTCTAATGCATCACATAAGCTCGCTTGCGTGGAAAATGGTGGCATTGGGGAGTGAATCGCGGAACTTTTAATTGGCAGTTGAGGGATTAATTATAAAGCGTACAAATTATCAAGATAAGTGTTAATTTTTGTATGCAATTTTATATATTGCAAGCTCATGGGGGACTGGTAATTATTTACTTATTCTTGCCTTAGTGTTGTCATATTAATTATAAAATACATTGTGCAGTTCTGATACATTTATAAGTATATTATATCAGCGCAAATGTGAATTTTATTTTTTATTTTGTCAGAATGCATTTTGTGTTTGTTTACTTTAAGTAAATTAATAATTTTTTAGAATAATCCTTTGTTTTCGATTTTTCTATATGCTCCCACCCCCTCGCAGAGTCATCACTCCCCCTTAGGGGGTGCGTTCTACAGTTAGAGAAACGCTGCTCTACAGTCATCATCCATGTAGTAAACATTTCCTACAACAACAACGAAATACACGAATCGGCCTTTATTTCAGGCAGCACATAGAATCATGTCTTGAAATTCGCTGTAAGTTAGGTATTTCTTTCGTAAAACCCAAAATGTACAATCTTCATTCTGTATTGTTATCCGCGCGTATATGCTATCATTTAGGAAGACAAAATTTTCCCTCCTTAAAAATAACGATTAGTATCATCATTCATGTCCCAGATGATTTTCTCTCCGATAAACGTAAAATGCTACTTAATTTTTTTCCGCCTGTTTTATAAAATTGAAATTTAGTCATCTTTATCTTTTAAAAACATGCACAGTCGTTATGTACTGTAAATGAAATAGTTTACTATACTCTCTTTCAGTTAAAATAATCTTCACTATCATTAATATTCCAAGTAATTTTTCTTGTCCAAGAAGTCTTTCATCAAAAATCACCTAGAAAACGAATGATTGTTGTTAGACGGAAAATATATCGTAAATTTAGTCTTCATGGAAAAAAGATACTGTTTCAAAGTACACAGTTTAGCATCATAATGTGTTTTCTAGGTGATTATTAAGCTGTTACAGCGAAACTGCTAGGAACTTAGCTTCTAGTTGGGAGGATAGAAATTAGTTTCGTAAGAATAGAAATTATTTCGAGTATTTGTATTAAATATATTTATATATATATTAAAATTGGTGAAAGACCACAGTTTCAAAGAAAAGTATACACACATAATTCAAAATATACAAGGCTTATTCTTTAGCCAAAAAAATTCATTAAATTATACCTTAAATAATTTACACATTTTTATTTCGTTATATCATTGCTGATTATCCAAGATTTCATTTCTGATAAACTCTTCTAGTGGAGCTTTATTTGGATTGATACGCATTTTAAGAAAATTTGATGTATATTATCAAGATCATGCTTTTATAAGTTGGTTACATTTTTAAAATTTCCATAATTGCACACTACTTTAGGAATTTAATACCGGAAATTTTTTTGCTAGTATCATTTTATTATATCAGGCATCAGAAGAGGATGAAAAGATGCTTTTTGGGTGTTAAATGGTAGTAGAAAAAGAAATATAAGTATTGAGGAAGAAGAAAGAATAACATTTAAAACTGGGGAATTGTTTCCAATATTTATTTTATATAACTTATAAGAATATTTTTAAATGTGGTTTTTTTTTTTTTTTTTTTTTTTTTTTTTTTTTTTTTTTTTTTTTTTTATTTTTTTTTTTTTTTTTTTTTTTTTTTTTTTTTTTTTTTTTTTTTTTTGTAGAATGAAATTTTTACGACAATTTGTGCATGAAAAACCGGTTATATCCAAGACAATCAAATAAAATTCAATAAAATTTGTAACACTTACGCTATAATCCCTTCAGAATGTAGCAAACTGTAAACTTTAAAATAGTTACATTTAATAACATTTTACAACCATTTTTAGCTTAGAACATAAAAGTAATTTTGACGAAGAATCATTAACGACAAATATAAAGGCTTATAAAGTATTTATTTCTTAAAATATTTTTACCCTTTACTTTGACACTTCAGATATATCAAGAAGTATATCAAATAAATTAAAATTACACTATGTCCAATGT
>BMAV01012336.1:234716-253868 GCA_019973955.1 Trichonephila inaurata madagascariensis | reverse complement strand
GTTGTTGGATGGGTTCGTATTGAACAGATGTAGATGGGATATTTTTAACCAGTACACTAGAATTGGCGATTTATCTTTTTAAAATAACGCGTACAGTTTCTTTTTTTTAAAGTTTAGAATTTTAAAATAATTACAGAATTGCTTGATTTTTGGAAGTAAGAAAAAAAGGAAATGAGTATAAATGATCTCTTTCACATATAAGAAAACTTTTTGATTAAAAATATCTTCACATTTTAATATTATACAAACACTAAACTACGAAAAAAAAACTTATAAAAATTTAATCCTTAATTCTTGTTTGTTTTTAAACGATAATTCCTTTGTAGTTATTTTTCAGAAATGCTTTAAGCTATTAATCTATCAAACAAAGAATATTAATTAAAAAATTAATTTAAGAAATATCCTTTCTTCGTAACGCAACTTCGTACACGCTTTACACTTTTTTATAATAACAATAATAAGTAATGTTATAAATTGAAAACAGTAAAATATTTGTAGAATTAAGGTATCCGACTACTTGCGACAACTTTTTTTTTGAAAAAATGAAGATATGGGAATTTTTTTGTGATTTTTAGGTTTACTTAGTATATTTAAAACAAAAAATCGCAAAATTGAAAACAGAAAAAAAAATTATTATTATTAAAATGGGAAAAAAACTGGTAAAAATGTACAAAAAATTACATAAACGGGGCCCGTTTTGTACAAAAATTTTTCGAACAAATTCTCAATTTTTCAATTTTAATGTGTTACTTTATTATTCATGTTTGAAATGACCTTCAGGATAATAGATATTTTAATTTTTACAAAAACTAGAGCCCTCTATCTTAGTGACTATGTGAAATTGCTTAAAAAAACAGTGATTATATTCACATAAAGGACTGTGAATTTTGAAATAATACAGTGATCGATAAATCTGATGAACAAAATACTTCTACTGTTATACAAAACATTTACAAAAAGTTTCATGAAATTATTTTCAAAACTTTTTGAGCAATCGCTGTCCGCGTTTGAGTTTTTCGAAAAAAACACATTTCGAGTAAAACGCATTTTAAAGTTTGACATCTTGTGTAAAGTTATGGCATCTTCTTTAGTTAAAACACTTGTAGTTTTTGTTCTAGTGAATGGAAAATAAAAAGCTTGGTATTTTTATTAAGCTAATAAGATGGTCTATAAAATAAAATCATAAAAAAAATTTATCAATTTTTGAAATAAATCATGATTTTAAGATAGTCGGATACCTTGACAGCTGTATAAATTTTATGAACATGTCAATATACATTTAGTTCTTAAAAAAGGAAAAAAAAATATATTGATTTCAATAATTTCGTAATATAATCAAAACAATGCGTAGTAATTAATAATTCATAAAAATTCGAATTCATAAGAATTAATAATGATTTCGTAATAAAAATTTCGTAATTTTAATTGTATTTTTGTTCGAAATTTTGTATAATTCTTTCCTACAGGACTAATGGTTTATTTTTAAAGTAAGGATATCTGTTCGGAGCAGTGGCACACACAAGGGGGGGGGGGCCCGGGGGGCCCGGCCCCCCCCCCAAAGCCCTTGATTTTTTTTCCCGATTGATTATAATTTTAAGTATATAATACATAAAATTTTATTAAATATTTGTTTTTAATGATTACTTTTATTAATTAATACTAATTATTCAATAATTAGTTTTTTACTGTTTTTTATTCCCCAAAATCGACAAAATCAAAATGAGCATGATACAAGAATGGTGGACTTTCGACCCTGGACCCCCCTTCCCCTTGGAAAACTTCTGTGTGAGCTACTGACTGTTTCGGAGAGATATAAAATTAAACAATCTATTAGTATTAATTCCTTTACGATTTTTTAAAATACACTTGAACCATTGAGGCACTCTGTGTGTTCCTTATATATGCATTACTAGCCATTACGTAGTCGTTTTACTGGTTATTTCGTGATGTTATATGGTTATAATATATATTACTTTTTAAGTTATCGAGAGATATTTAAATCTTAACAAAAGTTTTCGATAGTATTGAAAAACATTCTTTTATAACCTTCGCTTCTTGATTTAAAAAAAGAATAGGACTTGAATTTCAAAAACGGAAGTATAATTATCTTTCAAAACCCCGTATATAATCCCCCTCCCCCACCTTGGGAGTCGATTTCAGCAAAACTTGTTCTTAGTGGAGATTTACTAAGCAAAACAAACATGCTTACGAAGTTTAAAATTTGCTGGTCTTGTTGTTCAAAAACGGGAAATGTTATCTATTACTTCCCCCGCAACCCACTTTTGACTCCTGGGAGATGATTTTTGTAAAGTTCTTAGTGGATCTTTTTTTAACAAAAGAAACATTCTTGCCAAATTTAAAATCTGTAGGTCTAATAGCTGAAAAACAGGATTTTTTTTTATCTGTAATGACTACTCCTCTGATTGGGAGTCGATTTCCGCAAAACCTGTTCTCTCAGCGGATCTCTATTCATAAATAGAAACATGCTTGTTAAATTCAAATCTGTGGGCATAATGGTTCAAATACGGGATATTAAAAATCTAAAATGCCCATGACCCATCCCTTCATTGGGAGTCAATTTCCTCAAAGCTCTGTTTTAGCAGATCTCTTCTAAACAATAGAAACATGCCTGCCTAATTTTATGTCAATTTCTAATAGTTTTGGAGATTTTGTGATGAGTGAGTGAGCTGCTTGTCTCCTATTAATAAATAGATTAAACATAATTGAGCATATTTTTATGTTTAATTAATATGCGCAACTCAAAATGATGCATTTAAAAATTCAGATCATGCAGAATTTTTGAAAAGCAATTCCCACTTGATGATATTTATTTATTGCACTTCCCAAAATTGACTTAGGCTTCAGTATAGCATCAGAACAAGAAGTTCTGTGGGAAGTGACTTAAGTTTGAGTATTAAAGGTTCACAAAAATACACGATTATATCTTTCTAAATATAAATACTTAATTATATTTGTTGTTTGATGTATTATGGACTCAATCATCTACCACCCACAAGGATAAAAACAAGGAATCCAATCTAAATGGTTCAAGATTTTTTATCCCTTACTTCGTAAATAAATTGCGAAATAATCAAAATTATTTAAAATTCTTTTTCTAAACTTCTCTCTCTCTCTCTAAATATATATGTATAGACAACTATAAGGTCGTGGAGAGTAGATGGTACTGTAACGAACGAAAGGACAAGGCGTGGCCATTGGAAGTGATTACTGTATATCAGATACATTTTCTTTGCTGGTTGATGTTGCGTATTCAATGTTATTGACGAGGCAGTCTTGTAATTAGTAAATCTAGTTTATTGCACATCTTGAAACACATAGACATATTAAAGACATAAAGCATGGTCGACACTATACAGAACAAAGAAACTATGACACTATGTAATGCAGCCAGCTACATGATTAAAGACACAGACAGAAAAGAGAAGAGAGTGGAATTTCCAATGATCTCGGTATTTATACCCAGCGGGACATCACATGATTTGGGGGGTGGATGGATGTAGTTCCAGAAGTCCCCGTTAGGTGGGTAACTAATTAAAATAATTAAACGGTTGTCCTGAAGAACTGGACCATAAATAAATCAGGAGCTATTAAAGATTAAATTACTGGGAATTATATTATATATATATATATATATTTTCTGCATGCAATCTCTCTGATTTGCATCTAATACCAAATAGTTAAACCCTAGTGTGAGATTATGAATCATTTGGATTGACATGGCATTAGTGGGTGTTGTGAGCAAAATATGGGAGTGGTAATTGTTGTATTAAATATGAGAGAAAAATCGTTCAAAATTTGTGAATTGAATTATTGATAGAATGCTTTTTGGTGAGTTTTTAATGATTTACGCTATTCATTTGTGAACATACTTGGTTTTTNAAATATAGGAGTGGTAATTGTTGTATTAAATATGAGAGAAAAATCGTTCAAAATTTGTGAATTGAATTATTGTTAGAATGCTTTTTGGTGAGTTTTTAATGATTTACGCTATTCATTTGTGAAAATACTTGGTTTTTAATTTGAACTTTCGGATTTTAGACATTTTTCTACCTAAGTATGAGTGCGTCATCTTTGGTGTTCGAGGGTTCACTTATATAATGCAATTAACTGTTTTAGAATTTTAATATTTTAATATAATATCTTTCAGAATGCGATGGCGAATAGTTTAATTTTTCAAGTTTAATGGTTTAATTTTAACTATTTTATTTTTAAATTTTAACTATTTAATTTTTAAATTTTAACTTTTTAATTTTTAAATTTTTGATAATTGGATATTTTACGATTAATTTACCAAGTTGCAATAGGGGGAAGGTTGGCGCCATCAAACTAGTTTAACCCAACTTCTCGGTCCTAAGTCCGAGGTTGCACTTGGATATTTTATAAATTTTTATTTTATAATTTTTTAATTTTGTTTGAAAACGTTGGAATTTTGTCTTCTATATTCGCCATTGATATTTTGAAATGGGATTTTATGTTATAGGATTCATTTGGTTTCGATTTTTTGATTGATTCCTGTGTTGTGATTGAATTATATATATTTAAATATATATGACGTTGGCCGGTATAGGTTTATTTTGATTGTTGGCATATCTAGTCTCAGGAAAAAATCTTCAAAATTTATTTTAAACTTGTTTATTTGCACATAACGTAAATGGTCAGTCATCTTTATATTTCACAGCTATTTGGTAAGAACACGAAATCAGACACATGTAACAGAAGCGACAAGTAGCAGCAACATTTCACAGGACGAACACAAAGACAAATAGAGAGTGAGCACAAAGAAACTCTCTTTTTATACCGGCAGTGAAGACTACGTTTTAACAAGAGCTCTAATTGGTTAGCATGGGTGGGAAAGAGATTTCTGAAGGAATAATATTAAATGATTACGATTAAGATTACTACGTTAGTTTCGAACTTAAGAATTTAAAGTTTATTTAAATATTATTAAAAGAGTTATTAAAAGGATGCTAGAGGGAATTATTACACACACACACACACACATATATATATATATATATATTGCAATATCCTCTAACAGGAAAAAGTATTTCAATCCTCAGTTTCGTGTTAAGCGATTTTAAGTTTAAAGTTTATATATATGTTTATCGAATATGTGAAATTATGTTTAAGCCAAAATTCTTTCATTATTTAAATTCATTTATCACTTTCTTTCCTCTTTTTGTTCTTACATCTGATCATTTTAAGGCATGAATATAAATAATCAAGAATGTCTTATTATGTATACGTGGAACTACCCATTCTTAGAACCAAGCATAGCTTTAGGTTTGTTAAATGAATTATTACTTTTGAAGAAAACAAACCAGGTCTACGGAATCCATTTTTTTTTTCATAAATATGACAGAGGATTTATTACTGGTGCACAGAGATCTTATTAAAATGATTTGACAATAAATTAACTTTTATCGGTTTTAATTTTTAGAAGATTTTTAGCGGATGATTACATTTGAAACAAATGGTATTTTTCTGATATCACACTTAGTCTACATTTTTGTTTTAAAAACTCCTTCACACATGCACAAATAACGATATCTTTCTCATAGCATAAATATTTGAGTATTATAATAAAATATTTCACATGATGCTTGGTACAAATATTTGACTGTAAATTATCTGTAGAATGTTATGTATATTACGCTTATTAAAATCAATAACTTGTATTTAAATATTATGTAATATTTTTGTACGTTAATAAGGAATTTATTTTTAGGCTATATACTCACAAAAACTTCTCTCAGTCTTGACTAAATTAGTTAAATCTAGGATAAAGCAATGGATAAAAAATTGTTAAAACGCCAATGAATTTGTCTTTATTATCGGATTATTCATATAGGCAAGAGATGTTTATAGATGTACAGAGTGTCCTGGCTTAAATTATCCAAATGTAAAGGATTGTAAAAACGAAACGACCCTTCAGAATGTAACAAAATATTCATCCATGGATTGAAAAACACTCTGAGATTTTTGGGTCTATTCCGATCGGCCGCACGTGCGTGCATTATTCGGCAATCGCAGACGATAAATTTGTTGCACCGACTTCATTACTAAATACTTGGAAGCCAAAGCAAAAGGTGCAGTGCGAACTTTGGTTAACGAAATTTAAATCAGTCACGCGAGTACAGCGACGTGTTCGAGCAGAATGGAATGGCGTCACTGGCTTGCCTAATAGACTTATCAGGATTCCTACAAAATGAATCAGGCACACGATCAACAGCGTTTTCTGCAGCGAAAACTTAAGGATACTTGTCAATATATGAGATACCAAAGTTCCCGTTTCTTTTAAAGTTCTTTCCCATTGGTGGATACATTTTGATGTCGGGGGATCGACATTCCATTTTGTTGGAACACGTCGTTGTGCATGCGTGAATGATTTAAATTCCGTTAACTAAAGTACGCACTGCACCATTCACTGTGGCGTCCGTATTTTTACGAATGAAGTCAGTGTAATAAGTTTATTATCTGCGATTGCCGAATAATGCACGCACTTGTGTGTAATCGGAGTAGAATCAAAAAATCTAGGAGGGATTTCCAATATACGTATGAACAGATCATTACATTCTAATGAGTTGTTCCGTAATAATAAGCCACATCTTTTGGATACTTTAAGGCCGGGCATCTTGTATATACAAATCCTTAAGGTACCTGACTACCCTAAAATCATGATTTTTTTTTCAAAAATTGACATCTTTTTTTTTATGATTTTATTTTATAAGTCATCTTATTAGCTTAATCAAAATATCAATTTTTTTATTTTCCATTCGCTAGGATAAACACTACAAGTGTTTTAGTAAAAGCAAATGCCATAACTTCACACAAGATGTCAAACTTTAAAATGCGTTTTACTCGTAATGTATTTTTTTTGAAAAGCTCAAACGGGGACAGCGATTGCTCAAAAAGTTTTGAAAATAATTTGCCGAAATTTTTTGCGTATGTTCTGTATAACTGGGAAAGTGTTTTGACTCTCAGATTTATCAATCACTATTTTATTTCAAAATTTACAGTCCCTTATGTGAATATGATCACTGCTTTCTTAAGCAATTTCATATAATCACTAAGATAAAGTGCTCTAGTTTTTGTAAAAATTAAAATATCTCTTATCCTGAAGGTCATTTCAAACATGACTTACAAAGTAACACATCAAAACTGAAAAATTGAGAATTTACAGATAAAATTTTTGTACAGAACGAGCCCCGTTTATATATATGTAAGTTTTTGTACATTTTCACCAGTTTTTTCCCCCATTTTAATACTAATAAATCTTTCTTCTGTCTTCAATTTTAGGATTTTCCTTAAAATATACTAAATAAATCTAAAAATTACAAAAAAATCACCATGTCTTCATTTTTTTTCAAAAAAAAGTTCTCGCAAGTAGTCGGATACCTTAAACGTTTCCTAAAATAATACATGTGTGGGAAAATTTACTGAATTAGGAAATAAAGAATATTCAAAATAATACATAAATAGAAAGCTAAAGAAAATTAATGCTAAACATAATTCATGATGTGCGAAAAACAAATAAAGGAATTTGCAAAATAATGGAGAAAAAGAAATGTTAAAAAGATAATTGTAAACACATATTTTAAACAAGCAAATAATGAAAACGAAGAATATGTGAAATAAAACAGAGAGTAAATTGAAAAAGTAATTTTAAACATATTTCCGAAAATATGTGAGGTAATACAAAGAAAAAAGGATAAGAACATTTTTAAAAAATATTTCTGAATATAAATGATCATTTTTCTTGATAAACATATATTAATTACCTGACTAGCCTAACTTTGAATTTTATTTGCTTTATGGTATTTTTCCATACCATTCAGTTTGACATTGTTTTTAATTAGTTATCATGAAAAATATTAGAAAAACATATGTCTTTATGTTTTGAACATTTTAAATTGTTTACACTTTTCATAACATAATTATTTTGTGCATTCCTTTTTTTAAGTAAGAAACAAAAACTATAAAATAACAAAATTCGTCCATCAACTTTGAGGACAAAGGAAATGTACAAGAGTATTTTCCTTTTATGACATGTGTCGTTTTCCACCATCTTGTTTTTGAATAAATTAAAAAAAAATTATAAATATTTAAAAAGTGCTATTATAAGCAGTGATCCAGAAAGTTTAAAAATAAATTTAAATAATAACTCAGCAGTTGCTGAAACGTCCTCCCGTTGGTGTGGTGTGGTAGTTAGGAGAGGGGGTGCCAGCTCAGGTGTCGTCCACGTCACTTGACCATGGTTCAAAATTACGTGGTCCGTCGCCAAAAGCCCTCGTGTAGCTGTACAGTGCGACGTTAATATTCAATCACATACAATCAAAAGAGCTCACATTAAACCAAACAATCCAAGCACAGGTTTACTAACATCTTCTTTATGTATAACATACATAATGAAAGCAGAATTTGTTACAGAGCTTTCAAAGCGTTTTATGAGACTTTACATTCACATCCAATTTAAATCTGACCAGATGTTGTTTAGACTGTATTAGAGTTTTCTTGGTGATTGCTTGCTTAGCAACGTCGTGCTCTGAAGCAACATGGGAGGAGGAGGAATTCCCAAAGGAACCGAGCTCACCCAAGAAGGGTTTAGAGCTACAAACCGATCCCTCGGGAAACAACCACTCCCGCGTCCAGACTTTATTGAAAAAAAAATCAAAGTTTACATTTTATAAACATTAAAAGACAGTAAAATGACAAAATACAAATTTAAAGGGAACTGCACTATATACATACATGTGCGTGAACGTAATACAAATATATAAAAAGCAAATATAATAAAAATAATAATAACATAAGAAGTATAAGAGAAGGAAAAAAGAATATATATATCCCGAGTTTCTTACAAATTCAAAAGAAGAAAAAAAAAAAAAGAGAAAAAAAGGCAGGAAGCAAAAATAATAAAAAATAACATGTTTTTATGAATCATATTTTCAGTTGGCGTCACCACTTCCTATTGATATTAAAAAAACCCGGAAAGAGGATTATTTATTAAGCTATTGGTGACGAACTGGCGAACTTCATAATTTTCAATCTTTGTGAAGTAACGAAGTGGTACCTGATCCCCTAACTGACTTTCCTCATCATGCCAATATGACGACTCGACAAATTTAGTATGCATCAGACTCACTGAACGACGTGTCTTTAATGGCATCACAGGACTCATTCAGTGGCGTAACGGAGAATTTAATTCCCCCCCCCCCGTTTAGAAAGTCAAATTTCGGGTCCTAAGTCAGACCTTACATCTATTACAAACCCATAACATAACATAGGCTTTGGGCCCCTAGAATCCTACCCTTCCCCTGCAATGTGGAGGTTCCGGGGGTGTACGTAACGCCACTGGACTCACTCTCAAGACATCGAAAAAAACGTCGGCCATGGGCTTGTGACGATAACCACTCGACTACTTTAGTTTCGAGATATTGGTAACGGTTCACATAAATTTCAGTCGTAATCTGTTGACAAAGATGCCATCTCGAAACCGATATTTTAATTCAAATTTTTGGATTAAGTTACTATTTTGGAGGATTATTCACATTTCAAATGCAAAATTTGCATTGCTCGTCATGAAACTACTTTGAATCCACCTTTATAACCTGTAAGACTATCGCCAAGCCCAGTGTATATAGGGAACTAAAAACGGGGCATAAAATTGTTAAATTACAATAATTTCAGCTATATTATACAGACATGCACTTTATATCCCAAACTCTTTTGAAAAAGATACTCATCAATATCTTCTTATCTTAAAAATATTCCGAACCTTGTTTAAAGATCAAATAAGAATTTCTTTTAAAAAATGTACATGAAAGTCGAAGCTTATTTAAGTTACGGCATTGCACACTTTTCCTTAAAAAATATTCACAAATATTTGTAAGCATAAATATATATGAAATGAATTTTTAGAAAGCAATTTAAATAATCAATCTAATAAGTGTAGACATGTCAAATGTCTATAATATAAGAATTTCGTATCGAATATTTTTATATTTATATTGAATGGACCCTATTGCTCTAATCATATCTGTGGAATTTTTTTTTTCCTTACAATCAATGCAAATTATACAAAAAAAATTAAATGATTTTTAATCAAATTGTCTTGACCTAATAATTTAAAGTTTTTTCTCAAATCAATACATAGAAATTTTAATTCATTTCTTGTACAGATATCCCAAAAGGCTCTATTATAAATATGAATAAAGGGCAAAAAGGCATTAGCTCTCAGAGCTAATCTTTTTAATTGGCCTGTTACGTATTGAGTACTTTTTCGGATATTTATCAGTTATAGGGAATATGGGTTGGAGATTGCTTTTCCGAGTTGTCACCAACACGAACATTGGCAATATTATTCGATAAGATAAATTCACTACAAACGCATTGATAAAAAGTTAAATAATAATGGGATTTCATCAAATTTATATATTTGTAATATAAGCAGCCTGTATAAGCCTGAATGTGGCGTATTTTCCACGTGTTTGTGTGTGTTTGACTGCATCATTTCTATTATCAACAAGTTAAAGGGATATGATAGATACTAAATTCAACAGACTAGTGATCTTTGAAAATAGCGCCACCTATTTATAATAACCAATATAAACTAAAATTTGGCATGTTTTTCTGTGTATTGCACAATGTTTAGCTTTAGGTTTCTTGTAACTGATAAGTATCCTATATGATAATTGGAAATTTGTATTTCATTTGCTAAATCTAATTATCATTTTTCAGATAAATACATATGATTACCAGATTAAAATTTCGAATTATCTAAAAATTAAAATACCCATCAGAAATGAAGTTAGGCAATTAAAGTAGTAATGATTTAAAGTAAGTCTTAGTAGTTAATTTAAAAGCTATATTTTTTACAAGAATATACAAACTTCTGAATTGAATAACTTAAGGTATCCGACTACTTGCGACAACTGTTTTTTGAAAAAATGAAGATATGAGGATTTTTTTTGTGATTTTTAGATTTATTTAGTATATTTTAAGCAAAAAATCGTAAAATTGAAAACAGAAAAAAAATTCATTATTATTAAAATGGGAAAAAACTGGTAAAAATGTACAAAAAATTACATAAACGGGGCCCGCTCTGTACAAACATTTTTCGAACAAATTCTCAATTTTTCAATTTTAATGTGTTACTTTGTTATTCATGTTTGAAATGACCTTCAGGATAATAGATATTTTAATTTTTACAAAAACTAGAGACCTCTATCTTACTGACTATATGAAATTGCTTCAAAAAACAGTGATTATATTCCCATAAAGGACTGTAAATTTTGAAATAACACATTGATTTATAAATCTGAAGAACAAAATACTTCTACTGTTATACAAAACATTTGCAAAAAGTTTCATTAAATTATTTTCAAAACTTTTCGAGCAATCGCTGAAAAAATCGCTTGATTTTTTCGAAAAAAACACATTTCGAGTAAAACGCATTTTAAAGTTTGACATCTTGTGTAAAGTTATTGCATCTTCTTTAGTTAAAACACTTGTAATTTTTGCTCTAGTGAATGGAAAACAAAACGCTTGGTATTTTTATTAAGCTAATAAGATGGTCTATAAAATAAGATCATAAAACAAATTTGTCAATTTTTGAAAAAAATCATGATTTTAGGGTAGTCGGATACCTTAAAACGAAAGAGTTTCCAAAATTATACTCACAATACAACCAAAAGGGCCAAGGTCGAGAATAACATGAGATTCCTCATTGTGGAAGTTAATAACCTAAAAAAAGAAAATTTCAAGTAGTTCAACTCAGTAGGAAAGAAACTTTAGAAATGCGTTTATATTTTGACAGCTGTTTGCGGACGCCTCGAGTTTTTATCTCTAATAGCCACATCACAGATAAGAGCGTTAATGCATCGGTTCTGAAAAACAACCAAAACTAGAATAGCTTATCATACATAGCTTATCGCACACTGAATTTCGTACGCGTGGTTTTTCCTGAAACAAAGACTTTCACGTTGCATTCTTCATAAAATTGTTTTGATTTCTTTTCGTGTTGAAATCTATGTATAAAACTAATATATCCGGCTCTGAACTGTTGAAATTTTAACTACGCAACATCTTGGCATCAATCATTTTATTTCCCCTACTTTGACTACATAATAGTAAACAGTTAAATTTTGCATATGCAATCATTTATATTCCCGTCGAATTTGATGCGCGTAAAAACAACATAACTAACCTCACTTTTCTTATTTGGCATGTGAGACAATCACAGTATATTACAAGAACTGTTTTGGTTAACCTATGAACTATTAACAGGGGAGTTAGAGTATATTCAGATTTAAATTGCAACATCAATGTCACCAAATATCATTTTTTACTTTTTAAGCGAGATGCGAATTCTAAATAAATCCATTATATATATAGTCTTTTAAGGCTTCAGATAATAATTTACAGGTATTATCTTAAGGCTATAATTTACACACAAGTATTATTTTATTCAAAAACAAAAACTAGATTTCTCCATGATATTTAAATTCGAATTTAAAAAACACTTGGTTGTACGACTTTTTTAAAAGTATGGATTGTTTTACAAGCTATTGTTACAGTAAAAGGTTGTCCAAATGAGTCGTAAGCAACATATCTGCGCCAATTCAATGATTGATTGGTTAGCAACTATAATCGGTACCAAACTCGTCATCAGATACGCAAAGCTCAACCTAGTAAATTCACAAAAGGGAGAACTGTCTAATGAAAACTGCATAGATTGGAAACATTCAGTTGTGAACTCCGGATACATTCCAAGAAAGTAATTTTAAACCTTGTAATTTTGAAACTCGGCCATGTGATAAGGGCAACACCTGAGCACCCAGTCTCCAAGTTTCTATGAGGAATTTGAGCCGTGTTAGAATTATGTATACCATGTGATAAGGGCAACACCTGAGCACCCAGTCTCCAAGCTTCTATGAGGAATTTGAGCCGTGTTAGAATTATGTGTATCAATCTCTCCTTAGGGCTGATTATTTGTGATATCAGGACTCAAACGCACGACTCGACAATGCTGACCCATGAGATCGCTACTATGAGGACTTAGCTACCATAGTCCTTAAAATGGACAAAAGAGCATCATCATTGGACTATTGAATAATGGAGGAGGATAATATGGTTTGATGAATCCAGACTTTGTTTCTATTCCAATGACAGTCTTTCTGGAGTCAGGTAAAGCTTTCAAACCGGAATGAGTTCAAAGGAGAAGTAAGTATATTTTGGAGACCAATTTCAAGTGCCAAAATAATAAATTTAATTTAGGTATTTCATCCTATGAATGCGAAGAACAATTTGATATTTTTAGGCAACGAGATGTCACCATATTTTTTTTTATTTTACTAAAGGGCTAGTTATGGATCCAGATCAAGGTAAGTGTATTGTTCAGTGAGCTAAAACTGTGAAAAATTGATTTGATGAAAATGAGATTTATAATTTACATCTTATTTCACTTGAAAATTTTCACAAGACATCCGAATCTGAGAAAGTTCTAGATATTTTGAAATGTAATGTAAAAAGGAAATATATACGAACACCCACTAAAATTGGCTACATTGAAAGACTAGGTAATAACGAAATGGGTCAAGCAGGATATGGTTGTGAACCCAAATCGCATTGATAGCATGCTGAGAATATTAAAACTTTTCTTAAGGCAGATGTAATATAACAACATATTACAAAATAAAATTTAAAAATCCATGTTTTTGCCCTCTTCTATGGTCTTGATCGTTTGAGCGATTAACTCGTAACTGGAATTATTATTTTTGTTAATTTATGGGCTTAAGACCTGGTACCTCTAAAAACTCGCCGTACAGAGCAGTTGGGAGCTAAAAGCCATACCATAGACTGAGAAGCCAAGATTAGATGTCACCTTTGTCACATAATTATGTTTCAAAAAGGCAAGGTCCATCTCATTCCCTCTCCAATATTTATCAGCACTTTATGCTTTCTTTACCCCGATTATTAACTTTAAAAAAACCAAATAACAAAAGTAAGCTGTTGAGAACCGTAAAAAAATTTTAACTATTCGTTCAGAAGAAGCGTTTAACTCTGAAGAATAAATCCGAAAAAATTATATAAATTGTAATCAATGAATTTTATTTTCATTTTGAGAATAGAGAGAGGATTCATTGGCAACGTAAAAAATTCCTCCACTTTTAATGAAAACTCATAACTTGGTATCTTGGCTTTTCGAAAATAAATTTCGAATACCAAAACTGTTTCCGAAGTTTAAAATGGAAAAGTATTGCAATTTTTTTTCCTCCATTAATGTTAAATGTGTAATAATGTAAGCCATTCCCTTAATTTCTTGGACTGAAAAGAAACATGCTTATTTTTTTTTTATCATAAACTCGATCTCTAGACAGATTTTTGGAATATTGACAGTTTTTTAATGAATGCTGGAATATTCTCGTATTTACCTTTTAAACCAGTATTCATACTTTAAAAAATTGTATACATTGTTTGTTTTTCATACTACGTATTGTCTGTGGAAAAGTTTTAAACATATTGTTATTAGTTTTGAAAAAATATTGACAATTCATCCTTATGTTCCAAAACTGTGTTCAGCATTTTATGATGACGCTCTTATCTTAGTAGAAACTCGTGCTGAGCTTTCATAAATGGACAAGATTGTTTTTAAAAAAATGTATGTTTGTATTGGGATGTAATTTGAAGAGGCTTACCAATATTATTTACGATTTCTCGGAAACTGATTTTAATGACGTAGATCAAGAGTGTCAAACTCAAAGGCTAACTTGGGCCAAGCAAACAAGGTTTAAATGTAGATGGGCTGCAAAAAGAATCAGTATTAATAGAAATCTAATTTTATTTCGAATAATAGAATACAATAAACATGAATAAAAGAACAGGAAAATTTTAATGTTTAAGTCTTGACACTTGACATCCCTTCTCTGCAACTATCTCTCCTATTTCGCGGGGAAAATTTTAATATTTTATTATGTACCAGGTAGTTATAATTAAACTTCCTCTATAAACATCATCCTATAGCTCAAACGGGTGAACGGATTGCAACAAAATTATATATATGGGTTATACACGAAATAAGCTCACGGAATTTCCAAAAAAAAATTAGTTCCAAAATGACCACCAGATGTCACCTTTTCATGAAAACACTGAACTTTAACACGACCAAAACGGGATACAAAAACAATATTAACAATACAGAACAAGAATTATGAGTAATAAAATGCAAAACTGGGAAAAGCTGTCAGTTGTAGGAGAACAATGTCGAGATTTGCATGCTTAGCAAGAAGAGGAAGTTCATGCAAAACATCTTAGGGTATAACACGTTTGCAGACGAATTATTTCTACCTAGTTGCCGTAGCAACGGCTCCGAACAACTTTTTCCCAATGAGCTGAAAAAATTGTTCCAAATAAAAGTTGCTTGAAATTACAGCCAATGGGATTCTTCGGTACCTTACGTCATAAATAAGATGGTTGTAAAAATGGCAGCTTCGGCTTTGTCAAATACATCATATATGACGTATAATATTTTAATAGTGTGTAATATTCTAACGGCGTATAATATTTTAAGCAGAATGATGTTCTACTCCTGTTAATGCTCGTCAACAAAAGCGCGAGCGAAATAAAAGAAATAATACTGGATGTTCATTTTCCGAAGCAGAAAAATCGGCGAGTAATTTTTCAGTGTGAAGATAGAGTTCGGCTGACATCAGAGCATGGTCGTTTTGCTTACGGGAACCCTTCACTCTCAGCTGCGTGAAAAATTATCCTAAATGGTTGCTCCAAATATGCATGTATGATAGAGCCCTTAGACTTACGAAGTGGGCTCGCTACCTCTAAGCCAGTGGTCCCCATCCCTCCGTGCTGTGTATGAAATGGTACCGGTTTGTCCAAGGAACACTAAATTATTCCCTTTTTATTTACTTTGAAATATTTCTCTCGGGTTTGTATGACTTTTCATGGAAATCACTTTATATCCCACGTTATAAATGACTTTATATTCATTTTTTGGTGCAACTGTATTTTATTCTGATGCATATTTAAATACAATTAAAATAAATTATTAAATCAAAACACAGTCATAAATATAAACAATCAATGTCCTCCTCTTCTCAGTGGGTCACGGTAAAAGATTCAAACGTTGACCGGTCCACGGCGATTAAAAGGTTAGGAAACACTGCTCTAAGCCATCACTATTAGAGACAGAAATAACTGGAACAGTAAAGATATAAGAGTCAAACAGATATGGGAAGTTTAAAAATATGAATGCTGTTGTATTATAAACGATGCTGATTATAAATGTAGTTATTCATGAATATATATATAATACACACAACCACGGATAGATACAGCAAAAAATAGGAAGAAAAACAATATCTAAATATATTTAGTATATAAGCGATACGTACATAAATTATATCTCCTTATATGCAACAATTTGATATTTTCTTCAAGGTAGGATATTATTGAATTTTTTTGAAAAAATAGACTAAAATGGACAGCTGTCATTTTTAAAATCTTTATCTTTAAATTCTCGATTACACAAATACTTTAAAATTAACATAAAAACTTCCAATGTTTACTTTAAATAGTTTCTTTCTTAATATTGATCATCTAACATTGCCCTTTTTGAAAAAAATGTAGTTTCCGACTTTTCTTATTGATAAACAGCTGACTTTTTTCTTTCTGTTCACGATAACTTTAGCGATGAATCATATATCTAAGTAGACTAATCATAGATAAGCAATTTTTTACCTTGAAATTATTTTAAATGTTTCATCATTCATCTTATAAGTATATAAATAAATACAGTCGAAGATCCATATTGCGAATTTTTCTGTACAGCGAACTTTTTCCTGGAACCAAGAATATTTCACGATGTTCTTCGTAAAATAACCTCCCAATAGCGAAGTGCATTTTCTATATAACGAACTTTTTCTCTTGTGATTCAATTTTTTCCCTTTATTTCCAAAATATTTTTGGACATTTCAAGTTGTTCTCCCTATTAACACATTTTATGGTGGTCATAATTCTTGAACTGGTTTTATTAGGTTCCTAACTCGCGAGAGTAATAAAATTGAGAGCGTTTAATCCAAGATGTGCAACCCTTAACCCCCACTGTCCAGTTCATTGGAAACATCTTTGATATCCCCTTTCACTTTCAGTGGAGTTGTCTCGCGTCCCCGTGTCCTTGAATTAGTTTCCGCTCATTTGTAGTGTTGATCAGTCGTACTGGTAACTTCATTTATTGTAGCTCGAAAATGTCCAAACATTAGTGCTTGAGCATCAAAGAAAAAATTTAATTCTTCAGGAAGTGGATAAAGGCGTCAAAAGAAACTTTCCTTGCAGGCTTTTTTTTTTTTTTTTTTTTTTTTGATAAGTAAGATATATGAAATAAATATATATTAATTTAAAAAAAGGTGTGACTACTTTTTTAATATGTAGTGTTTATGAATTTAAAATTTGTTTTACGGGGTTTATATATATATAAAGAATATTAAAGTTGAACCTCTATACAACGAATTTTCCATATAACGAACTCTTTTTCTAAATTTATCGATATCGTTATATAGAGGTCCGATAGTATATACAAGGTCCGAAACTGAACATCAAGCAGGCAGGGGATGAAAATGGGGAATCATGTCAGTTCTGGGGGGAAAAATAAAAAATTCCTTATCGCTTGATGATTAGCATATTTTTGAAAACGTGGAAAATTGACACCCTCCATCACATCTTTAGGTAGTGTAGCCTAACTTGATTTTTTAATTATCGTGATCTTTCATAGCCGTGCGTATTGATCACAGTCACGAATCGAGCAAGATACATTTTGCTAGTTAAGTTGAAATTAAACAAGTTTGAATTGGGAGTTGAGAAAATGATATCAGCTTACTTTGAATCTTTATAAAAAGAAAAAACATCGCATACTATCCTAGGTAAATTTTTTCAAAAGGTGACCCAGAAAGTTAAGATTTCAAAATGGTACAACTGTAGCTACTTTTCCGCCTATAACAATTACTGTCATTTTTTTAATTCAATAAACTATGAATTATAAGAAATAAAATAATTATTGGTTTAAGTTTAAAGCAGGTGTTTCAAACCATGTTGCTCACTAGTATGGATGTTGCGGCCCCCACCGCCAATTCTATTTTAAAATTTTCAAATATCAGGCTTTTTTAAAGTTTTTTTCATTTTGGAATTTATTTAAGGTGAACCTTTTATAAATATATATACGGATATAAAAATAAATCTAAAATATATTTGTGTGTTATCTATTCTTGGACAATGTTTAAAGGACCTCGCTTTTTTAGTTGATATTACAAGTCACCTTAATCAACTTAATTTTAAGCTTCAAGGCGAAAATCATGTTGTAACAACTCTATTTGATAATGTTAAAAATTATTAATTTGTTGAAAATAGATAGAAAAAAAATTTATCTTATTTTGAAAGCAGTCAATACCTATTGATTAAATCCCATGAATTACAATTTACTAAATATGCTCACTAAATAAAATTGTTAGAAACGGAATTACAGATCGATGATTTTCTCATTTTAAAAGCTATGCGTTACAATTTTGCTCTTTTACTTCACCTCTATCTTTCGATATTGAAATTGTTGATGAAAGCTTACAAATTAAATTAATTGAAATCCATTGAGATTCTTTGTTGAAGCAAAAATCTATGGAAATTAGAATTCTAAATTTGTATACATATTTATCAGAGTAGATAGGTTTCCTAAAATTTATCGTTTGTTATGCGAATAATGGCCATGATCGGAAATACTTGTTTGTGAGGGCAATTATTTTCTTTAATGGAAAATAGTGCAAATTTAGAATAATCAAGATTACTCCCCCCACCCCTTCCAATCAAAATTTATTTTCGTCCATTTTAAAAATTGCATCAGCTCAATATTTTCAATCAAATCTTGATTACTTGCTTCGAGAAAAAAAACAATGGCAAATATCTTTTAAAAAATAATGTTAAATTAAATATCTTACAATAACTTTTGTTTTTTTAATAAAGAATGTAAAATATTTATAGTTTAAATTAAAAAAAAACATGAAATGTAAAACGATTCGTACGTATAATACACAATACACATTGAGTCTAATAAATGCATAATACATTATAAAA
>BMAV01012336.1:183450-214979 GCA_019973955.1 Trichonephila inaurata madagascariensis | reverse complement strand
ACTCAATGTGCTGTGCTATGGTTCCTGATGTGACTGAGCGATCCGTCTCTTCCAATCGCACAATTTGTCTGTCCTCACGTGAAGTGGTGCACTGAAGTGGATGCGATCGACCACGTCGGTCCGTCGTACCCTCCTGCATCCACCCGTCACATATCCGCATTACAGTTGTTTGCTTTCGTCCAACACGACTACCGATTTTCCTGAAAGAAAATCCACAATCTCGGTAGGCCACTATCCTTCCTCTGTCGAACTCGGATACTTGATCAAAAGCTGATCGCTGTTTTCTACGAGGCATAGCTGATCGTTTTTTGAAAAAACCACAAGAAAAACACAATTGCCGAACTTGAAATCGTCGAAATCTCCAAGCCTTAAATAGCGTTTTGAGGTGGCGCCACAGGCGTGCGTGATGTGCGTTAGCGCTGAAATTCTAATCGTTTGCATATCGCACCTCCGCTAATGCATGTTGCAAATTTCATGTTATTTGCATTTGCATGCTTCCTTCAGAGTGTTGCATTTACGGTGGCCAGCAGTGTATTATCATTTAATTACACTTATACTTTGTATTTAATTATTATTGAAATAGTTATCAGCATAAATGCTAATTTTTCATAAAATGTTTATTGTGATATGATACGTTATTTCTGTCCTGAAAAGTAAGTTAAATGTCTTAAGTTAGCAGTGGTTATATAACTTCTAGCCACCACCCAGGGAAAAAACTCTCGATCAGATTTTTTTATTATTATTTATTTATTTTGTGACTAAATATAACGTTTATAGAGGTGAGAACATTACATTTATTAAGTACTTTATCACAGAAAATTGTATTTTAGCTGTGTGCCCGTTAAAGGGTTAATATAACTTGTTCATTATAAAAATAAATTCTCTCCATTATTCGAAAGATAATAAATAATAATAATATCGCTCAGCAAAAAAATTTTTTGTGTGTGGGGTTTACATTAAATCATGCAATTGAAATTAAATTTGTAGCGATAAACTGAAAGCTAATCACAGTAAAACATAAGCTCCTTCATGGGATTGATAACGTAAAACCATGGTAACAAAAATTTGACTCTTCAAAATTCGATATTATTATATCACCATCGTTCATTTGTAATTCTTACAGATAATATGAGAGATTATCGGGACACTCGGGATACTAAAATCAGTATGCAAACAGTAAGCCTTTAAGAGGATCAACAATATAAAAATAAGGAGCTCAAAAAATTAACTATGTAAAAACGAAGAAAAATGTCAAAAATAAATCTTAACCCTCAATTCCCCCTTTTTAAAAAGTTCTTATTTTCTGAGCTGACAGCAGGTATCCTTTTCTACCTTAAAAAGTAGTGTAAATATTTCAGAACAAAAATGAATGCTGGTTACATTACTAAGTTTGATTTCTAAGCATTTAGTTCCTTTGTTTTATAAAAGAGAAAATAGGAACTGGAACTGAATTGCTTAGAAACACTTGGTTCTGTCAAACCGTTATCTCCGATCATTAGAGTTTGAATGACTTTAAAACACTTTCATTGCAAATTTTTAAAATCAAATAAGTATGATAAAATTATTACTATATTTAAAGAATTCAAAGGAATTACTTGGATATTTCTAAGATTACCTGAGTTAAAGGTTAAATTTTGTTGAAATATCTGGACATAGAAACACTTTTGCATGTCTAAGAGTGGCGGAAATAGCCTAGCTAATCCGGTGGCAGCAACGTATTCCTTGTGTTAGATGGGAAAATTTGGGATTAAAAAAGTTAGAATTTATTGGTGTCGAGAGGAGCTTTTGTGATTGGCTGACGAGAATGGTCAGTTACTTTTATATTTTAGTTGGGAAGAGAAGCTTGATCAATCATATAGTAGATAGAAAGGTAGAGTATATAAAGTTGAGTTGCATATCTGTTGAACATATAAAACTATCTGTTGAACATATAAAACTAAAATTAGAAGGAAATTATTAAATAAATAAGTAAATAAAATAAAATTAATTAAGAATTACATAAAATCAAAGTCTATTAAAGATGAGCTAGTTCTGTGAAAAATTAGATCGGGAGGATACATTTTGATGTTCGTGATAGATTTATTATTATGGTCTATTTTCTTGAAAAATTTTAGTACATTTCTCCTTATCGTTTGCTAACCAGAAATTACTTAAAATTTGTATTGCGACTAAATTTTGTGCTATTTCTAAATACAGAAAATACACAAAACTGAGGGGTCTAAATTTTTTTTTTTTTTTTTTTTTGTTAAAAGAATTTCGTGTAAAACGATATTGCAAAAAAAAAACATATATTCAACAAAATTAAATATATTGGAGTACATTTTACTTACATAGATGTGTATATATGCATGCATTTAATAAAAGTCAATGAAAAAATAACATTCTCAAGAACTAAATGAAATTTGATACAAAATTTTTCAAATTTTTTGAAAAACAAAACTTTTATTGAGTTTTTAGAAAATAATCTGATATTTTTCTTTGTATTGACTTTTTTTAACATCTAATTGTCATCAAATTGCTCGATGTCATCCATTTTGTAATATTTCACCATTGGAATGGGCGGCTAAATAACTGTGCATACTTTGATGATGTTCCTCATTCCGGATGACGTAGAAGTAGAAGCTGACTCATTTCATTTTCCTCTTCGGAAAATACATCAATGATATTTTTTGAGCTTTGAACAAACTCCAAAATGTCTTTGTCTGCCATATAATCAAGACCGCACACACATTATCATCATCTACTGCAACGAATACTTCCGATGATACAGGATGACAGTCCAATAATACAGAAACTTTCTGAAACATTTCATTAACTGTCTAGTGTTTTTTCCCTTTTGTTCATTCCCAGAAGGGAAATTTTTTCGTGTTACGTGATTTTCGTTTTACGTTAAGAGAAAAAAATACATGAAAATACATAGTTTCTCGGGACCATTGTATTGTTTCGTGTTAACCGATTTTTTTTTCGTCTTAAGCGTTTTCACTTGAAACAAATTTCACAGTAGTTAATATGAGACTCTGCTGCATGTCTTCAATCGGGAGAGGCGGGAAAAAAATGTAGATCTTGCGCAATTTCACACATACGCGGTAAAAATCATTACGTTTCTCGATATTAGTGATGACGTACGGAGTTCGTTGTGCGTGCCGTCTGGTGAGAAGCACTGTAACTATTTTATGAATTAACTACAGTGTACAGTAAGACCCCGCTTAACGAGGGGATATGTTCCATCAAAGTAGAGCGTAATGCGAAACAGCGCTAAACGAGGCTATCTTAACATGCAGGCCGCGGTAGCCGAGTGGTATAGGTATCGGACCGTGGCCTGCCATGTCACGAGTTCGAGCCCAGTACCACTAAAGACCCGCCGTGTAGGGTAGCGATGCACGTTAAATCTGTCGAGAGCTGAAACGTCCTCCCGTTGGTGTGGTGCGGTAGTTAGGAGAGGGGGTGCCAGCTCATGTGTCGTCCACGTCACTTGCCCATGGTTCAAAATTACGTGGTCCGTCGCCGAAAGCCCTCGTGTTGCTGAACAGTGCGACGTTAATATTCAATCAATCAATCAATCTTAACATGCAAATAATGGGGTTAGGGGAAGATGGATAGAAAATTGGTTAGGTATTAAATTTAATAATTATGTTTTTTTTAATAAAAATAAAACCAAACATTTATTTCTTACAAAAATAAAAACAATATAAACGAATAAATACATATAAAAACAAATAAAATTCTAAGTCAGTCAGATCATTCAGTCTATTATGTGTTTCCAATTTCCTGCCTTTTTGTCAAGAAGGCATCTTGTTGAAGTTGCCAAATTCAATGCAGCACTAAGTTGAGATTGACGTTCACCAGAATCTAATCTTCTAATCACTTGCATTTTAGTTTCCAGTGAAATGCTTTTTCTGGTTGCTTTCTTTTCTTGTTTTTCATTATCACCCATGATAAAAACTAAAGATCATAATATTTCTCACTGTATTAATCGTTATAATATTATATAATTCTATACTTGCAATAATGTCAACAAATGTTTCAAATGATAAAAATGCGTCCGTATAGCACCGCACCAAACAAGAAACACAACTACACTGTTTCGGATATGTTATGTACATATTTTGAAACCTACGATTTCGGGGAATCCCTGTAGCGCTGCGAGCAATTTCGGGGAATCCCCGGATTGAAATAAAAGAGCGCTAAACCGCGCGCGCGAAACAGAGTTAAGCGGGATCTTACAGTACTTGAGGAAAAACCCTTTTTTGTTTAGTTCTGAATAATCAGCAGAAAAAAAAATGCTACAAAGTTTTGAAAAATTAAAAACTTTACAACAAAAATTTCAGTCAAGTATTTAAAGAATCGTGACATTAATACAGTGTGTGCCGCATTAATTTCTTTTTCAGATTTTATAGCAATTTCTTTACAACCTTGTATATGATAAATATGACAAAGGTAAATAATCATCCGATTTCATGTTATTTTTTTAAAGTGAGACTTCGAAGTCATATTGAATTCAAATAGCCTTTGATCGTCACATTACTGCCATAGTTTTACAGATTATTTTCTCTTTCTCTATTCTTTAACAAATACACGTTGCCGTTAAATTAATTTAGAAGTCAATACAGAAAAGAAAAAAATTCATGAATTCAGAAAAAAAATACTATGTAAGGAAATAGTTTCAAATTAAAACTTCACAGCGTATATTTTGGCAAATGTGCAGAGAAGCAATGTTAAATACTCTGCACTCTGTGGTTTGCAGCAAGCATTTTTCACGTTTCTTCATATTTTATTTAAATATTTCATTTGTTTTTAAGTATAAATTTCAGTTCGAATTTTGCACAGAATGCTTAAAGCTGTTAGATTGTTCGCTATTCTCTATCATCAAGAGCTATTTTTTATTATCTAGCTAATTTATTTTATCAATGACGAATAAGCTTAAGCCTCAAACTTTTGCTTTAAATTCATTCAGTTTATAAAAAGCTTGAAAAATTTAATAAATATCCTCTATTAGTAGCTTTTAATATAACAAAACTAATTGTACAAATAAATATTATTAATATACATTATAGGATAATAAATAAATAGATAAAAATCCAATAAGTACTTCAATACTTTTTTCAGGATTAAGTTCAAATTTATATTTTAACACTATATACATTCCTATATTTACTCTAGTAATTAAATAATTTCATCTCTAATCAACTTTAATTAACCAAGACGGTTTGTTAAAAGTAGCATGTTTCTTAACTAATATAGCAAGAATATTTCCTTTCATTATGCCAAAAATTCATTAATCATTCAAAAGTTGTATTTTGTCTTAATTTTAACAAACGCATAATCTTTCGAAAAAATACCATGGATAAAATTAATCTAACATAATAATGAAAGAGATGTTTGAAATATAAATAAATATTACAGTAAAGTCCCGAAAACTTGGTACTCGATAGCCAGGCAGTTCAAATATAACTATTCCTTTGTCGTCTTCGAGATGAAGCATCAAAGCGTAGAGTGCAGTATGGAAACAACAGGACATTGCGTATTTCTTTAAAAAAAATGCTTGCCAGTTTCTGCAAAGTCGGTCACTTATAATTTTCATTATGACAGCTCTATTCCTTCAGTAAGTATTTTTCTGAGGTATGTCTGATCAGGTAAATTACTTAGTTCTATATATTCATTAATTTTCATTTTCATGCTGTAAATACTCTTTGTCTTCATAAAACACGTACTTTTGCTTTGTTTGAGGGTATTTGGGTAGAGTTTTTTCCCCTGCTGTATTCTCAAGCAAACAATGCATCCAAATGGAATACAACATTTTCTGAGGAAACTCTCATACTTATTCTTTTTAATCCCATTCTCGATAACCCGGCATTTTCACAAACCCAACCACCCTCAGTGGCGTAACAGTGAACTCAGTGGCGCAACAGCCAATGAGGTCCAAGGCCTACTGTGCCTATCTCAGTTTACGCTGGAGTGCATGTGCAGATGTTTTGGTCAAGTGGTCAGTCTGACATGAAAACTCCCAGTGTTCCGTGCTCAAGCAAGCTTGGTACTCATTTATCAACCTACTGAAGGGATGAAAGGCTGAGTCGATCTTGCCCAGCCCGGGATTTAAATCCCGGACCTGTGGCGTGGAAACGCGATTCACTACCTCTCGGGCTACTTTCGAGACTCTACTGTAGTAAAAAAATGAACATAATACAAGCAAAAATAATATTTTGATTTAAAAAATTAACATAAGCAAGATAATAATATGAAATTTAATAAATAATTATGTGTATACGTACAAAGTTTAAAATTCAAATAAAAGAGCTAAAATTATTCGCATAACTATTTTTTTTTTACGAAACGCATTAGATTTATTTTTATATTTTGTACTCTTCATTATGCATACGTATTACTTCAAAACTCAGACAAACCAATTAGATGTCCACTGGGTTTGTTTCGAAAGCTTAACGGAGCAGAAAATTATTGTTTTATCTTCATCATCATAAGAAATAATGAGTTAAAAAAAGTAGACACGCACACAATTTCTTATATTGCATAAAATTTTCGTAATCGTTTAGCTGCTTGATCAATGAAGAGTAACGTAAGAAATACTATAATACTACAATGAACGAAAATTTAAATCTACTTAATTTATTCTAAGCTTTTAAAGCATCCTGGTGTTTAAAATTAACAAATTTTTTTTTCTTGATTTTAGACATTCCTTCGAATTTTTAAAGAAATACTTGACAAATTTGTGGGAGAAGAGGAAAGCGGGAATTCGCATATTGTTTAGTTGTATACCATAAAAAAATATGCTTTTTTTTTAAAGTATTTTGGGTAAAAAAAATTGACATTTTGAAGGGTTAAAGAGACTATCAACAAGTTGAAAAAGAATAAGGATTATATTTTTGATCACTTTCTATCATAACAAGTTCGAAACAAATTCTCACTTCTCCAAAGTATTTAACTATCTATTTTAAATGTTTTGGGATATTTTTGTTAAAGTAACATCTATTTTCATGATGATTTATATAAACGCTTCTTTTTCATATTCTAATGTTATTCATACTATGTTTTGATATAAGCTTCATATCAGTAGCAATAGAATTTTAATGTGTTTCAATAAATTTGATTGTAGCTATGAATAATGAATATAATTCTAAACATTTTCCATTCTTTCGAAAATGATTCAAAACTTATGAGATTTTTAGTTTAGAATGTGTGAATGATTCAAGTTTAGAATGAACATAGCTGTGGTGGCGAATGGGTATGGTCCTGATCTAGTACAGCGTTTCCCAGACATTCTGGACTCACGAACCACTTGGTTGTATAGCATGCTAAATTGTACCACTTTGTAAATATAATTGTATTTCCTGATATGTGTTATTGTGTGAGTGTGTTTATTTATTTGTACTTTTCATTTTATAGCGTAACCATGTATTCATATCATATAATGAGACAAATTACATTAAAACAAGCCTAAGCGTATCTACTATTTTGTCATATTTCGTTTACAAATAAATAGTTTTAATAAAAAACACAAAATTATAAAAAGCCAATTAATTTACTTTCTGTGATTATAATCAAATATTTTTATAAAATAAATTTCATGAGATCCTTGTGTTTTTTTCGAAGAACATAATTTTTTGAAATTTGTTTCAAAAATTCAAGGTATACCCATAAGTCTGCAGCTGCATTCAATCTGTTTTGATAATTATTTTTTTTAAAAAAATATATGAAGAAAAGCTCTTTTTACTAATTCCGAACTAGTAAACTGTAATAATAATTTAAGAGCTTTCTCGGAAAGCTGTTCATATTCTTTATCAAAAAACCAAAACCAAAAATTAATTAGATTGTGTCGTTTGAATTTTACTTGTAAAGTTCTGTCACATGGTAATTCTATTAAATTTTCTTTATATTTTTATTGAATTTTATGCTTAAAAACGTTTTTATGATATTTTTTTATTTATTTTTCTCATTTTTATGTCCATTATTATTTGTTATTTTAAGCGTACCACATTCCAACAACTCGCGTACCACCAATGGTACGCTTACCACAGGTTAGGAAACACTGATCTAGTGGTTAACAATATTTTTGTCAAAGCGAGAGTTCGTGTCGTATTGCCACTAATTAGATACACCATATGTAGGGGTAGATGGATGTTAAATCTGTCTATATGTGCTTAAGGCGTGTTGGAAACCTAAAATCTTCTTAATATGACAATTTTGAGATTTTTACATTTTCAAATTATATAGATTTTAATCTTTCTAAAAATACCTTACTTTAACGTCGAGGGTAATTAGAAGCCCTTAAAACCTATTTTTAAATCATCATTGAAATTGGGCCACGCCCATTTAAATGGCGAAAAATGTAAACAAAGTATTTTCTTTTTGCTTAAAAGTTGAATGAATGATGGAAATCAAAACTTTTAATCCATAATTGCTAAAAAAGTGTTTACATGGAGGTACACAAAATCCCAATGAAAGTGTAAACAACGTAATATGGTATCGTGTATCGAAGAAAATATTTGTACAAATAGAAGAATTATCATTGGGTACATGTGATGCAATTTGATCACTTAATATGAGAAATGTACCAAAACCAGAAATTTTGAGAAAACTTAATATTGAGCCTGGTGATTACACGGTACAGGCATTGGAGCGCCTCGACAAACAGAGGCTGTTAAAGGCTAAATACTCATGTTTACAAAAAACAAAAGAAGTTACGAAAGAAAAAGAACTTAAAAAGAAAAGAGAGGATCATGAGTTTCAAAAAATGTAGATCATTTGGAGTATGGGGAGAAATATTTTAATAAAAAAGTAATTAAACGCTAAAGTTATTTTATCTCAAAATGTAAATTTTTGATGTCCAATGTACCTTTTCTGGGAAAATAATGTTCACAGCTATGTAAAATTTTTATTACATATTTATAATGATGACTAATATATACTGAAATGAACTTTTTGTAAAAAACTCAAAAGTTTATTTTTTACAAATTTTTTTTATGTGTAAAATGGGTCAAATATCGCTATGTTTGATATTTTATAAATTATTAAAAAATTCAAAATTAGCTAAAAGCTTATATCAATGTAATGAGAATTGTGCACTTAAACTGTATGAAAATTTCAAGCATGTACATAGCCAAAATTTGGAGAAAAGGTACATCGAAAACAGCCAATTTAACATTGTCGGTATAGAGGTTTCCTATTCCCTTTAAAGCCCTCACTATGATGTGGTATGGTGGTGGATAGTACGGGTTTTGTCCCGTTATTTAACTGCAGTTTAAAATTAGAGGACCGTCACCAACAGCCCTCGTTTTGCTTGGAAGTGTGATGTTTATAAATAATTGATAAATTTAAATTGAAAATAATACGATGCGGATAATTACCAATAAATTTTTTAAGTAATGTTGAGTAAATGTTTATACGTAAAGAATTGTGAAAAACAAGCTTTACAAATCATTGTATTTGTCTTAATTTAGGTTTGAATTGACTAAAAAACTAATTGAGAAAGAAATATAATACAACAAACTAAGTAAAGAAGTTGGAGAAAATTAGTTTGGTCGTGTAAATCCAGGTATTTTCTAAACTTACCTTCACTCCATTATTTCAAACTAATCCTATAAACAAGCGTTTATTTCTTCTTTTGCTACAAATAATCATTTAACAAAATACTTTCGCATGAATACGCATGAATTGATTCGTATCACATTTTAAACATTTTTATCTCAAACACATAAAACAGTACTTTTCACATATATTTCTGGATACGGTATTGGTTTTAACTATCGTAAAATCCACCATATAACGCACACTTTTAGCACAAAAAATAAGATTGAAATTTATGGATGCGTGTTATACGCTGGGTCTAAAAATGAGAGCTTCAAAAATAAAAAATAAAAAAAGAGATGCGCGTAAAAAAAAACTTAGACTTCTACAAAGATTGCCATACTGTTTATTTAAAAGAAATGTCATACAATATGAACTTAAATGGTTATTTTTCGAGGAATATACTATTTTTTCAAAATTCTTGGATAATACCTCGAACAAATGGCTTTAAAACATAATAGCATTTCTAAAGTACATTGCAGGTTCCTTCCTACGACGAATATACCTCAAAATTTTAAAAAAAAAAAAAAGCTGCTTGAAAGTATAGGTGCGTGTTATACGCCGGATTTTACGGTAATTTAGAATAAAGCATTTAATTCATTCAGCAATAATGTGAATCTGAAACTTAAAATTTTCTTCAAAATATAATCATTCCTTATTTCAACATTAATCTATTCATTTGGTAATACTTCATATTTAATGATTATGAGGAAAAAATATTTTTGAACAGATTAATGAATAGTTGCCATTTTTATCTCTACATTTGAGAATTTCTCACACATTTTCAATAAATCAAAATAGTGTTAGTACTCATGCCTAACCAAGCAAAAGTTATCTGAATCCGAAAAGGTCATTAACATCTATTGACGGTAGACCACTGGTCAATTAAAAGGTAAAGGTTGACTGGATTTAACATAAAAAACATTTTACTATGCACGCAAGCAGTTCAAGTTGCTTTTCACCGTAAAACCACCGTCTTTAATACACGAAATTCATTCAAAACTTTAGAAATTTAAGTTCCATTTTTTATTTAACTTTGTCTATCAAAACATATATTTTATCAAATGCATTTCTTCTGAACAATGTTCGCATATTTTTTTTTTTAAATTTTGACAATAACTTCAATAATTTACTAAGAATTAAGATCATGTAATCCAAATTTGAGTAAAACTCATAAAACGTGTGAGGAAATTTAAATCTTTAAAAACACACTGATAGAAGATTTTAAATTGGATATTATTAATATTAATGCATGCTGCTTTTTTCAATTCCTACTATTAGTTCACACTCTCCCTATATATATTAATATATATCTTGTTCAAATTTTCAATCGTTATAAAATACTTTTTATTCAACCAATTAAGTTCAAATACATTATTTAAACGTGTAGTGGATGACACTTAATGTTAATACACCATTTTTCAAATATTAATTCATTAATTAAATTAAAGGAATAAAAAGAAACAAAAATAATAATCCAACACCATATATAAAAAAGAAAATTACTCGTTGTGTCCCTGTAGAGCAATGGATTTCTAATCCAAAGGTCGTGGAGTTGGAATCCCACCTGGGAGGGCCTAATTTCTGAGAGGGGGGTTTCTTTTTACTCTTCTATTTTATTGGAATAATTAAATTTAATTAATGAATAAATAGTAACAACCAAAAATAATAGTCCAATGCCATATATATAAAGGGAAATGGAAAATCGCTTTCTATTTTGTCACTTAATATTATGATTCTGTCATTTGTATATATATATTTATATTAATTGTAACTATTTAATAAAAAGTAACTAAAATAAAATTTTTCTTTGTTAACCTAAGTAAGAATTGACTTAAAAAAAAATTGTAGTACTTGTTAAATTTGAATTCAATCATGGATGTTACGGGTAATATTATGTTGCGTTAGTGTAGCCAATATAGTAGTTGTAATAGATAAAAGTCGCCTGACTGTTCACATTATCATGTGTGTGATGATTAAACGGAAAAAAATTATTGTAATGTGGGATTACTAGACTTACTAACAAAATTTGATTATTTTTTACTTCTTTAGGCCGATCGTCTCGACTCGCGTGTGTGGGGGAGGACTAAAGAATGTAGGGCAACTTTTGGAATCACTAACACTTGATGAATTGCAGAAAGAATTTTAAAACTTTTAAACTATTTTCTTGAGATCTAGCTGCTCTGATTTTGATCATGTTGTGGTAATCAATGCAGCAAATGTTGCTCCTATTATAATTTGATCAATCCAGTAAAGTTTTTCATGAAAAACTTTAAATAAAAATATATGGATATGTGTGAAGACCATATTGTGCACCCCTTATATGTTAATGTAACTCGAAAAAAAAAAATAACAACTACCCTCGTTTTAATTCAAATAAATTTGTTATAAAATATCTCAATAACAGATCCCTCTATTTTATGAATTAAGTACTTTCACAATTTTCTTAATTTCATATTCCCTTCTTGTCTTAAAAGTATTAAGCCGTTCATCTTTTTTAACATGTTTTGTCTATTTGGTTAATTATGTCATATAATCATATAACTCTTATTAAGGTATCCGACTACGTTCGGAACCATGATTTTAAAAAAGCGCATAAATGGATAATTTTCATGATATTTAGTGTCACTTAGTTTAGAATACATGTATAAAATTGTTTTAAGGATATTATGACAAAAAAAAATATTTAAATACAATATTTTGACAAAAAATGAACATAAAATGACCCATTTTCAAAATATTCTCCTTTTGTGAAAAATGCTTCTATTATAATACTATTTTGCCTGTATATAGCTCAGACCTCTGTACAGAGGCTCAACTATGACTTTTGAAAAATTCACATTATTTTCAGAGTTACAACCATTTGAAATAATTATCGGCGTTTTTTTTCTTAAAATTTCTCCCCTCTGTTGTCCTAAAACATGGATAAACCCACTATTAAGTTATATATTTCAAAAATTCTAGTTCAGCCTCTGTACAGAGGTGGGAGCTATGTACAGGCAAAATATTATTATAATAGAAGCATTTTTCACAAAAGGAGAATATTTTGAAAATGGGTCATTCTATGTTCATTTTTTGTCAAAATATTGTACTTAAATAATTCTTTATTATAATAATATTCTTAAAACAATTTTATATACGTTTTCTAATCTAAGTGACATTAAATATCATAGATATTATCCATTTATACGCTTTTGCAAAATCACGGCTCCGAAAGTAGTCGGATACCTTAAGGAAATACTACGTAAACAAGATCTTATGGGAACAGTTTCTTTCGACAAATTAATTTGCCTTTAGTCTGGATTAAAGGCTCTTAAATTTAGAAAATTTTCCAATAAAAAATAAATTATGTTTCAAATTATCCAGTTTAGTGTCATTTGTGGACTTGTGTCTTTAATTGACCTCCATTTTTATCTTTTTGAATTATAAGATTGTGCTAACTAGTATAACAAACAATAGACAACCATAGTAACTAGAGCGTAGATGTTTTCAGATCTCCCATGGGAAAACTGTAAATCTTTCTCTTATTTCCACTTACTGTTCGTAATAACATACTCGTATTGCGTTCCGAATTAGTAACAAAATATCAGTTTCGAACGAATTGTCTTCTAGTAAGTGTCTAGATCAGTGATTCTCAATCTTTTTTCTGTTGCGATGCACTATTACCAATTTCAAAATTTGGCGGCACACTAACAATAAAATAATTTTAACAGAATTTTATTCATCTTTAATACGCTAGTACACGGATGGCGAACCATTGGCACGCGTGCCACTGATGGCACACGGCATAATATTTTGGGCACGCCACCGTTCAAAACGATCAACCGCGATTAATTCTTCAATGAAGGAATTTTCAGTGAGATTTTCTCAGTTCAAATAATTATCAGAAACGCTCAAGTTTATTATGTACCCTGATGTGACTTCATTTGATAAACTGTACTTACACCAATTCAACGTTGGAAATTGAAGAATTTGAAATGCAACTTATTAATTTCTAGTCTAGTTCAATAGGGATCCAAAAATTTATTGAAACAAGGTAAGAATCAGAAATGATTGAAACAGAAATATTAACAAGCAATATAAGTAAAAATGCCAGTAACAAATTTTGGAAACATTCAATTCGGTTCCAGGTACGTTTAAATGTTTGAAGAAGCAAGCTCGTGCTATTTTAACCGTGTTTTAATCGACCTATGCCTACGAGTCATTATTTTCATAGCTTAGAAACCATTTGGCCAATTCAGCATGCATTCTCTGCTAAAAGTAACATCTTATCAAATTCTAATACTCGTATAATTTATTATCTAATCCGCAACAACAGTAATCATACTTATGTTACTTTATATAATTTGAATTATACGTTTAACTAAAAATTTACTATTATAAAATACAAAATGTATTTTTCTGTAGTAAATAAAGAGTTTTGTGTTGTTAGTATTAAGTTTTATTATATTTTCCCTATAATCACAAGTCAAAATAATTTGACGGCACGTGTATACCTCATTTAGCCCTTCTTTAGAAGAAATGTCACGTCGATCCATAAAGGTTCGCCACCCCTGCGCTAGTATATCAGTTTTCCGCAACCTTTTTATCGCTGCGGACCGGTCAACGTTTGATAATTTTACCGCGACCCGCTGAGGGTGGGACATGTTGATTGTTTATATTTTAGATTGTTTTGATTTAACAATTTTAATTTAGTTACATTTAAATATGCCTTCAGAATAAAATATAGTTACATCAAAAATGAATAAAAGTGATTTAACGTGGAATATAAAGTGATTTCCGAGGAAAGTTGTGCAAATCCGAGAGAAATGCACCACTTTAAATAAAATGGCAATAATTTAATGTTCTTCAGGCGGCCCGGCAGCATTTGATCATCTGACCGAAGGTTGCGGATCACTGCTCTGTATGAAATAATTTATAATAATAATTTTCAATGTTAAATGAAATATGTTCAACAAAGACAATGAAATGTTTATGGAGTAATTAATTATATTAATACATTTAACGCGCAAAATTTGAGCTTGATGATTGTTGAATATTTCATTTATATTGGGTCGTAAAAATGATAATGTCATTCTCATTTCGTTATCTACGTGTAAAAGTCTGGATCTTCTTTTTTTTTTTATTTTTATATTTGTTAATGCTGAAAATTCGAATTCGCACAAATAAGATGTAGAAAATTGTAACAACATTTTTAAAAAAAAGCTTTTTTTTTTTGCTTATGGGATAATTGACACTTTATTCCAAATCCAAATTGAATTAATTAACTCTTCCTACTGTTTTGAACTTAAATCTCGATTATAACAAAGCGAAATTAGTTCTTTCTCTTCATTTAAAGTTAATTCATAAACAGATTTATCCGTTATCACAATTAGATTACGCGATCCCAATCAATTTTTTTTTTCAATTCCTACTATTAGCTTACACTCTCTATATAGTTATTTATTTATTTATCTTGGTAGAATTTTCAATCGTTAATAAAATACATTTTAAAGCGCTCAATTGAGCTGAAATTTTATATACATGATTATTTTGGATGACAATACAGTCACTTAATTATAATTAATAAAAATGAATTGATTAAGACTAATTATTTAAAGAATTACAAATACAGTCACGTTGGCATCATTTTTGGCGACTTAACTACCCTTTTGACGTCTTGTGTCAAAACTTGAAAAGGTTTTTTTCCCACGTTTCAAAGCACTCAGTTGAACTGAAATTTATATACACGGTTATATTTTGTATGACAATACGATACTTTAATGATAATTAATAAAAATTAATTATCATTTAATGTAGTGATTTTGTTATATGTATATACATGTATGTATTAATTGTAATTACTTAATAAAAAGTAGCTAAAATAAAATGTTTCTTTGTTGATCTAAGTAGGAATAGACTTAAAAAAAAATTTATATCACTTATTTTATAATTAAATTTGGGAAATAAGGAATAAGTCTCTCCTGTAGCGTAATCAAATGAGCAATAACAATTTTATGTATAATTTATTTCTATAAACCGGCCGAGTAAGATTTTTTTTTATTCTCAGAGTTTAATTAATAACTTTTAAGACATTTGGCGGTACATTTTAAGAATTTGGTGGCACACAAAAGTGCCGAGGCACAAGGGTTGAGAATTATTGGTCTAGTTTGTAAAAATGTACGCAATTTGGCATGACATCTATCAAAGAAGCTCAAAAGTTGAAAATGGTATTAAGGTGATTGTCTTCCATATTTCCTAATGTCCCAAATTTTCTTATGTACAATAGTACTGAAATTTAATTTGGGATTATATCCATTGGAAAACGTAACTTAATTATATAATAAATAAAATCATCGTATTTTGTAAATCTGATTGCAAAGTTCAAATTTAATTTATTTGGAAAATTGTGAGACACACAATATGAATTTATTTCATTAATATAAAAGCAAGAATTGCATACAGTGGCACACACAAGGAGGATGTCCTAGATGTCCGGACATCCCCCATAGCCTTTGATTTTTTTTCAATTCGTTATAATCCTATGTATATACTACGTAAAATTTAATTATGTTTTTGTTATTAATAATTAATTTTATTAATTAATGCTAATTATTTGTTCAATTATTAATTTTGTATTGTTTTTGTTCTCGAAAATCAACAAAATCAAAAGAATATTTTGGGTGGCGTATTGGAGCATGATACCAAAATGCTGAACTTTCGACCCTGGACCCCCCTCTTGAAAATTTTTTGTGTGCTCTACTGATTGCATATAATACTGCAATAAGCAATAATTTTTTATGAGTTTATGTATTCAGCTGTAAATGCTAATAGCTATATTTATTACTGTAAATATAAATTGTAGTCTTTTATACTGTTTTTAACCTACATTGCGAAGCAAAATCTATATAATCGAAAATATGAATCGCTTCTAATATGAAAGTGGTCCTTACTAAAAACAGGTATAAAATCAAAAAAGGAAAAATGGAAATAATTAGCTGAAATGCTGTTCTAGTAAACTCAAATTCCACAGCAACAGACCGAAACGAACGCACACTAGTAACTAATGATTTCGCTCAAGCAATCGTCCTAAAATAGCAATGGATAGAAAAATGTAAGGCATGTAACATTAACAAAATAAAATCATTATTATCAAAATTTATAACATTTTATTCATTGTAAATACTCAATGTATAGTTTTAAGAACTTTGCACGAAAAGAATAAAATAATACGTTTATTTATTGTAAGCAACATTTTTAAAATCTATATTAAACATTAATTGCCCAGAACTTAGGAGCGTAAATATTTCAAATAAAATTGGCAGGAATTTAGATCAAAGAGATTAAAGAGTGTAAATATAAAGAAGAAATTAAACAAATATCTTTCAATATTTGTTTCCTTGCATTTCTTTATTTTATTCCGTTTACCAAAACCTAAAAAAATATTGAATTATAACCTGAATAGATTTAGTAGATGTAGGCTAAAAAAAATTGATTAACAAGAAAAAGTAAAATTTTATCTCTCTTTCTCTTTCTTCCTTTATATATATATATATATAACATTACTTTTTATCCACAATATCTTAATTTAATACAGACAAATAGTAACAACAATGAAGCAAATTTTCTTGACATACATGTCAAATTAAATGATAATGTAATAGTTTCTAATATTTATGATAAAAGAGAATTTAATTTCAATATTATAAAAATTTCTCATTGGGAGAGTAATGTACATGTTTCTATATTCAGAATTATTGTTATTAATTATATACAACGTAATAAATTTCTGCTGTCAAAAAAATCAGACATTATAAATAACTATAAACATTTTACTAAATATTGCTTAAATCAGAAATACCCAATTAATTTTATTAATAGCTATATGAATAAAGCTATTCAAAATAGAATTAAAAATTCTGAGATTGATAATAGTTTATTACTAAAACTTAAATATTTCATAGTTATAGTTATTTCCATAATCTAATATTAGATCAAATTACTTATTATTTTATTCATATTTATTATAGTGTTATTAAAGTTATGCTATAATTTGCAACTCTTATTAATTTTTATTTCCATTTTTTTATACTTTTGTTAAGTGATACATTTCAGCCCTTCACTTGATTTAATTCTGCATTAGGGTCCAGAATATGGCAATAACTTTTTATTGCACTCAGGTTTAGCGCGGGCTTTGCATTTGTAAGTGCAATTTTTAAGTAAGTTACCTCTATCTTGTAATGGATTTAAATATTCCTATCCATTATTTTCCATTGGTTTTTGCTCAGTGTTATTTACATAAAGGGGGAAGGTTGGCTGGCCAAAAAGCATGTTCAACCCCACTTTTACATAAATTATTTTATATATTAGCTGTCCTAAGTCAGTAATGTTTATAACACTGCAGCATCCATTTTATAATTTTTAATCTCGATTACTCTTATGTCCTTCATTGTGTGATTTTCCTACTGTCTATGTGTTTTTCGAATGCGATTGTTTGGATGTTATCTCTTGTTTGTAGAGAATTAGCCTATATATATATAATAAAGAGTAATAGAAAACAAGATTAAATAAATAGGTGAATAATTCTGTATAAGAACATCATTTTAAATCACTATTAAATTAATCAATCGCTTTCAATGTAAAACTTGTTTTTTTCTAAAATGTAATTTTTTTTAATTAATTTATTTGCAAAACTCCTCATGCTCCACATTGCATAACATGAGGCTTACAGATGTAAGTGGTAACACAATTATATCATTTAAAACAAATTTAGAAAAAAAAAACATTTTAGACAAAAATATAAAATAAAAAGGAAGAGTGGAAATACACAAATATAAACAAGGAGAGGTACCAATATCAAACTTTAAAAATCTATACAGTAAACAAGCACATTTAGACTTCTTAAATGTATTTAAATTGAGAAAACATTTTATAAATATATATTTCGAAGTGTATTTAAAGCTAGCAATAATAGAAAGAAAAAAAAGCAAAATGTTAAATACATAAGTGTAAACAGAAGAGAGATGCTTTTGAATATTTTACTTATTTACTCGGCTTATTATTGACATTTTTTTCTTTTTTTAGTTTTCTGATTGAGAAGAATTTTTATCAATTAGTTAGTTAAGCATGTTTTTTTTTATTATTATTTGAATCACTTTGTAATACTTAAATTTGTGAAAAACTTATTAAGTTTTCTGTATTTACAGTATGATTAAAATATAATACTTAAGCATCTATGTTTGAGAAACACTACGGAATATCTTTTTAAGATCGCAAAAAAGTGAAAAGTAATCTAGAAAACTTAAATAATAAATAACAACATAAATTAGGCATAAGTGTGTTCTCTGATTTAGTCTTATGAAATTTAAGATTATTTTTTTTTAAGATTTATATATTGAACGTAATATAAATCGACCTGAAAGCTTCAACATCGTGGATTAATTTCGTTTTTTGGGGGGATCAAGTCCTATTTTAAAAACAATATTTTGTCAAAAATGCAAGAGATTTTTTATTTCTTAAAATAACTATCTTATGCGGACCTTTCAAAGTCGAGATAATATCCTTCATTTACAAAACTAAGGAACAACTCCAAAAATTGTATTTCTCAAAACTCTTCATCAAAAATAGTCTTTAGCTATGCTTCTAGTTGCTTGACTGAATTCAAAAGGGAAATTAAGTTTTTCTTTTAACTGAACCAAAGATAGATATAATTCGAAATAGGTTTTTCAATTAACCTCTTTTCTTTGAGAGGATAAATCAAAATTTTATTATAGAGTGGAATCATATGCGTATTTTCATTTTCCTTTGAAATAAAAATGACAGAAAAGATTAATAAATAGTAGGAATTACACATTTTAATTAATCAAACTCTTTACTACTGTGTGTGTCAAAATAATACAATTATGCTTATATATAATTTTCTACATATATTCTTTAAGGCTACGTTCGAAACCGTGATTTTGCAAAAGCGCATAAATGGATAATATTTATATTTAGTGTCACTTAGTTTAGAAAATGTATATAAAATTGTTTTAAAAATAGTATTACAATAAAAAATTATTTAAGTAAAATATTTTGACAAAAAATATAACAATATTTTGACCCATTTTCAAAATATTCTCCTTTTGTGAAAAATGCTTCTATTATAATAATATTTTGCCTGTATATAGCTCAGACCTCTGTACAGAGGCTCAACTAGAATTTTTGAAATATATAACTTAGAAGTGGGTTTATCCATGTTTTATGACAACAGAAGGGAGACATTTTAAGAAAAAAAACGCCAATAATCATTTCAATTGGTGGTAACTCTGAAAATAATGTGAATTTTTCAAATATCCTAGTTGAGACTCTCTGGAGAAGTCTTTACCTTGTATAAGCACACACACAAAATAATATTATTATAGAAGCATTTTTTTATAAAAGGAGAACGTTTTGAATAAAGGTTATTCTAAGTTAATTTTTTGCCAAAATATTGTATTTAAATATTTTTTTGTCATAATGTCCTTAAAACAGTTTTATACATGTATTCTAATCTAAGTGAGATTAAATATCATGAAAATTATCCATTTATGCTCTTTTTTAAAATCACGGTTCCGAACGTAGTCGGATACCTTAAATGCAAACATACTGATTTAAATAAAGTAATTAATCAAATCTAACTGTAACTAATAATTTGAACATTCAATCATTTGGATATAAAAATTAAATACAAAAAAATTCAAGATAACTGCATCTCTGATAATGGCGTGGTGTATAAGTTAAGAAAGCTGGGTCCAGTTCGAATATCATTCTTACAAGAGACTGTTATAGTGCGAAACTAGTTAACAATGAATCGTTCTTTGATAAAATTAGAAAAACTATCTTATAACCTTTTCAGGGGACGATTATGTAACCCTTTATTCGACCATGTTAAGTATACTTACCACCAAGTATAAGCTACCAATGATTTGTGCTGCTAGAACTTTGGCTAGCACTAGAACTGATACCTGAATTTTCCAATCGCAAGCGCAAAGGACGACCTATAAGTTTCCTGTGTTGCAAGAAAACTATTCCAGAAAACTTATGATTGATTAAAGTCAGTGACCATATGCTAGCTTGACAAAAAAAAACATATATAGGCGTTGTCATTTGTATACTAAAGCAAGTACAAGATGCGTTTGTACAGCTTGAAAATGTCCCCCTCTATTTGTTGATCGCTGTTTTTTAAATTTCATGGAAAGTAATATGTATAAATTCTTAAATTTTTAGATACAAAATACATTTAATTTATAATTATTTTTCATTTTTATTGCTATTCATTATGTTAGCATTTACAAATTATATTTTAAGTATCATGTAAGACAATGTAAAAAAAAAAATACAAAACACAAGATATCTAACCTATAAAATATTTCCCTAAGGGTGGTGGAAAACATACTTTCCACCAAAAAAAAATGGTATTAAAAATTGAATTAATTTTATGTAATAATCTTAATCTTAATTTCTTTTTATAAATCAATCTAAATCCCAAAATTATTTTAACGCGTAGCATTATTAGAAGAAATTGCCATTATAAAGAATTAATAAAAAGTATAGTTTGAATATTTCTTTCAGATATACATAATCAGCAACATAGTAGTTTGTTATTTTGCCAATAGTAAAAAGTAACACACTGTAGTTTAAAGTTCCTTTTTATCTAAACTTAATTTACTACCAATCTATTCTCTAAATCCTGAGGAAGAACAATGAATTGAACTCTGTCAACCCAAACCAAATAAACCCATCGTAAGCAATATTCCTTCTTGGATTTGAATAACGGACCATTTGAATATCCTGGTTGAATGATTTCAGGGATAGTAATTTTTTTTCTCAGATGTCACACACTCGAATGAGAAATCGAAATAACGCCACTTTCCTTCGGCGTTACCGTGGTCTGAGTTTTCATTAAGCACCGGATTGATGCACTTGTTACTCTGTCAAGTGTATCGAACAAAGTAGGTCGATAAGAGCATTTATTTACACGAACATCCCCAAATCTGAATACCAAAAACAGGTTTATCATTTAGAAAGATTCCATTAAAAGTGGCAGTCCCATAATTATTTTGTTTTACTTGACCTTCATCACAAGTTGTCAAACAGAGAGTATTCAGTAATCAATCGGAGATGGATGTGGAGTACATTTGGACAGGACTTGGCGATTTCTAGAAAGATGTTCATCGTCTTGGTAGAAAATCTTTTTGGAAAGCAATTTTGCATTTATATCTACTAAAAGTATAAATATATAAGGAATATTTCACATACTAAGAGGTGAGCATATTTTTCAATTTTTTGCTTCTGTGTTAGCATTAAACAAATTGTTGTATGTTTTTGACAATGTTAAAATAACTTTAAAGATATATATTTGAAATTTCCTCATTTTATATTAGAAAATAGTGCAGCAGCAGAAAACTTACTTTTACAAAAGAAAAACATTTTAAAATTAATATCATAAATTAACCTACAGGAATAAAATTTTACATGTTGCTTATTCTTATATGTATCTTTTTTTCCCGTTGTGTAATATGTATCTATACTTTAACATATAAAGTTTAAAATAAGTTTTTAATTAAATGCATAATATTAGCACAAAATAGAGACTAATTATTTTGAAGATATTTTGTACTATGCATATAGTAGCGAATTTATGTTTTTAAAAGCACAGTGAACTGCACACCAATAGCAAATTTATAACTTTCAGAGTATTGAAACGATTGACATGTATATTTTTTAGAAATTTATATTAATGTTGGAACATTTCATGTATAAAAAATTCACTTGAAAGTTCGTTCTTTTTAACATAATTTTAATGCTTATGTGAAAAAATAATGCTCAAATATTTTCATAAAAAGTGAAGATTTAATATTCTTAAAAATTAAAAAAACTTATTATTCTGGATACGTAAGTATGCATGTTAGTATATACATAAGAAATACGCAATATTTTTAATTTTATCTGTTGGCTCAAAAATGTATTTTTGAAGATTTCATCCATAAATTAATAGTTTCTTTAGTGAAAAATACAAATTGCTTAGAGTCAATAAAAATTGATTCTGAGTAAGACCTTATAACTAAAAATTAAAAAAGAGAAAAAAATTTTTTATTGGAATTCTATTTGTATGAGCAAGATTCTCTGAAAAATTAATAAAAATTTAAACTATGGCAATCAAAAGTAAGTAAATAAACATTTAAGGATTTTAATTTTGTTACTAAGTATTATAAATTAAAATTTGAGAACATTATTTACAAGAATATAAATGTGTATCAATCCAACATTTATTAAATGTAACTATTTAAAAATATCTCCATTTCAGAAATTCTTTCTATGTAATGAGTCAGTTTTCAAAGTCTTTTTTTTTTAACTATCTTATTTGGATTTTAAGTATATGGGAATTTTTAATACTTTTTACATTCTTTCCTTCCCTCCATTTATATTTTATATTCATTTGAATATTTTACAGTATTTTTAAAGTTTTAATGTAATTCTTATATTTATTAATATAATTTTTTATGTACCATAAAAATTATGTGCTTTTTTTGTCTGCTATAGATACTTTAATTTTAATTCCTTAATCAATCATTTTTTTTCCTAAAATGTTCCCAAAAAGAGCCTAAATTTAAGTAACATACTTAACAGATTGGAAAAATGGAAGAGTCTTATTTTAATTTTCAATTTTAAAGTTTTCACACTATTTTCTTTTTACTTTGTAATTGTGAAAACAAAAAAAAAAACACCTAAAATGTTTATTGTTGTTGTCGTGTCCTTTCCGAAGAGTAGGAATGAATGTTGCCAGAGCCTGTGAGACAGGTTAGACTTCTTTATGATAGATGACGACACCATCTATCTCCATCTCCTCAATTTAGGCAAGGAACTGAAGGGGAGGGAAATATTCTCCAGCTCCCTGCACTCGTGATTTCAGCTGCGACCGCCCACAAGACTTTCGGACTCACTGATTTAACGAGCACGTACTCCGTGTGTACTCGGAGGTACTCTTCCTCGTGTGTACTCTTCCGGTCTGGAGTCCGATGCTCTAACCACTAGGCTACCCACAACCCAAGCCCAACCTAAAATGTTTGATTTTTATTTGTTCACTCTGCATGTTATGAAGAATGTTTCATATATCCTAAAAGAATTTCTCTTGTACTCACAAAAAAATTTCATGTTCATCTTTTTCAAACGGTTGAGGATTTGGCGTGTGTGCGCACATATATCCCACACAACTTGAAGCATGGTGTAACGCTAAACCTTACATTGCAATAATAATATCGGCTTTTTTGGATTATCTTTCCATTTTCATTTCTTCTCAAGCAACAAATTGCACGTTACCTTGCCAATCCCTGTTCTTTGTCGAATATTTTCAAGAATACAAACTCCTGCTTTCAATGAAAAAGTCCCGCCTTCACCACAAAGAAAATCCCGGATGAGAATTATTTCAGTACCATAGACAAACTAGACTCTTAGAAACACTAGCACTAATAATCTCACTATAAGAGTTAAAAATATATGCAAATCAAAGACAGGAAGTATAAAATATCAGTGTGAGTGAGGGAATATTAGCGTCGCACTGTTCAGCTACACGAGGGCTTTTGGCGACGGACCACGTAATTTTGAACCATGGTCAGGTGATGTGGACGACACCTAAGCTGGCACCCCCTCTCCTAACTACCACACCACACCAACGGGAGGACATTTCAGCTCTCGACAGATTTAACATGACCTACATGGCGGGTCTTTAGTAGTACTGGGTTTGAACTCATGACATGCCTGCCATGGTCCGATACCTTGACCACTGGGCTACCGCAGCCCTAAAAATATCAGTGCACTTACAGCGTACGGGCAAACCTGTTGTGGCCAGTTTTCGGTAGTCCGGATGGTGTCCTGCCAAACCAGTTAAGAGGTTAAATAAATAAACAATACATTAAATATTCAAAAGCCCTTAGAAAATGTATTTTGTAGAAGCATCGAAAAAAGGAATTTTAAATAAGAATTATTTTATCAAATCCCAAACAAAAGAAATTTGAGAAAAAAATCGAATACAAAATTGAGACAATTTATAGACATTTTTTCCATCAAAATTTAAATATTAAAAAATCAATCTCTTTAGCATTCGAACAAGTATTCTTTAATAATCAAAATTTTTTTTGTCCAGACGTGAATAATGTCTCAAAGGTTTCATTTGCAGATAGGAATCCAATTTCCAATGGTGTGGATGTCTTCGTTTCATGGTCCAAAAGATTTGAGTGTAGGGCCAAACACAAAGGGTGGTGTCGTGTTATGTCAGGGTCAATTCGGGATAATGAGAGAGGATGTCAGGCAGGATATAGTCACGTAGAGCCTCAAGAGGTAAAATGCCAATGAGTTAATTTTAGTCAAATTTATAATAAAAAATATGTTTAAAATAATAGCGAAAATTTTATAATTATTAGAATATTATTGCAAAATTAATTTCTCCTTTACAGTTGGAAACGAAGCTGAATTAAAACCCTTGAATTTTCTTCCATCTGTTATATAATATGAAAAAAAAACTATGTTTTAAGCTTTTTAGTTTAATTACAAAAAATAATAAGTTTGTATTAAACAGTTAAAAAATAAATATTTAATTTTATTGTTATTCAACTTGATTGAAATATAAAATCCGAGTATATTTAATAAAAAAAAATGTGTTCTCAACTGTTTTTATTATAACACCACAATTTTGAAGAATTTAATAACATCTTAACTAAACGCTCACAAAAAGAAATTATAAATTTATGCAATTTCCTCACAAAAAGCTTGAGCTACTATCACCTGAATAAAAAAAGAAATTATATGGAATTATGCATCATCTATTAATGTATTAGCAGCTTAAAGATGACAAAATTTGTGACATGTATCTAATCCAAAATAACAACTGCCTTTCAAGCTAAGATGGAGATGAAAAATATTGTAAAAAAAACTTTGAAAATTTCAGAAGATAAAGAGCTTAGTATTCAAAAAGGTGTCATCAAAGGATTTGAATGGTTATTGATTGATGTGGAAATTGATCAAAGAACTGAATGTGGTTTTCTTTAAAAAAAATTCTTTATGATACAGAAACTGGAACTCACTTATTGAATTAAAGGCGAAAAAGAATTTTGAAAAATAATTTAACCCTTTTATCTACCGACAGTACCACTCACTTTAAAATTACATAGAATAACCATTTTTACGAATAATCTGACGATACTTTAGCAAGAATATTCTTTTAAATCCACTCTTCCAAAATACATGAGTATTTTAGCGGAGAAGGCGGATAGTTTTATAGCAGAGAGAGAGAGAAATTACGTTTTCAGCTGACGGCGTTTTTCAGCAGATTGCAAAGATTATAATTTTTGTTCCGAAAAAGTAGTTAATGTCAAAAAGTAAGTATCTTATATCTATATATATATCTATCTATATATATATATATATGTTAATGAAGACCTTAGAAAACGATTTGACTATTTATTTTAAGTAAACAGTGTATGTAATTAATTTTACAGTTGAATATCTGTAATTAATTAATTAACTCTAACGGATTAAATTTCCGAAAGTTGAGTATTTTTTTACGTATATCCCTTAATTTTCAATGTAGTGATTCAAAAAAAAATTGCATAAAAAAAACTGCAGTAAATCATAATATGGTAGATAAAGGGTTAAAATGCCTAGACGATCCTGAATCTCTTCATTCTGATATTACAACTCCCCTAACCATTCATCTATGTATCTATGACTTTACATTTTTTTCTGATAAATCAAAACAGTCTGTTTTTATTTTTTTTTCAATCAGCTGCATATTTGCAACTAATCCCTGTCAGACAAGGCAAGTCCGCAAATGTGAGAGCCGCTTCATTGAAGCACTATCTAGTGACGGCCCTCGCTCATTTTAATCCAAGCTCTCGTTGGATGCTTAATATTGTCATGATTTAATTTTGCCTAGAGTACCAGAGCCAAATTGATACTCAAGGGATCTTTTACAAGCCACATAATCATATGATATGCGATGCCACTATTTTCGCAACAAGAAAATGTATCGACTCCAGCCGGGATCGAACCCGCAACCTCAGGCTTACGAAGCCGCTAAGTCACCGATTAATTTACTTATTTATTTTTTGGATGAATCAAAATTGCCAGCGAATAGTTCAATGGTAATAAAACCCCGTAGACATGGAATTATTTTAATGCTGTACATGTTTCTAAATACCAAATAAAGTTCCTTAATATCATTCTTTATTTCCCCTTAACTTTATGAACACAAGAATTTTTATTTAAATATTTATGAGATTTTAAATGGGCGAAAATGCTGCTATATGTCATTATTTTTATAAAATGCTATTATAATAAAATAGAGAATAATTATAATTTTATTTGTTATTTACAAAATAATTCTTTTGGTTATTTTTGTCGTTAACTAAAACCTGGAAGCTTCTCTCAAAATATATTCAGTAACTTCCTCTAGCTTCAGTTATATAGTATACGTCTCGTAAAAATGATTGCCTGCAGTTCAATTAATCGTCTTTTTATTAAAACAAAAATAAATTCCTTTTTTTTAAAAAAAAAAAATAAATACATAAGAGAGAAAACTAAGTTTTAGATATCAGTTACAAAAATTTCTTATTTAGTTATAATACCTTAATAAATTTCCCCCCTTTTAGATATATTTTTTATATTAACCGATAGTTCATCGATGTAAAGTTTATGTAAATTTATTAGAAAGGGAGTCCTTTTTCTAAACATTTTTACATAAATGGAAAATTTCGAAAATTATTGACTATGAAGTGTATAAAATTCAAATTATATAACACATATCAATACCTCATTTTATAACTGGATTATCTTATCAATATTATAAAGACATTTGAAATAAGAGCTTTTAAAGATAAAGGTGTGACATTTCTACACTTAGGTTAAAGATCTATTGATGTAACATTCTAAAGACTGGAAGGTCGTTAAGTCAAAATGTTATTACACTTCCAATTTGCTTAGAGCTATAATAAGCGTTTTACAAAACTCAAATATATATTTTTTTTATTATAAACAATAAATTTCTAGAATATTCAATTTCTCTTAGAACCGTGTAATTTTGAAAACGAAACATTTTGGCATTACATACGCATTTTTGTATAAGAGTGGGTAAAAGGTAAAATAAATTCATTTGAATGTATTTCAGAATGATATTGCGACTTTTGAATGATTTGAACGAATAAATCTATACAAATCATTTATCTGTGTGTTCACGTTATAAAAAGAAACGGAAAACAAACCAAATACCGTCCTCAGAGATTCTAAATAACATGGATTAACTCATGAATGCGCCCAAAGATTTAGGGGAATAGTATGTAAGGTTACATTCAATTAGGTTTTCTTAAAATAAAAACCTCCTGTTTTTTATTTTATAAGTTTTAAATATGTTATAAAAAATCCAAGACCACTTGTGTGTGTTTATTTCAAGTTTAGTTAATCGGTACATTTTTTCCCCTTTTTGCCTCCTTCAGTAAGAGCTAAATTTAATAGTTTTCATTTCCATTTTCAAAAATTTTAAAATTAACTCAAGTGTATGTGAAATCGAAGATTAATTTTGGATAAATTTAGAAAGATGTAGGCAAGATGGTACCATCTTCGTACTTCGTAATTCGATCACAAACTAGAGTTCTGAAAGAGTTCTATGACTAAGAGAGGGAAATTTTAAATTTAAATGAATAATTAATTATATATTTTAATATTGGTAAATGACAAAGAAAATCTACGAAATAAAAAATTACTAGTAAGTTAATTCATATCATAAAATTAACATTACGTTACACACAGTATAGTCATTTAATTTATCAAAACCTAACAGTTTAGAATTAATGAAAATAAATTTTATTTCGCCAAATTTCGTTGAAAATTAAAATACTTCTTAGTTTTTCATCAGTGATAGATATTCACTAAAATAGTTTGTATACAATAAACTCACTAAAATAATTAAATACATTTTAATTCAACTGATTAAATAAAATGTAAACATTTAGCCAATTTTTTAGTTATTTAATTATAACTATAAATTTAATAAGAATCTTACACAAAATTTAAAAATAATGCCCCAAAATTTTAATTCTTGCTTATTGTTTTCCATGAAATTGCCCTAAAATAAATATCCTATTTTGTATATTGGTTTTTCGTAATTGAAAACATTGCACCGCTCTTCAATATGGAAACATTACATGCACTTTAAGACACAATACATTAAAGGAATTTAAAGTTAATGTTATATTTTTTCATTGTAATTTATTCTCTTGCCTTTGTTTCATTTTTATATATCTGCTAAAAATTCAAATTCTTGTCTTATTTCTAAAATCTAGTTCATCCACAAGAATTTTTAACATCCTTTGATATTTTAACTTAAAAATTGCACGATATATTTGAATAAAATAATTTGAAATTTCGATTCTTTTAACTGCAAAAAATCTCATTTGATAAAACTGTAACAAAATTATTCCATAAATAGTTACATATGACATTTTATTTAACTGCTGCAAATTATTCCCCAAAGAGAGGGATGGGCAGATAGCGACCGGCAAAGAGTCTTTTTGCGGCCCGCCAAAACATTCAGAAAATTCACATTGTATTAAGAAATTTGCAGTGTGAAAATGTTCTTTGTATTACATATCAACAAGCAATCTCACTTCTGATTTCAAAAGCAATTGTAGTAAAGTGTGATAGGGTACATTTGTCTCATAAAGCTGATTCTAAAATTGTGTTTATAGCTTTGGATATGAAATTAACACAATAAAGTCTTGAAGGGACAGATCAAGGTATACTGTAATTGAGATTGCTAATTAGTGAAATTATATTGCTTAGATGTAGAGATTTTTAGCTGAACTTCTTCTTTCTTCAGCTCTTTCTTTTGAAACCAACTGTATTGTACTACAAGAGAAATTTGGAGGTGGAGACACGTTTTAGGGTGTTTTCATAGTTTTGTTTGGGCCCTTTGATTCCTGTGCAAGGAACTCTGCAAACAGACAATTTGGAAACCTTGCAGACCTCTGCAGACCTTGACATTTTGGACAATTTCATATTACATACAATGTGGCAACAGTTTGGAGAGGTTTCATTCCTATTTCAACAGGATCGCGCTTCTGTTTGTAGTACAAAACCTGAGAAAACGTGGTTTGTTGACTTCAATGTTCAGAAATTTTACATAACAGCTGAAAGTCTAGACCTGGATCCTATGAAACAAATGTATGATGAATTAAAACAGCAATACTCAACTTGCAGCCCACCAAGTTTTATGAGTGGCCAATTACACAAAAAAATTTTAATAATTTAAGATCAATGAATTAAAATATATTAACATATTAAATATTTTTTTTGATGTTTAGTACATTGTCTTTTCTGACATTTCTGTAAAAACTTTGAAGTTTTGCGATAATTTTATCAATAAAGCTGCTTATGTTTACCAGCTCATCTTTTGTGTTTTCTATAATTGAACTTTTTTGCATAAAGATGTGCCTAGTCTCATTCCGATATGTTCAATAACTCTTCCTTTACAATTTAGACACCAAATCCTTAAATGTTATTTTCTGCTGTAATATGAAAAGATTTCGAGTCGTCAATTGGAAACAAATCTCATTTGGCATTCAAGAATTAATTGTTTTCAGATCGCTTGGGCAGCATGAATCTCAATGCTCATCAAAATTCTCATAGGACATGTCCTTTCACCTGTCCTTTTAACTTGTCCTTTTTACCTTATGCACTCTACACTGTAGACTCCCATAATTCCCTCACAATTCTGATAGTGCTTTAACAATGCTCTCAAAGTATAGGATATGTCTACTAAGAATATCAATAACTGTACCTAATTTTAGGATATAAGTATGCCTTTGCACCAACATACGAGACACATCAATGATTTCTTTATTTTTAGACAATAATCGAACTTTTATTTGAGCTTCTCCAACTGCTTGACATTTAAAGCATTTTTCTTTACTTTTCTTGTCAATAATGGTTTACTTTTCTTTTTTTTTTATCAAATGATGTATGTGCACCGAGCAAATATATCTTTTTATTCAATGTCAGCATATTTAGCAAAAAGGAAAAAGTTTCCGACCCATAATGGCTTCTTATGAATAATAAGGTAATAACCAGCTTGCTATTTATATCACGAGAGTTTTTTCCTTCCTCTTAAAACTTGTCCTCTTGAGTAAACAGTTCCATAACTTTTCATGACAAGACTCATAAAAGTTCTATTTTTATTAAGTAGCCGGTAAAATGGTGGTGTTTGACAGCAATACAGTGCGAACAACTTTTGCTTGGAACTTTCTACAATAATTCAGAAAACATAGCTTAGTCGCTTTTGATAAATTACACTTTTTAAATATATCAGAAGATATCAATTAACTTTCTTTGCTAAGTGATTTAATCCACTGATTTAACATTTTTCTTGTATTTTAGAGGGCTTAAAACAAAAAAGAGGTTATATTTTTATTAAAAAAAAAAAAAAAAAACTACAAAAAAATAAAAATATATTAATTGGCTTCATTGAACAAGATTTCAGCTACCTAAAAAATAAAATTATATCAGTTTGTGGCTGTGACAAAAAGATTCGAGTAATTCTCAAAAGATTTTATGTAACCATGACGTTTTCAAAATCCAGGAAATGGTAAGCCATGCATGACTAATGCAGGGGAAACTTCCTCAAACTCTGTTACTGAAAATTTAGAATGCTGTCCTTTCTGGCTCATTTCTTTCATATTTGCGTGTGTGTTTTCCCCTAATTATTTAACCCTTTCAGCATATTATTAAGATGGTAATATAATTGGATGATATAATAAGATAGTAATATAATCGGATGATATAATAAGATTAATAAGATGGTAATATAATCGGTTTAAGGTATCCAATACGTACGAAACCGTGATTTTAAAAAAACGCATAAATGGATAATTTTCATGATATTTAGTGTCACTTAGATTAGAATA
>BMAV01012336.1:122049-178450 GCA_019973955.1 Trichonephila inaurata madagascariensis | reverse complement strand
TATTCATAAAAGCAGAAAGAAATTACTAACAAAGCTTCTTGATGGCATCCAAATCACATCAAGGTTGCATGTTTTATCTTTCTGCTTGATTGAAGAACGGTAACGATGCTTCACGGATTTTAAATAAAAAAGCGGTTGCTGTGGGAAAAGAATGTGAAAGAAAATTAACCGTCAAAAAAAAGAGGATTTGGTTGCTCTGGTATTAATAAGTCGGAACTCTTTTCATTTGTCCTTTTTTCATTGGATTCATAAGCTTTTTTAAAAGAGGCCTAGTGCTCTGAAGCAATAGCACTGAGATTAATGTATGAAAATAATAAAAATTACATTAGCATACTCAAATAATCAATTTATTAATATCTGTCGTTATATTCATATGAAAAACTTGAAATAAATTTATTTTGATTTTTTACATTTAAAGATTCTTTATCAGATTCCATTCTCTTTAGTATTATCAAAATTCTTCTAGATCTGGCATGGGCTACCTATGGTACGAGGGCCAAATTTGACGGAACAAATCTCAGTGGTATTCTACACCATTACTGCCCAACCTCTTGATCACGGCAGACAGGCCAACGTTTGATAATTTTATTGGAGCCCGCTGAGGGTGATTGTTCATATTTTATATAGCTCTGATTCAATTGTTTTAATTTAATTCTATTTAAATTGCCTTCAGAATAAAATACTACATCAAAAAATGACTATAAAGTGATTTAAGGTATCCAACTCCCCTAAAGTCATGATTTTTTTTAAAAAATTAACAATTTTTTTTTTTTTTATTTTACAGGTCATCTTATTAGCTTTATAAAAATACCAAGTTTTTTATTTTCCGTTCACTAGAACAAAAACTACTAGTGTCTTAGTAAAAGCAGATGCCATAACTTTACATAAGATGTCAAACTTTAAAATGCGTTTTACTCGAAATGTTTTTTTTTCCCTCGAAAAGCTCAAACGGGGACAGCGATTGCTCAAAAAGTTTTGAAAATAATTTGCTGAAATTTCTTGTGTATGTTCTGTATAACAGTAGAAGTGTTTTGACCTTCAGATTTATCAATCACTGTTTTATTTCAAAATTTACAGTCCTTTATGTGAATGTAATCACTGTTTTTTTAAGCAATTTCATATAATCACTAAGATGAAAGGCCCTAGTTTTTGTAAAAATTAAAATATCTCTTATCTTTAAGGTCATTTCAAACATGAATAAAAAAGTAACGCATCAAAATTGAGAATTCGTTCTTAAAATTTTTGCACAGAGTGGGCCCCGTTTATGTAATTTTTTGAACATTTTCACCAGTTTTTCCCCATTTTAATTATAATAAAAAAAAATTCTGTTTTCAATTTTAGGAGTTTTTCCTTAAAATATACTAAATAAATCTAAAAATCACAAAAAAATCCCCATATATTTCCATTTTTCAAAAAAAAAAGTTGTCGCAAGTCTGTCGGATTTAACATACAATATAAAGTGATTTCCGTAGAAAGTCGCACAAACCCGAGAGAAATACACTATAATAAATAAAATGGAAATAATTTAATGTTCCTTGGGCCGCCCGGTACCATTTGATTCACAGCCCCGGGATTAGGAACCCCTTCTCCACACCATTCAACAAGGTTAACAGATGAAGTTAAATCATCTTGTTTCTCTTTCCTGCGCCTCGCGCATTTTCTCTCCTTTCGTACGATTCGTCGCGCCGATACGCGAGTATAGAGTATGATTTCAGTTGAAAGTAGAAATTAGTTTGATGCACATCGCGTGTATTATATGCTGCTTTTAATTTTACGACACTTCTTAGTTTTATTTTGTAAACGTGTATTTCATTTTTTTGAGTAGCATCTTTCCTCTCGGTTGCTGGATATTTGTTGGGAGTGATTTCGTGAAAAGGAACGGATGTGTGTAACAGGATGTGACGTAAGCGCGCGCTACTTGATTTGACCAATGAGAGTGCGTGGCTGTGTCTTTTCGCTACCCTCGCATAGGGGTCCAACTCTACAAGCACTCGACTCTAATCCGTTAGTCACGATATTGGGGGGACATAAGTGCGGCAGAATGTTTATTTGAAAATGGACAAACAGTGATTTCGGTGGTCGTATACATTTCTTCGAATCAAACGGTTAAAAAAAAAATTAAAGATTTCCTGCATTTTGTACTTTTACCATATAACGAAGTTGGTTCTGCTCTTTTAAAAAAATTATCACTCGCTTCCCCTGATTTTGAGTGGTGATTTTAACTTTCACTTCAGTTTGCCAAAAGCTGAGCCGCTCATAGCTTTTATGAATGATGAACTCAAGCTCGAATTGAACAAGAATAATTATTTTTGATAAAATATTGCACATTACTCCTTTTGTTAATTAAATACAATTTTCATTAAAGATATAATTATTTGATAAAAAATTATTTCCAATCATCGCGCGCGCGAGATTTGGTTTTTCATAATTTTTTTCAGGAAAAAAGTTAATATTGCGTATTTATACCACGATAACATGTCAGATGTTACACATCATATGCGACTACTGTAAGACTCGTTTATTTAAAAAAATATTGTGACCTTCATATTTAATAAAATGGCCACTAAAGAAAACTTCATGCTCGAGGTTTTCAAGACACTTTGACAAATGAATATGAATTCGTACGAGTACAGAAAAACATCGTGCTGTATGTGTGTTATGTCGCACGTCTGTGCAAAGACATTTTCAAACTAAACATCAGGCCACATTTAAGAATTTTGATGAGAAATGTGGAGTTATACAAAGAGCTGATACTGGATACAAGAAATGTTACTGTCCGTCTGCGTGTCAGACAATAGGAATCAAATCTAAGACAACCGAATCTTGTTTCATAATTGCTCATTGTGTAGCTTCCAAAAGCAAACTTTTCACTGATGGCGAATATATAAGGCACACAATTTTTAAAAATTGTTGAAGTATTGCACAGAGAGAGGAATTTACCAAATCTAAAAACAATACTATCCCAAATTCAAGAAATACCGGCTCTTGTGAAAAAAGACGAATAACTTAAATGGCAGGTAACAACAAAACAGAATTCTGTTTTACAAGAAACTGTCGCATTCAGCGTAGCTTCTGATGGAAGTACGATGTGAATAAAGTTGTGTGCCTTGCAGTAATTGCACGATATTGTGATACAAATCGAGATTACATGAAGAATTATACACAGCTTGATTCCTCTGTCTAGGACAACTAAAAGGGCAGGATATTCTTTCTACATTTATAAATTATTTTGAAAGTAAAAACATTAAACAAGATCAAAAAACAAGACTTAATAAAGCCATTAATAATCTCATTTGATTTGTCAATTTCTGAGTTGATAAAGTTGATAACTTTTAAATAAAACATATTGAACTATAACATCTTTAAAATTATGGAAAGCAAAATGTACGGAATTGCGAAAACACTTGAAAGATAATTCGAACGATAAATCCACAGCTATTTTAAATTGCTGGAGATATTCAATCATTTGAAGAAAAAAAAATTGCATGCGCTCTGCTTTCCGCTTTTGGCTCGACATATCTATGTGAACAAATTGTTTTAATGTGTAGTTTAAATTTAATCAAAATTAGAATTTTTAGTGAGTAGTATAGTTAGCATTTACCAGGGTAGACTAATAATTAAAGGCAATTTATTGTTTTCACCATTGAAGATTGGAAATGTGACATAAGCATATGCATGCGGAAGTGGAAATAAGAATGTGGAAATAAAAATAATTATCAGTGATAACATCCGTTTTTCCCTGAAAGTAAGAAACCGTTCAAACAGCCATCCTGAAAGAAAGTGATACTAACACAATTTTAGGATTTGAAGGTATTGACCCCATTGCAGTTTCACTTACAAGGGTAACTGTAAATAACGAGAGTTGTTGTGCAGTCATTCAAGACAAATTGAAACCCGAATTCATCAAAAGAGACACAAACTGTCGTTTAAAAGAACGTATTCCACGTAATGTCGAACCTTCATTTCGCAAGAGCAACATTAAACATTGTGGTTTTGGTTTTCGGTTGCTTCCCCCTATCCTACGTATACTTTTAATCTGACAACATCGATTCAATTTCCAACATTTTAATGCTAATATTTATTAATAATATGAGCATTGCATAACTGCGAAGCGTGAAAATATATAATCTCATCATCAAAATCCAAAAATTTGGATTTTCTTTTAAAAAAAGAAAATCCACAAATTTGGATGACCATCTACAACTAACAATAAATTAAATTTAATTCATTACGGTATACATAAAAGTACTACAGCTGTATAGAGCGCCTAAAATTAAAAAGAAATTAAAATTTTTAAAAAAATTATGGAAAGGAACATAAATGCATACGGATATGGTCATGTGTGTACACCTTAATTAACCCCTCTAAGCGGTCTGCACTTAAAAGTCTTGCCATTCTGGAGATGCTTCAAAAATGCACCGCACATATTTTTTTGCTTTCAAGTGGGGTTCTCAAAAGCGATTGAGCCGTATTTTTAAGAATGCAGCTCGGCCACTTTTGGAAATCTTGCTTGAAGGCAGAAAAAGCATCTCTGGAATGGCGGAATTTTACGTGCAGACCGTTTGGAAGGTTAAGTCAAATTCCTTTCAACTGGTGCTGTGGGGAAGCTGGTTCTACTTTTTAGTGTGGCACCATATAGGTGGATACCCCAATTGCCATAATATAATTTTAACGGCAATTTTACTCCCCAGTTGGAAACACCTGAACTCTAACGATACGAAATTTCAATTTTGCTGAGAGCTTCCAAGCTAGGCAAGCACTCTTGGGACTTTTAACACGCCGCATAATCATACGATATGGACGCTGTCAATTTTTTACGTCATGAAAATCCATTGACTTGGGCCGGGATCGTCGAACCCACAAACTTGGGCGTAAAAGGCCGGCTCTCAACCAACCAGGCAATTAAGTAAAATTAACATGCGAAAATTTCAGACCATGATCAAATTAAAGGAAAGTTAGTCAAATAGAAAAAAAATGTAAATGTAAAATTAAAAAAGAAATTAATAAATAAATTAATAAATAAATTATTTATTATTAATTTCCTTTTTTAAAAAAAAATCGGGAAATTTCTAAAATTTTTAGACGTATATTACTCACAGGTTATTCCAAGACGATCGTCTGTGTCGTATAGACTTGACTTAAATATCGCCGAGAATAAAATTCACAAAACCATGAACACTAGGCTACCGCAGCCTTAACGTTAAGCTGAAATGCACAGAAGAGCATGACCGCAGAAACCGCGAGTGGTCATTATCGCGAGCTCATGACCAGCCGTGATAATAATGGTTAGCTTTTCAGTCGTGCCACGTGTTTTAACTCGATTCCTCTCGTGCTGTTTGACTTGATGCTCGTTAAACCTGACGAGTTATATTAATGTCACACTATAAAGCAACACGAGGTCTATTGGCGACGGGCCTCGTAAATCTGAACCTCGATCAAGTGAAAAGGATGACTCCTGAGCTGGCCCCTCCGTCATATTTAACGTGCATCGATCCCCTCTACACGGCGGATTTTCGGTGGCAGTAGGCTCGAACTCATGACACGCCGACCCAGGGAGTACTTAAGACACTCTAATACCCTGGGCTCAGAGAAGGGGGGTTTTTTTACGCCATAGGCCTCTACAGTGCCGGTTTATCCATTTGGCGCTTGGGGTGGGCACCCAAAGGCCCGAATAAGCTGGACTTAGATTTCCTGGTTATAAATTTCGATCATACAGTGTCAAGGGAGCCCGTAGATCTTTTGCACCAAGGGCCCGAAATGAACTTAAACCGGCACTAGGTCTCTATGCAAAAGTAGGCCCTACCCGAGATTCTTAAAAGTAGACAGTATATAGTATTTATTTTCAAATACTCGTTCAAAAGGTATAATTTGAAACAAATAAATGTGCACGACTCACAATCTGAAAAACATAGGTACAAACTGGCTCGACCGATGGCCACATTTAGACTCTCTGAGCTGAATGATTATTTATAGTAGTATAGGCCTAGGCCTGTGTGTGGACATGGATAAAGATCATCACATAATAATATAGTCTTATTTTTGCTGGTTGACATGCAGTTTAAAATTCCCTGTTTGTCGAAGAATATGTATGGAAACACTATTTGTGTGTGACCATTTAAATTACCGAATCATGATCTTATTAAGACAAAGCTGAAAACGAAACGAGGTCCCCACCGAGGGCGAGGCCCTAAACCCAGGTCCAGTTGGCCCATGCCTTAAGACGTCCCTGTGCAGACGACGACAGCCTAGTGGTCAATGTAACGGACTCGTGGCTGGCGTGTCATGAGTTCGAGCCCAGTACCGCTGAAGACCCACCGTGTAGGGGAGCGATACACGTTAAATCTAATGAGAGCTCAAACGTTCTCCCGTTGGTGTGGTGTGAGTTAGGAGAGTAGGGTGCCAGCTCAGGTATCGTGCTCGTCACTTGACCGCAGTTCAGAATTACGAGGTCCGTCGCCAAAAGCCCTCGTGTAGCTGAACAGTGCGACGTTAACATTCACTCACTGTGCCGACCACGAGCTCGTGATCATAACCACCAGGCTATCCCGACTAGTTAATATGACACGGATAGGGAGAGTTGAATACCAGCTCGTATGTCGACCTCGTCATCTATGGTATGAAATTACGAAGTGTATGACGTCAAGTAACTACAGGTAACACCGTAAATGTTAAATAAACTAACGCGCGCGATTACCTATATACCAAAAACAATATATCTCACTAAAATAATTACTGTGCATAGTAATTAGATGTTTTGATGTTATTAGTTATGTTTTAGGTGGTTCAAAACTTATAATAATGAATCTTATATACTTTCAGATACTAAAAAAAAATACCATGCATTTTCTGAGCTGGAGCTCAGGATGGAAAATTGCATTCTTATTCTTAATACATTTGCATTGCCTAGAATCTCATATGCTCCATTATTTACATCTGAAGAAGTTTTTGACAGCTGTAGCGTTTGCAAGGGCTCTTGGCAAAAGACCAACAGTTCTACCCATTCCAGTTCCTATACCTATTCCAATAGCACAAAATGAAGTTATCAAAATCCCGTAAGTATAGAACTTCATTAAATGCACATCGGTCAACGAGCGAATGGAATTAAAAATTTAATACTAATGTGAATTTACATATTAAATATACAGTCGGACCTCTATATAACGAAGACGCTAAATCCCGGAAAAAAGTTCGTTATATGGAAAATTCGTTATATAGAGGTTCATCTTTTAATATACTTTAGAAACCACATGAAACAAATTTTAAATTCATAAACACTAAATATTAAAAAAAAAAAGTAATTATTCCCACCTTTTTTTTAAATTAATATATGTTTATTTTATATATCTTATCCATCAAAAAAGAAAGAAAGAAAAACTGCAAGGAAAACAAGAAAAAAGAATGTCGAAGAATTCACTGTATTTTCAATATTAAAAAATAATTTTAGACTAAAAATAAAGAATTTTAAGGAACACATAATTTTATAATTAGAACACGAAGACAACTTCAGTGAGGGTGAAAGAGGACATTGAAGATGTTTCTAGTGAACTGGGCAATGGGAGTTCAAGGTTGCCCTTCTTGGATGAAACGTCCAGAACTCTATTGCTCTCGGCGAGTTAGGATCTAATTAAACGTTCAAGATTTATGACCACCATAAAATGTGTTAAAAAGAAAATAACTTGAAAATTTTTTTGCAGAAATAATTTTTAAAAAAAAGTACAAAAATTGAATTTCCAGAAAAAAGTTCGCTGTATAGAAAATGCACTTCGCTATAGAGAGGAGGTTCCAGGAAAAGTTCGCTACATAGAAAAATTCGCAATATAGAGGTTCGACTGTATTTTGTAACATTTTAAGAGATGACTTACAATGTCTATTGATAGATAAAGTTTGAGATAGTCTACATCAATTTTCTATTGAATCACAATAATGAAACAATATATGAAATTTCAATTCAATTATATCCAAGCAATGTGCGAGTACAAAGAATTTTTACAACGCGTATCCATTATTTTTCATACTTTAAAAAGGAATGTTACTCACTAAATTCTAATTTTTAAAAAAATTTAGGATTAGTATTGATCCTTTGATATAAAATAAAAATGGCCTGGCTATAAGGACTTACTTTATCGACAAACATAGGATGAAATACAGGTTTCTTGCAATGTAGTATTGCTTAATGAGATTTGTTTCAGTAAACGTAGCTCTAGAATTTTGCAAGGGCATTTTGCTACAGAATCCATAATTGGGGTCCACAGTGAAAAAAGTGAGGCCAGTGTTAAAATGTTTTTTTTAAAACAGGTTAATTTTATATTGTCTTACAAATCGTTTGGTAATTATAATTATAAACTTTGATTTGTGCTTGAATATAAAATTCGTTTGCCATTTCTTTTAACTGATAATTATTTATGTAACTGTTTAAAAATAAAATTTGTAAAAAAAATAAGATTTTGTCTTGGTTGCAGCAAGATTGTGTGACTTGCACCTTGTCGCAGTAGTTTGTAGAATAAAGTAAGAGTTATAATAATATTCATGTTGAGGATTTGTTAAGTTCATTAGGCATTAAAACAATTGGGTGACAGAAGTGCTGATCCGTTTTTTCCTCCACGTTTTTTCTTCCACTCCCAAATTTGATAACGGGGGTAATGGCGCCAAGTGCTGCTTGGCGCGATAAGGATCACGCCAAGCAGCGCTTCTTGTTGCTGGAATGAAATCCAATATGGCTGCCTAACGGTAATTTAATGATACACAATAATTTTAAAAAATTGTTTTGAAATACATTGAAATGTATTTCAAATAAAGGATATAGGAAGAGATTGAGAATAACCTAGATCAATCAATAAATAATGAATAATAATATTATGTAATAAAAAGTAACATGTACTAGTAATAGTATTATAAGCAGCATATAATAATCTTATAATATTATTTTATTGTAATTATATATAATATTAATATAGTACGATTTTATAACGGTTATTAGAAATAATAATCATATAATATAATTAAATAGTAATTATTAAAATCGAATAATCGTTGAATTGTAAAATAAAAATAATGCATAAGAGAACTCGTAAAATACATAACTATAAATAAACAACATAAGAATAGCTATAAATAAACAACAGAAATAATTATAAATAAATAAGATAATTATAAATAAATAAGATAATAATTAAAACTAAATAATAATACTTATAAATAAATAACACAATATTAATAATAAATAACAAAATATGTAATAATATTTATAAATAAATGCTAAAAGAAACAATTATATATAACGAATATTATATGATTATTAAACATAGTAATAATTGCATCTTTTTTCATTATGAATAAAATAATGAATGTTAAAATTAATTCAGAATATCAATTACAAAGTAGTGAAAGCTTGCAGTATGAAACTTGCACTGCAAGTTCCTTCAACGAATTTCATCGAAGAACGTTAAAAAAAACATTTTTAAAACGAAAATAAACGATTTATAGCGATAATTAAATGCACAGCACCTATTCTTTTAAGAAAATAATATTCTAGTACTCACTCATTTAAGAAATATCCATATTCGAAAATAGCCCAGAATTATACAGAAGACGCAAACAAAAAAATTACACTGAAAAGGGTTAAATTTTTTAAGGAATCATCTGAACTTAAAGGGTTACAGCGGGAAAAAAACAAATAAATGTTATTTCTAATATACGTTATCCCCATGGCAACGACATCGACAGATGATAAAAATATTAAGGTAACCATATTGTAATATTATCGCCCATCTTGGCGAACATAAACAACAGCTTGGCGCTACTACCCCCGATATCAAATTAGCACCCTTTTTGCAATGCCCATTCTAACAGGTGTGCAGCCAAAACAAGGGGCTGCCGCATATAGTTCCATCAACCCAAAGCTTCCTTCTAATTTCTCATAATAAAACTTGCAATATCTATAAATCGAATAAATATGACGAATTTTAAATAGTTTTTGAAAAATCTAAATAAATCCCGATAACATAGCAAATTAATGTATCTACTCCTTATACACCTTCATTTGCGACACTGGTATCGCCCTGTGGTTCGATGGCGTCTCAAAAATAATTTTTGCGGAATTTGCTTTACAAAAATGTCTAATATGATTAATATTACCAAAGACATAAGAGTTAAAATTCAATATGCATTTGGGGAAATTTAAAGTTTTCAATTTAATAATAAGCTTTATAATTTAGAAAAACAAAATTGAGGAAAGAAGCTATTTTTGTGACAATTTGCATTTTTATTAATGTTTTACTTTTTACTCTTATACAGGTAGATGAGTTTATAACGTCCACGTTAAATATTAGTCAAAATATTAAAAATTCTTCACAGGGGGCGGCCGACACACTAGGATAGTTCCTGGCTTTTTCATATTTTAAAAATAAATAATATATCACGCTTTAGTATTTAGAAACAAATATATATATAAGAAAAAATGTTAATCTTTTATAAATATGTAACTAAATTTAAATTATTTCCTCGACTTTTAAGACACTTCTACTGAAATATCATTTAGCCAAATGTCCATTTAATTCTTTCAGATAGTAATGCTAAGATATCTTTTAACAGTTGTAATAAAATAAATTCAAATTTTAACTCTTTCTTAAGGCACTAAAAAAAAAAAAAAAAAATCCCCGTTTTTAAAAAAAAAAAATTTCATGAAAAAAACACATTAATTACATCATAAAAAAAATCTTTTTTTTATCTAAAAAGTTTTTTACCATACGTTTTCAGAGTACCAAGTGGTGGGAAAACCATGATTCTTGACGGAAACAGAGGCTCAAGTAAAGGAATTAGTTTATCCCAACTTCTTGGCAGTACTCCACAAGTATCAACAGGATCAACTTCTTACGGTTATCCAGTACAAGGAATTAGCACTCCAAATGTTGTCAATTTATCTTCAATGAAAGGTAGTGACAGCAATATAATTAACTTAGCATCCCTACTTGGTTCAAGCAGCAATGGGGCCACTCCAAAAATTGTAGTTCTGGGAGGACAAAATACAGATAACGTACTAAGTTCATTGGGTGCAAATGGAGGAAGCCCAACTATTCTCAGACTGGGTGACCTTGGATCTTCAAATATGCAACTCGATGTAAAAAACATGGGCATTGGAATGAATGGATTACATTTAGGTAATAATGGAATGATAGGGCAAAATGGACTTAATTTTGGAACAATAAGGCAAAATGGACTTAATTTTGGTGATTTAGATGGTTCGTTTAGTCTCAAGACCCCACAGATTTACCGCCTGCCATACAACATATATTCAGATAAACCAAGAAGAAAATTGCCTATGAAGTTTAGAGGACGTAGGGTCAACAATAATCATTATCAACTTTTTCAAAGACCAGAATCGCATATTTATGAGAATAATTACAATACAGGATATATATCTTCACAAGAAGAGCATCAAACCAGTAATTCATATACAACATCAAATCAAGAGAGGTATAAAAAGCCAATTCCAGTTGGTGAAAAATTTACCTATAGACCATGAGATCCAAAATATTTTTTAAAAATGTCATAAAATACTCATACCTATCAAAAAATTTTAATAAGTGTTTCATAAAAATTACCAATTAATCCCAGCAAATTATCCATTTCTTCATTGAACGCAAAGGTCAATTTTTATAAAATTTTGTATAATTAATGGCAAAAATTTTAATTCCCAATGTTAAAAGAAAAAAAGTAACTGTCAAGAAGTGCAATCAACATAATAAGTCTTAGCGGGGAAAGCGAATAGTTTTATGGCAGAAATTGCGTCTTCAGCGGATTGAGAAAATTGTCATTTTTGTTCCGAAAAAATAGTTAAATGTCAAAAGATAAGTGTCTTATTTTTTTATATGTTAATGAAAAGCTTAGAAAACGATTGGACTATTTATTTTAAGTGAACAGTGCATATAATTAATTTTACAGTTGAATATCTTTAATTAATTAGCTCCAACAGATTAAATTTCCCAAAGTTGAGTATTTTGTATATGTATATCCCTTAATTTTCAATGTAGTAATTCAAAAAAAAAAATATTGCATGAAAAAAACTGCAGTAAATCATAATGTGGTAGATAAAGGGTTAAACACTGAACTTCAAGAGAGTAAATTTTTCTGAAACAAATATAAATGTATACATTTTTAATTTAGAAAAAAAATTAACTTTAATTTAAATACAAAAATGTTGAACCAGTATAAAAGCCATTAATACAAAATCATCAGTTCATGAATTTCACATTTGAAATCTTTCTCATCAATTACTACTAACTTCTAAAACATCTAAAGCAAGGGTTAAAAAAAGATTATAAAATGAAATACAGATAAAATAGTGTGCAGGCACACTAAACATGGGTGCATTTATTCTTCAAATAACTCATTTTTCAGTATCATCGGAAAGCTGGAGTATTCCCCAGAAATACATTTCTGTCACTAGAAAAATATCTCCATATATGTATGATTTGTATAAACTATATAAGCTTGCCATTTTCCTTGTATTCAAATAAAGGTTTTTGATTTTAAAAAAGATGTGCCTATTCATGAATAAAAATTATGACTTTAAAACTTGTAATATTATAATTTCTCAAGCAAAAATTCCTGGTCAAGTAGTAAAACCCATTCACAAGTCTTTTACTTTATTTTTTCTTATTCATTAATTTTCTCTGTATTTTACTTTATAAAATTGAAATCTTTTTTTCTAAAACATTTTCTTATTTCTAATGAGGCTGCAGATTGGTGTTTTACTATTGCAGACCTAGTACATTTCCCGGGCATTGGTATCTCTTTTTAGTGCAGCAATTGTAGTTAAGATCACAGAAAATGCATGGAACTTAAATTGCTAATTTTACTAATGTTTCAAAATAGGTAATTCTGAAAGACAACTGATAAATAATAGACAATTAAAATTAATGCAATTCTAAACTATCTATATACATGCAGCAGATGTGAAATCACCTTTATAATCTTTGCGATTGAATGCAACTTACTCAGGAAAAAAAAAGTCGTAAAACACAGAAGTTTAAATACACCCTATATTTATTTGATAAACTTGCAAACAGCATGTTTTATCTAAAATATATTATGAGCACAGATAAAAGTAATGATTTAAGTCATTTAAAAATATTAAACGGCTAAATAAATCATAAGTTTAAATACCTTCATAATTTTTAAATTTAGAACTAGAACCAAGCAAATAAATAGTAAATGTAGTCTAATTGTTTTATTATCATATAAATTTGTGTCAAATAAAAACTCCTTTGATATCAAAATAATTATCAATATAAAATATGATGTATTATTCTGAAACTTTTTCAAAACATAGCACTTTTTATCAATAACTTTCTAAATGGTGTTCTACCCAAAGTCAAGGCACAACTAATCGAAAGTAAAAGTCGATACTGATGCAAAATATTTTTAGAACCACTGCTATATGATTCAATCAAAAATAAAAACTTAGTGAAAACAGAGAGCATGTTTCATAATTTTTTTTTATGAGTTTTTGGCAGAATTGTTAACAATAACATTTTTATAAATATTAGTCAAGAGTTTTGAAAACAATTTGTGTTTTACAAATTATATTTTATGAGCTTCCCTTTTTTCTACACATAAGTTATATAAGAAATGCCTCTTAACTTGCCCCTACGAGACAGGATTGCTGGTCAAAAAATGAAATGACCAATTAAAAAAATTTTATTGCATACAGTAAACACAACTAAAAACAAGATCACCCCTTTATAAAATACTAACACAATAACAACATGATTATACCTGTAAAACTAAATTACACCTTAATGTTCCAGAATGCTTCGATTTCCCCATTACCACCATACAGATCACTTTCATTTTGACTATGAAAATCCTTTTATTCTCTTACTCATGGTAACAGAAGAAATAACCATTGTCATTCACGCAAAATAACTTCCAAAGAATAATATATGCCTCAGCTTAATAGAGTATAGTAACAAAAAAATACAATTGACCAAAGTCACAAATGATTTTCTTCAACTGCACAGATTTCAAAAATATTTTTTGACTATAATCATTCTACAATCTAGTCAGAATCTCTTTCCTAATTAACACTGATTCCTTATTGACATAGCACTTTGAAGTAATATAAAGTACAAACGACCCCTTAACTAATAAAGAAATATTGTTTACTAGATTGATTGATTGTTTGTGTGTATATATATGTGTAAGCCTGTTTGTAGTATGCATATCATTTATATGAATACTCTAACATCAACTACAATAACTTATACCAAAATTCCTAAAAGTAAAATTCACTACAAACACAACTTTACAAGAATTTGTATTATTTTTAAAATATATATTCTAAGAAAATAATTTCATTTCAGAGTGAAATTTTTTAGCATATTGTGTTTAAAGAACTTCAAGAAATTTTTTAAAAAATTTAATTACAAATATAATGTCCTTCCAATTTCCTATCTATTTCAAATAAGGAATTTCATTGATTTTAATATAGATTCATTAGACAGTGATTGTATTACTATAAAATCTGACAATTAAAATATATAATTTAGTCACAATGATTTTTAAGTAAAACATTAAAGACAACAGAAACTGCAAACTATCTTCTAAATGCAAAAATATTTTATGTAATACACAAGAACAGTTTATTTGATACTAAATAAATACATACATACAAATTATGTGTTTGACTTAAAGAATTAGGCTGAAAAAATTAACTGTAAAATTTTATTGAATTTTTCCACTTCACATATTTTTATACCTAATGATACAGGATTTTATAACCTATAAAATTTGTATTCTAGATTACTGCATTAAAAATGCATTATACTATTTCTCGTAAGACTGAATTGTAAGCTTTGATTTTGGATGCAATAGACATGTCTACATATTTGTCTCCAATGGTAACAATAGCACCACCAATAATAGAAGGATCCACCTATAAAAAGGGAACTTTTGTTTAATGCTATTTAAATTATTGGAAAACAATTTCATTCAAAATAAAGCAACCTTTAAGTGATAAAAAATTTAAATACACAAACAAACAATACATTCCAAACTGATAAAATTCTGATTATTGATTAATTAAAAGTTTTTTTAAGCTACCATTAAAATAAGATAGAAATTAATAAGAACTCTAGTAAATCATACATCAAATAATTTGACCACTATGACTAATAAAGAATTTTATTCAATGTATTATAACTAGGCAATGCATAAATAATTTATAAGTGCCACTCAGCATTTTCAAAAATCAAAAAATGTGTGTGCATATATATATATATGAAAGAAATTTGTATAATATATCAAACACCAGAAATAATAGATAATGTGAGCATAACAAGAAATAATGTAAAAAATATAAAAGCAAAACATGAAGATTGAATTTATAGAAAAATACAAAAAAGGAGCTATAAAAAAGAACCTAGCGAGTCAGAAAGCAATTTCGGACTTAGGACCGAATAAGTGGGGTTAAACTAGTTTGAAGGCGCCAACCTTCCCCCTTTGCAACCATATATATATATATGTTTAAGTGTTATTGAAATATATTTATTGAAGACTAAGCAATTCAAAAAAAAAAATTATATTCAGACATCAAATAATTAAAAAAATTAACTAATGCAAATCAAGTTTAAATCCCATCATATACAGGTAATCTACATTCATATACACCAGCAGTCACCCAATCAGAGGTCTATAAAATTTTCATGGGACACAGAAAAAAATAAGATGCTATTTATATTTTTATAAAGATTGTTTCAAAAATGACAACAAAACCTATTAGAGAACATGGATTATACTTTTTTTAAATTTTAGCTACTACCTTTAGCAAAAATTTGTTTTGCAAATTTTTAGCTATTTCTGAGTGTACATCTAGATCAGGGGTCGGCAACCTATGGCATGTGTGCCAAATATGGCATATGGTACAATTCTCAATGGCACTCTGCACTACTCTACCAATTTGTCAATTTTAGAGTGGATGGAAGTTGATAAATTTGTAATGGACCTTATTTGACAAACATTTTCAGAATTATGGATATTTACAGAATTACAAAAAAAATCTGAAAAATAATGTACAGCAATTTTGTAAATTATTGAATGTCATTCCTAGAGATATTTAATTGAAAATTGCATGTACTCTGTTTTCTCACTGTTGGTTCTACAAATTAAAGTAAAAAATCTTTTCTCATATGAGCAATATTTTGAGTCCACAAAGAAATAGTTTCACTTTGAAAGTCACACATTACACCCCTGATTTTGGGATATCAAAGTAGAGCAGTGGCTTGTATTAAAATTTTTATTTTTTTATTTAACTAATGAAGGAAAGTCCTTATGTTTCACGAAGTGTATTTCTCGTTTTAATAAATATGTTTAAAAATACATAATATATGCACTATTTTCATTTTTCTTATTTTTGCTGAAGAAATAGTTACATTTTATGCTGTTTATTTTTATGTTAAGAAATATCTTTAAATGATGCAAAATTAATATATAATAAAAATGTAAATATATGTATTTTGACATCTATTCTTTAACTCTGCATGAATTATCATGGAAATCGAACTGTTTCAAAACTGTCCTACAGTGTGGCATGCTGAATCATATTGGTAGATTGGTTTGGCATGTCACAGCTAAAAGGTTACCGGCCCCTAATCTAGACATTAAAAAGTGAGAGTAGGCAACCATAATAAATTTGCACCATAATACTTTAGTTTGTTAATATTGTTTTGCATTGCTGTTTTTTTTTTTTTTTTTTTTTCCCCTTGCTTCTCGCAAAGTTTCTTTTCAGTGATATTAAAATGTGAATAGACATAAACAAGCCACAATATAGTTATAATGGTTTTTCATATAGTGTTCAATTATTTTAGAAATTTGCAAATTGTAAAATTATACATTCAGTGGTCCATGAAGTTCTAAAGGATGGCAGCTGCTAATATATACAAAGTGTTTCTACCTACTATAAAATTAATTTTTTTTAAAAAAATATATGCTACAAAAACATCATTGCATATCTTCAAATATTTTGAAATTCAATAGTCCCAAGCACACACCAGAACATTTCATTACGATACATGCAGATGGTTCAATACTTAAAAATACTTGAACTTTCTAGTTTGTTACTCTATAACAAGCATTAATACTTATATAAATATTTTATCAAGGTTTTAATTTGAATTAACTCCAGGAAAAATTATCTGTATGAATTGTACTTAAAATTTTCAGATCTAGCAACTTTTGTCAGAGACCTTCATGAGCTTAAATAATGCTTTTGAGACAGTTTCTAATATTACAAATCTTAAAAATGCCCTTTAAAAAAATTTATGATGAAAAATGGATTTTTAAATATGTATACCTAAGTAATGTTAAAATTTTATCCAAAATTAATTAAATTCAAAAAAAAAAATAATATAAAAAAATAGTTTTTAAATCAATTCCTACTTAGATCAACAACGAAACATTTTATTTTAGCTACTTTTTATTAAATAGTTACAATTAATATAAATATGTATATACATAGGACAGAATCACAACATTAAGTGTTAATTAGTTTTTTTAATTATCATTAAAGTATCGTACTGTCCTTTTAATTTCAATCCAACTGAATGCTTTAACGTGCAAGAAAAAAACCTTTTCAAGTTTTGACACAAGTCACCAAAAGGGTCGCTAAGTCCCCAATGTGGCTGTATTTGTAATTCTTTAAATAATTAGTTTTAATCAATTAATTTTTATTAATTATAATTAAATTATTGTATTGTCATCCAAAATGATCCTGTATATAAAATTTCAGCTTAATCCAGCGCTTTAAAATGTATTTTATTAATGATTGAAAAAATTCCACCAAGATAAATAAATAAATATACAAATATATAAATAAATAAATATATAGACAGTGAAAGCTAATAGTAGGAATTGAAAAAAATCAATAGCAGAGTTTTTAGTATTATGACACAGTCAATTTATAAAGGATTCTCAGAAATCATCAATTAACTAAGCAGAAAGAAAACTTATTTTTTAATTGATCACTTTTAAATTTCTTAAAGAGATTAGTATTTATATTATTCATTTTCATTATTTAAACATAAAAAAGATACTTAAAATATTTAGTTATACATATAAATTTACATCTTTTTTAAAAATTTACAATTGTATGAACAAAGATCCTGACCATTAAAAAATTGCTTAAAATGAGGCAATTTTATAACATTCAAATATAATTTGTAATAAATCCATCCTTAAAAGATTGATAGCAAAAATGAATGAAAACTAGCAAAAATGACAAAGTGCATGAACTTTTACCTTTGTTTCAATAAATATTTTTTCATTTTTCTTAACAAAAGATTTTAAAGTTTTTTCGAATTCAGCCAGAGTTGTAGCATCAAGTGGCTAGAATACAGATATTATGAAGAAACATTAGATAATGTATAAATTATAATCATCTTATATTAAAGAACATGTATTAAAAGATAATATTTCATTTATATGATCCTTATTAAATAAATTTCAAACATAATTATTTCACATACTTTATATTAAACAAAATATTTTATTTATGGCTAAAGGGAGCATGAACCTAAATTATAGTAATGAGACTGAATGTCTACAGAGGAATGGCAATAATTACACATGGTTTTTAAAAAATGCTGCAAGAATGTAATTATGAAATGCATGCCAAAGAATTACAAGTAAATTTTATCATTATAATAAATGTTGCTTAGTATATTTAAAATGCCTTTTAGTTGACTAAATTAAGCATCAAATTACATAAGTTAACAGATATAAGAAATGGAATTAATTTGAAACCTATCATTAAAAACTACATTGACCTAGTACAAGAAAACAAGATGAAAATTTGAATTGAACAGCATGATACATTCATTGACATGATATATTTATTAGAGTAGAGTTTCATTGTAAAAAGAGTTTAATTTATTTTTTTTTTAATCCATTTAAAGTTTAAAATATTTTCAAAACATCAAAACAACAATAATTTGTGTTGTTTGACACATTTCCCCAGCTTTATAATTCCAATACTGAAGTTTTATTTGTTGAAAATGTACTTCAAATTAAATACATTTTCTTACACCAAGTTCTTTAAAAATGAATATTTACTAGGAATATGTTAAGTATATGTTTCTGCAGAAAAGTTCGAAAAAATATATAGTTTCCTTATTATGGAAAAATAAATTTAATTCCAAAATAAATAATTCCTAATCCTATACATTCTTCATAAAGTAGAACTCAAATTTTTGGCTGCATTCATAAAACTACTTAATCTGCCTCCCTACTTGACTGGGCGGATACGCTCTAAAAAAATAGCCACCTAGTCACAAAAAACTAAAAATCATCCAATTAAAACATGATCTTCAGTAGAAGCATATTCTACATCAATGAAACAGTTAATTTAAATATTAACACTACTAGAAATGTTCCACATATCATATTTTGTGTAATAAACATTACCTAAAACTTTAAATAATGCCTTCCAATAAACTTTACCAGGGCTATTTGGAAATTGTGAAAGGATGTTCACAGTGTAATTAATGTCAGAACATGTTCAACTTGCTAAAAACAAACATTAAATTAAATTTTGAAAAGGTGACCTCCACATTTCATCAATTTCTTCATTAGTTTAAAGGTAGTATTTTTGAGAATATTATGCTCTATGAAATCGACAGAAATACGAACTTGATTTTTGAATTCTTTACTTCATTCCTGCAGTTTCAATTCAGTTGAAGAAATTGAAAAGTTAGGATGGTCAAATGCAAGCATATTTTATTTGTGTCCGATGGAAGTATGATTAGGAATTAATTATTGTAATCACAGAATGCCCACATTGAAATAACAACTAGATGTAGTTTTTAAAAAGAATAAGAATACATGCCTAAAAGAATTATAAGACATGTTACAGAATGAGTGAATTTGATTTATGCCAAAGAATGAGAAGAAAATTGAAGACTTTTAATTAAAATGACTTTTTTTAATCCACATTTTAACAGTATTTTCTGAATTATTTACAATTCCTATGAGAATTCACATAATATTTTCAATTACAAACGTGATAAAACTGCACTCAGTTAATATATGAATTCCACTGATTCAATAATTTGAGACCAATCTATTAAAATACTTCATGAAACTATAAATTCCAATTTCATATAAGAACTCTTTTAGCATTTTATACACCATTAATTAATACATTTCAAAAATAGCAAAAATCTTAAAATGCAGTTTTAAACATAGTTCACATTTAATTATTTTTTAACATTACAAAACAAGATTTACCATCCGAAACTTTTATTATAAGTTCACTACTTTAACACTGATTTAATAACCTGTATCAATTTTATCAAAAAATAATAATAATAAATAAAATGGATACCAATGCAATATGAAACACACATATGAAATTTTCCATTTTATTAGTATAAAATGTTTAGATACTACTTTATAAAATCTACCAAATCTAAAACAATTAACTTACCTTAGCAGTAACAACCTGACAAGTAACTTCCCCTCTGATGGAAGACATAACTCCATTGAAACAAGAAATTACAGATGTCAAGGATTTTAGACGTCCATTTTCAGCCAAGGAAACTAAATAAAATGCATAACTAAATATAAAATAAAGATATAGTTTTTTGGATTACCTACCACTATTTAAAAAAAAAAACTGCTTTAAAAAAAGTATTAAATAACATTTAAAACTTCTGTCTCAAAACTTTTGTAAGTACAATAATTCTAACTTATTACTTTATTTGTAATACACGATTAACATAAATGTGGTCCTACAAAAAATATTTTCAATTTCAGTTTATTTTACCCTATTATGTGTTAATATATGTTAAATAACTTGATTTGATTTAATATGGACTACACATTTTTTTTTATCTAACAAAAATTCTTCTTTTATCTAACAAAAGAAAACCTATCAAAAAAATTTAATATTAACCTGTCATTAAAAAAAAGAAACAAGAATACAAATGTTCCATTGAAATATCGAAACATTATACCCAAACTAACAAATAACTAAACAATTTAAATAAATTTTGATGGTAAGTCATAAGAAACATATGAATAATGTATACAGTGTATCATTTTTTTAAAAGTTAAAATTAAAAATTCTTGATCATGCAATTTTTTTTACAACTAAAATTTGCATTATCCATTGGTACATTTAAAATAAATTGCCCTTAACTGTCTATTTATTTGTTGCTTTTTGAAGCAACACAATGGCTATGAACAATGGACCTCCTAATTTGGAACCACAGTCAAGTGACAAAGACAATGCTTAAGCTAGAAACCCACCCTCCAAGCTTTTCCACCATGCAAGTGGGAGTACTTTGAGCCATAACAGATTTAACATGCATTAGTCCCTCCACATGGTGGGTCTTCACGGCTTGATAGATGCACTACTGGACACAAATTCACAACCATAATCACTCAGTTGTTGCAAACTTACTGCTCCCCAAAAAGAATATCTTATAACTTAGAATTAGTAATGATGCATATTTTCATTTTTCTTGATGAAATCAGTTCAAAATAAATAGTCAATATGCACTTCCAAAAAAAGTTAAGAAATATAAAATGCTCAAACAAGAGCTGCAAGAAAATTCTATTTTACAATTTCAAATGCATTAAAATATATGATGTTTCAAAAAATAATATAAATACATAAAATTTTCACATTTATGATTATACTATAATAAACTGCATATAAACTTTTATAATTATACCCTTATTTATAAAATTCATGGGCAGTTTTATTCACACACACATACAGTCTGTACTTAATGCAAAAGGTTGTATTAACAAACAATTATCCTAAAGTTAAAAATACATAAATTTCTAGTTTCCTAATCTGCTATTTTTTGTCCTTCACATATACACACACACAAAAAAAGATGAATGTTTAACACATAGAAGTAGTTAATCTAAAATAAATAAGACTTTAAATCATATTTTGACTCACTTATCAAATTCAAAGTAAGTGGAGAATAATTCTTCTTAGCAAAGACTTTCTTCAAAGCATCTAAAAATAATTTATAAAAGTATCTTATATCAATTCAAAAATAGGACACATTTCAAAAATCACTAATAAATTTTTAAAATAAACATCCGTAAAAATAAAATTCTTTTTATTACATGTGGTAAACCTTTGAATTTAAAATAAATGTTTCAATTATTATTGCACAAATTAACATTTTCTTTGATCTTAAAATCTCTTGTTAAACATTCATTTTGAAAACAGGGAATTAGTTTATTTCTGATATTTCCAAATTATTTAACTATATTTAGATGATCCAACTTTTTATAAATACAGGGATAACTACCATATAACAATTACTTTCCTAAAAAACATTGTTAGAAAAATTAAAAAATTAGTAAAAAAAAAAAGAGAGAGAGAGAGAGATGAGAATATTTGTAGTTTCTAGTTGTGTATCAGAATCAATACAAATAAAAATTTGATTCAGGTTTTAAAATAACTTGTTAATCAATTGTTTTCATTTTAAGAATTTACCATATAATATTTTCCAAACAATATTCCATACATTCCAAATTAATTTTTAGTAAAAAATTACATAAATAAAGCTGAGAACAATATTTTAAAGCTAGTTATTTTTAAACATGTCAGTGTGTTCAACTGTAAATTGAATGATTTTCAAAAAAAAAAAATGTGGTATAATTTGTTTGTGTAACTTCACAATTAGATTTTAAATTAGTATGAAATTGTACTAAACAAAATTAACTTATATTTTCAACATGTTTATATAATTTGTGTTTATGTATGCTAAAAATTTACAGATATATTGATTACACATCAAGGATTTTAAATACAAAGTGTAAAGAATTAATTCTCTGGATATTTTAAAATAATACAGAATAAAAATAGGAAAAGAGATGGATTGAATTTTTTTTAGCACTTCAAAGGAATTTACACATTAATACACTTTAACATGAACATTATTAGTTATCTGGAGAATATCAAGTCTGTGTGTGTCCTTGATTTCTCTCCAGACATTTTACATTTACAGAGTTGCATTAGCTGTTTCCATGGTGATTTGATTGAATTCTTTGATGCTGTTAATCACTGCATTTTAAACTCAGTAATTTAAGGTGTCTCCAGAAAAAGTAGTAAAGTGGCAAGAAACTTGCTTCATTACTGAATATGATTTTCAACAATTGATCATTACTGATACCAGTTACAGCTCAGTTCTTTCATCACATAAGATGCCATTTTGTATGTAAACAATAACCCTCTCACAATTCACACATAAAAATTAGATCAAATAAAATTCCTAAAACAAAGATTATATTGACATAAATCATTTAAACTTATTTCGTAAAATTATGCTTCAATTTACATTTGATTATTTGTCAATTAAATTATGGACGCACCCTATATATTCCTACATTTATATTATCAAAAGGTGATCTACAACTCTGAAATTGCATTAATAAAAACATACCTAATGATCTTTCACGTTAATTTAATTTTTTAATGTGTAATTTCATACTTGGAAAACAATGAACTATGTGAGTGTATATATAACATTATTGTAATGAAAATAATGATGCAATCATCATAATTACAATCGTAATGCTGAAAGTCACCTATGTAATAGAGAGCATCAAGTTTTGACAGCTCAACTACAATGCATCACAACCTCTTACACGATACTAAATTTAATTTAGAAAAATGAAGTTAAATTTTTGTCAGTGTTTGGTTTCCTACATTTTCAATTCATACTTTTCAGATACAACTATGAAATATTTTAAGGTATAATTTTATAAGAATAAATAATCAATGAAAAGCAGTCAAACCTGTTTTTATGCTGTCTATTTTTTATACATTTTTTCCCTTTAAGAAACGTTTTCCAGGCGGTTTCTTTAAACCACTTGTGATATTTGACAATATGACTTGACATAAGTTCCCCATAAGATTGTATAGATCTTACAGCTTTGAATCACTTATGTTTCTTTGAAATGCGTGTACACAACATAGCAATGAATTTCTTAAACATTAACAATTATTTTGTAATATTTTTATACATATATTATAAATGTGTTTAGTACTAAATGGGTAAAACAGATGATTTTATAATAAAGTTTGTTACAAATATCTATATTTGAGAAAAAAATGTAATCTTTGTTACAACATTCTCATTAAGATTTGGGTTTAAAAATCTGCAATTCTAATAACAGAATGAATATTCTTTGTATCTAGAAAAGTGTCACCAGTACATAGATCACATTGATATGTAAAAATACTGCATTTTAAGACCTTGTTTATGTAGGTTAATTACTGTATGAAAACTCTTAGGGCCCAAATAAACGAAGAATTAAATCTTCCCTGACTATAATAAAGGAATCTATCTGATGTAGTTATGGAAAGGGCTTCAAGGGTAGAGCTAAGAGGTGATATTAATTAACTTTTTTACAGTATATGTAGAGCTGTGAATCACAGTTTTACCCACCAGTTTCCTTCAAAATTTTCCAACCGTTTAAATTCTTTAAAAAAACACTTTCTCACTATTTTGTAAAGCTAATATTTTCCCATGGAGACTTTTTTAATGCTATTATAAAATATATATATATCTTTAAGAATAAACAGAAATATCTTGGTTAAGCCAATTTATCAATGTTTTGATTGATTATTGTGAGTGTGCATTCTTTTATATAGTCACTATCACCCACCCCATTATAACAAATTTGACTGCATGTAAATTTATTATATTTGCTAATATTGTGATTAATTTCCAAGTCATCAAAGAGCTCTAGAACATATTTTAAAAACTTGATATAAAATGCAGTTATAGTTACAAGTATAAATGAGACAAATGAAAATATTCAAATTAATCCTGTAACTTAACTAGCACAAAAGCTGCTAAAATGAGAAAAATAAAATACCACAGCTATATATTTATTAATGAAATCCAAGAACGCAGAAAAAAGAAAATTAGCAACTTACCAACTTTAACATTAACTTTTAACAAGGGATTCAAAATAAATTCTGAGAGTTTCACATCTTTAGCCAATAAATCCTTTAAAAACAAGAAAAAATTATATATATATAACTAAAATTATCTTTATTTTCAAGGTATGAGCAGTAAGCTACCTCAGTAGAATTTTCATAAATATGCTTAATTTTTAAATAATAAATATAAAATAAATCTAGTTATTTCCCTTTAAGTACATTCCAAATACACCTCACCATATATATAATTTAAAATAATTACACACAATAAATAATAGTAAAATAATTACACATTACTGACAGGTACAATGTAATTAGTATTTTATTCCTAATTAAAATGCTATCTATAAATCAAATTCTTGAATAATTTTAATAACAAATAATATAAAGCTTTAATAAATAAAAAGCTTTACATCAGTAAACAGAAAGTATAAATAAATATTTCGGACAAAAAATAAGTATAATTTTTAAAAAAATCAGTATTAAAATAACACATTTTCAAAGGGAACAACTTTAAAAGTTCTATTTAAATTATTCTATAATTGCATAAAGTATTAAGCAAAATCAGTTTTAAATATCAGTTATTCAAAATTACATCTTGAAAAATAATTTCTCTTTAAATGATACTTATATTAAATACCAACAGAAAAGGAATAAAATATTATGAATAATTCTAGATTATCATATTTATTAATCTACAGAACTAAAATTGTTTATTCAAAAAAATTTTTAATTGTGATAGAAAAAAATCTCAACTATAAAGGACCTTATCTCTAGCAATGAACAAAGTGCTCATTGTAAGACAAAACAATATACCTACAGAATCTGTATCAATCAGTTTGTATTTGAATGCAAATTATACCTGACACTGTCTAAAATATTATCATTTGAAGGAAAAAGAAAAATGTTTATGTGTGCATGTATATACAGATATAAATATATGCATACATGAAAAAGACAAAGCATAAAATGTGTGATAGACATTTCTGGGAAACTTAAAATAATGCAGAGGTTTTTCAAGCAAATTCTTGATAATGCACAAACATTAAATTTTATAAAATAATGCATGATATACAAATATTTTTTTAAATAATGCAAAGAAAATTTCACAATAAAGATCCCTTAATAAGAAAATTACTCAAAGAAAACTCAATTTTTGTATTGACTTGACATAAATCTCATACGCTAAGATATATTTAAAAAGGTATATTTATAGTTACACAAAAGTGATGACTTTACAATTGTTAAAGTTATAGATGGCGCTGTTTCAACAGCGGCCGTCGTGTAAGTGTATCCCCGGGAATGCGGAGAGTTGTGTGTATGACGAGACAGAGAGAGGAGCATTAGAGTTTGAGTAGAGTATTTCTGAGGTATTATGAGTTGCGAGTTTAGTAGTGTATAAGGTGCGAGATCTAGTTAGTAATGAATAAGGTGCGAGTAGTTAGAAGTTGTAAATAAAGTTATTATTTGTTAATTAGAGAGTGGTAGAGTTATTTGTAGATAGCTAGCGTACAACAATAAAGATGCTTTTACAAAAAATACTGAGAAATAACAATTTTTTTAATTGTTTTTAAAATAGCTTTTAAATATAATTCCAGAATCACTTTCAGAAGTTAACAATCAAATTAAAAGAATTGAAGCCAAGAGTACCAACAAGCAATAATTATGAATGTGAATGCTTTAAAATGTTTGGTACTTTATTGTGCAAACTTAAAAAAATTTACATATAGTAAAATATACCTATGAGCATCTCACCAATTTTTAAAAGACAAGAAGCAGCCCCTTTTTTAATATCAAATGTATTAAATAACATGAGCAACCCACAGTCAAGTTATATTTTCATTCAAATAGATAAATCCCTTTTCCCCTTTACATTACTGCTACATTATCTGCCCTAAATGAACATAAATATTCAAAGAGCATCCTACATTTTTTAAATAGATCAATTACAAGATGGCTAATATTTTATTCAATAGAATTCCCAATTAAATTTAGAACTGCAGAAAACACCCATTTTTTATTTAAAAATTTTGCAGAATAAAAAAAAAAAAGTGACTGCAGTGGGATATAATTTCTAGCTTGTATCATTACTGCCATCAGATACTATTGCAAAAGGACCTTGTTCCATGAAATTAATCATGCACTCTTCCCAACTAGAAGCTAGTTCACTAATCATAGCAGATGTTTTGGTCTTTAAACATAAGTGATATTCAACAATATTAGACTTAGGAACTATTCTTCAAAAAGGAGACCAGCATGATCAGTAGCAGTTCATTATATTCTAAACGAAAAAATATATTCTGTACTTCAGTTCTGATAACATTTGACTGAACATCATCCTTAAAAAATCATCCAACTTTGAGCATCTAATACTTTATGTCTTGTTTGTGATGTACTTCGGAGATTACACCATGGCAGGCAATATCATATCAACTGCCATGAGAAAATTATTTCAGTTTGACAATTGTCAAAAATGCATGTCCCTCCCCCCTTTTGGAGATGTGGTAATACAACAGAATTCTTTATAAAATAAGGAATATATTTTGAAAATATATTTTGCCATTGTTAGACTACATGGTAAACAAAAAAATCCAAAAGAAATTTTTTTTAACCATATGAAGAACAGAGAATACAAACATGTGTAAACTAAATGAGTCAAGTTCCAGAAAGTTGACAGAAAAAAATCAAAATGCTTCACTTGGTAGAACTGTACCTACAAATCAGCTAAGATATAATAGCTAATGAAATATGATATGCAGGAAGAAGGACAAGCATTGTGAATCTTTTAAAAACTTTCAAGTTTAAGGCTGTCTTCAGTTAATGTTAAAGAATATGACCCAAATCAGGTACATTTTTTCAGATATAAAAAAAATGAAAAATTAATATTACATCCTGACTTTACTATCCCTTAGAGAACAATATATTTTATCATACTTAACATTTTTGACGAGGTTGAGCCACTTTTTCTGGCATAAAATGTGTTGCGCGTTTTTTCTCCTATACCATAATGTTAAATGTGTTGTCTTTTCATGTGTTAAAATGAAAAAAATAACATTCAAGGAATATTTTGAAATTTTAGAAACGTAATATTGTTAACAAATGTATGAGTTATAATGTTACAAATTTTGATGAAAATTGAGGCATTTTTCTGTTTGAAAATGCGCTTAGCGTTTAGTTCAGGCTCTCATACTTTTGCCAAAAACAGTCTTAAACAATTTTAACATTTTTTTTAAAGGCACAAGTTTTACAATTTTCTTTTGCTTATTTTCTGGTTGTTGTCAATATAAAATAATAAGTAAGAGCTACAAAAGAGAAGTTATAGATAGCAATATATTATAGTTGGCAAATGGAAATTTTCCGAAAATGCCTAAAAATAAACAATCTCAGCATAATAAAAGACTGAAAGCACAAGATGAGTGAAAAGCATAAAAGTTGGCAAGTACACAGATTTGCAAATCACAATAAATAACATAATATTCATAACACAAAAAAAATCATAAAAAAATTATGCTTTAACCCTTTAAGCGGTCAATTATTTTACCAGAAATGCTTCCAAAAAAGGCATATTGCATACAATTAAGTACCATACTTAATAGAATAAGAATATTAAGAATTTTTTTTTATTTATTTATTTTTTTTTTTCACTTTTAATGCTCTAAGGGAATACCAGAGAGGGAAATCCAGAGGGAATACCAGAAAATTTAAATCGAGGACACGGAACAGGTGAATTTTTCACATCAACCTCGGTAAAAATTCTTGCAGAACTCAAATCTTCATCAGAGATGAGCTCACTGCACAAGTCATCTGAGGAATAATCCAAATAATTAGAAGAAATGTCTGTATCTGTATCAGAATGTAGTTCATCATCTAACAAGAAAATATTTTCGTCGTCTATTCCATCCATAATTTCCATAAGATTCACAAGCACAGCATACAGTAGAACAAAAATTTCAAAGAAAAGTTCCCGCTTTCCCACTACATAGAAAAACCCGGATGAAAAGCATTTCATTTACATGGACAAACCAGGCCATCTGTTGAAAAATATAATAATACTAAATAGTCTCTTTCAATAATAAAAAATGCGAGCAAACCAGAAAAGAAAAGGAGAAAATATCGATACCCGTATATCGATGCAGACGAGGCCAATTTCGGGTAGCATGTACACTGTATGGGCAAACTGCTTAAAGGGTTAAAATCGATTAAAAAAATTAACACAAAAAAATTCTTAAAAATTGAACCCTCCCCTCCCCCAAAAAATCTGGAATGTGTGAAATGTCACTAATTTTCTAATATAAAGTGTTAAAATAGAAATAAACCAGAGGAAAAAAATATCAATAATTGCTAATATAATAGTTCACCATTATATATATATATACACTATGATATCAAACTAATTTCGTTAAGATTTTCAAATATGTACAAGAGTTTTTTATGTTTAACTTTTTTCACCTTTGAATAAATGTGAATCTAATGTTACAGCATAATTTCTTTCCATAAAAAGTAAAGTATTTTTTTAAAACCGCAAATTTAGTTAACTAGTTAAATTTAGTAAACTAAATTTTAATGTATAATTTACTTTACAACAGTGAAAGTTTGATATTAAAAATTGAATGATATTCTTCTTATTAAAAAATATAGTACTTTTAAATCTTTAATGTCTTTTTCAATTGCATCTATTTTTTTTTCTTTCATGGCAGCAGAATACAAAGCAGTAGCATAACGGCCTTCAACACCAAAAACTGGAACAGGAGGCTGCAATAAAATAAAAGTTAAACGTAAAAAAATTTTTAATTTTTAGATTTAAATCTAAAAGGTCAAAAGTGATTTTTTTTCTTTATCAACAAATAAATTGACATAAAAAAATGATTTAAACAAAACATTAAGAAAAAGTACTTCTTTCAGACTTTCTTGAAAGTTCCATTTATAAAAGCATGTTCAAATCTGATAAGAAAATACAGTGCCTTTTCCCTTAACTTTATATATATGTATGAGCTCTTTTCTTTTTTAAATTCTAAAATAAATTAATTTATAGTGAAATTAACAAAGGAAAAAAATTGTCAAGCACATAAAGTTCTAATTTAAATTTTCAAATTCATAAAGACACTTAAATTTAAAATCAGTGTTGTAGATTAATACAGTAGACCAGTGGTTCCCAAACTTTTTCACCTCAAAGAACCCCTAAAACTTGAAGGTGCTTTCGTGGAAACCTTAGAGCTAGAAAGTGTTTTCGTGGAATCCTATTCCGTACACATACTTCAAAGAATATCTCAAAATAATATGTAAAGTAGATCAACATGTTATAGGCACTTTATATAAAGACAATTTAAAAATGTATTGCATTTATTATTAAAAAATTATAATCTAATTTTTAAATATAGTTTTACTTATCAATATTAATTTGAGATTCAAGTGTCACTTATCCATACATTATTTAATAATTGGGATACGTGAGTACTTTTTTCGCATAAACTGTCGAAGTCTAGGTATATTGAGATTAAATGCAATTGCATTATTTATTCAGAGTTTAATTTGTTTTATACTTTGTTTCTGTAGCCACTCATGTTGAGAAATATATTTCACATAAACACAATGCTCTGAATGTCATTAAAATGTTTATAGCTGTATGAGAAAACTCGTGTATTTCAAATGAATTTTTAACCTAAAATTAAATGCTGTTCTTGTTAAATTTAGATTATAGCATCAAATCTGTTGATAAGTTGTTTCTTCTTCATTATAGGTATTTTTTACCACAAATGCAAAAAGGTAAATTTTCCATAAGAAAACTGTTTATATTTGCAAAGCATTTTGTTAACTAATGAGTAGAATTTATCTAGTGGAACTTGAGATAGTAAACAATGAAATATTCTCAAACTAGTAGGAAGTGTATATGTGTGTGTGTATATATATATAAAGATAAAACATTTTATATATAATGTTAATTTAATATATTATAATAAAAGTTTTAAAAGTGTTGCATAATATATAAAGTTATAGTATATAAATAAAATTTTCGGTTTTAATGTGAGTAGGATGAACCATAGGTACTTGTAACTATATCCTCTAAGCGGTCTGCACTTAAAGTCTTGCCATTCTGGAGATGCTTCAAAAATGCACTGCACATATTTTTTTGCTTTCAGGTGGGGTTCTCAAAAGCGGTTGAGCCGTATTTTTAAGAATGTGGCTCGGCCGCTTTTGAGAATCTTGCTTGAAGGCAGAAAAAGCATCTCTGGAATGGCGGAATTTTACGTGCAGACCGCTTGGAGGATTAATAGAAAATGTGAATCCATTTTGAATACATATATATATTTCTCGATTTTTTCATTGTGCCTTGTGGAACCCCTGGTATGCCTCATGGAACCCCAGGATTCTGCAGAACATAGTTCAGAAACCACTGCAGTAGAATATTAATGCAAGTTGAAATTCAGAATAAAAAGATTTTCTACTTAAGGATCAACAGAAGCTTATGGATAATAATACTTCATTAGACACATTAGTAAACACTACATTGTACTGTTTTTTTAACACAAACATTATTTATATAGAGACACTTAACGTCATGCATAACGTTTGAAATTTCTTTTTCAAAAAAAAAATTTTCCCATCAAGGAATAAAGTTATGTAGTAACGGCAATGCAAAATGTTTTTTCATCATCAAAATGCTGTGATTGAAATCAGTGTCTTGTATACCTGTCATTTCATGCTAAATATAGGTTACAGGCTATTGCCCACTCATTTCACAAGATATTTTTCATCATGTTGTATGATTATGTATAGTTCTGAAGTTATTGATGTCAAAGATCTAGCATTAAGCTTCTGTGACTGGTTTAAATTTACTGGTTTTCACCTTATTATTGAATGCTTATTTAAAACACATTTAGAACTAAATAATTAAAACAATGTTCATTATAATCCAAACATAGTGAATAATGTGTTCTTTATTTCTTTTCTGCCTCAAGGAAGATCAAGTAATCAAGTGAAATGATGAGCCAGCCAACAGCTACTTCTTAGATTCACACCAGCTATTCACAAACTCTGCGTTTGCACTTTATGGATAGCCCCGATATCAGAAAACATTTAAAGATTGAAGACATTTAAATTCAAAATGGTAATCCAATGGAATCAGGAATTTTTGGGATGAATGCAATTTCTTTGTCATATTTTCCTCGTTAAAATAGTGTGGCTTCAATTATATCAGTGCAGACTTTTCACCTAAAGTTTGGAGCCATTACACAATCCTGAAGGATTCAAATTGTACAGCAACACTGCTGGTACACCAATTATGAAATTGAGAACAAACATGAGGTAGTAGTCCAAGTTCATAAAGGGTATTAAAAAGATTCCATAGGATAATAGACAACATCTTCTATCTCCAATTACAATATTCATAGATTCATACGTAGAATTCATAAGATTTATACCAAAATGAAATGGGTCTAAAACATGCCTGTCAAATTTAAACTATGTAGGTTTAATCGTACGTAGAGCATAAGCAAGCCTCTGGTTTCAGAGATCTCGGAATGAGTAAGTTAGCGAGTTGTTTTTTGCCTTATATAGACAAGGAGATAAGAGAACAAAATCCTCTTTTGTGACGTTAAGTTTTGAAATTGCTTTTTTTTAAAAAAAATTACCAAACCATACAAGATCTTTTTCACATAGGTAGGTTCTGATTGATAGCTTTTTTTCTCCATATAACTGCGATCCACCACCCACCCCCTTAACGTGTAAATCAGATTTTGATATTTCTGCCAAAAATGACTGATGTTACCATACAATTCCATTTTTATAGAATAAATTTATTCTATGAAACTGGTATTGAGTTATAAATTCAATTTAGTCATGCTATTTTTTATAATTGTACATAAAAAACATATTAAATTACATATATGCTTACTTTAATCATAGCAGCAGACTTCACAGATGTATTGCTGAATTGACGAGTCTAAAACAAATTTTTACATATAAAGAAGATGTAACTAAATATTTTTTAAAAAATACAAGCAGATATAATAAGAGTAAAAACCATGTTTACAAAAATTTAATAACGAGTATTACAAATCTTGAAAAGAATAAAGATAAAACAGATCAAAAGTTGGAAATCACTATAAGGACATTTGTTATAAGGAATATTCTTAGAGTGAAACAAAAAAATTAAGAATCTATCCTTGATTCTTTATATACTTAGTTAATTTGATTTTCCTTGCAAAATACATGTAAAACTAATAAAGAAATTTAATTAAATTTGGATTTAAATACTTTAAAAGAATCTAATTGCCATTAAAGTATTATAGTAGTAATCCTTTCCAATAATGTCAAATCGATAAACGAATTTTTGGATTAGTATAGTTAAGTAACCACAATTTATGACTCATACAAAAAGCAGAGATAAGTTTTACCTGATCCCAAGCCTTTTTTTTCACTTTCAACACACACATATTTCACAATAAGAGTCAGATAATGAAACTGCAAGTGCCAGTGAAGTGTGATAATTTTTAAATTACATATTGCATGTTGATTTATATACATAGTTATTCCATGTATATCGATATATCATTTGTAAAATCTTTACATAATCTTAAATTTAAAAAATGCTGTACACATATACTTTATACATATATATTAATCATAAATAGATTCATTTCAATTAAAATTGTTACATCAAGATTAAATGTAAATGTAAACCATTATCATTTGGCGAAGTAGATTCTCAGCAAGACTCAGGCTGTAGAGACACATTTGGATTTTGCATTAATGAGTAAGGATACTAAAATTAATCAAGCTAAGTCCTTATCTACTATAAATGAGCAACGGAAACCTAGATCTGTCATGAGCATGTTGTCATATCAAACAATGTCCTTAGATATTCAGGAATTGGGGAGTTTGGAAACCATTGGAATAAGAAATCTGGTAGAGAATTTAAAGAAAAGGGAACTTGATTCCAAATTCATAAAATGGTTTGAAGATCCCATCTGGATAAGGAAAGATTCAGGAAATTGGCCAATAACAAAAATAGATTGTGAGGTAAAAAAAGGTAAATGCTGAAAGGAGAAAGATTACACTGTGTAGTGTTAACATAAAAGAAAACTTTCCTTGGTACGCACAGAAATGTTCAAATTATCACTCTAGAATCAGATTAGTAGCAGGGATAAAAAGATTCATTATTAACTGTCGTAAGAGGCCTGAGGATACAAATGGGGGAGAAATCTCCAATTCAGAATTCGAAAGTGACGAAAAGATATTTATAAGAATTGTTCAAAGGGAATGCTTTTCTGAACCAAGGAATGTACCTATAATCAATGAAGTTAAAGATAATGAGGGATTATTGTATGCTAAGACTAAAATTACCAAATGTAAGGATGATCCTTGCTTTTTAACACCCATCCTCCTTCGGGCAAATTGTGCATTAATCACACAACTAGCTCAGTACTTGCACAAATCCAATTGTCATGCAGGTACTCAAATACTGCTTTCAATAATAGGGGGAAAATATTGGATTTTAAAAAACAAAAAAAAAATGTCAGATTACTAGAAAGTGTGTTGTGTGCAGACGATACAGCGCAGGACCAGCTGCCAGTGCTCTTGTTGCCTTGCTTGAAAACCAAGCTAAGGATGTAAAGGTATTTGGGGTAACAGGTATTGATCTAGCTGGCCCCCTCTTCCTCCTAAATGGTGATAAAGTGATGACGTAAGATTAAACCACCTCAAAAACCAGACATTGAACTTGACGGTCTTCTTTGAGTCATAATTGACTCAAAGGGGGTAGTGTGTTATGTCAAGATTAAATTAAAATGTAAACCATTATTGTTTGGCAAAGTAGTTCATGCACTACTCAGTAAGATTAAATGCAAAACCACAATCGTTTGGTGATGTAGTATATGAACTACTCAACAAGATAAAATGTAAATAATGTTCTTAATTGCTGTTATGTGAATAAATGTTTTTATTGGAATAAAATAACAGCTTAGTTTGTTTCTTGATGTTGTAAATTTAAAAGTAACTTTAAATACGTAAAAAAAATACTTAAAAACCCGAATATTACACTGAAGGCCAATTTCATCGCACCCACAGATCAAAAGATTTCATTAAATTCTGCAATATGCAGTCAATTATGAAAAATCATTCACATATATTCAAGTATAGTAATAAAGATGACAGCAACTGGTGATGTCTTGATTTTCAAAATTGGTCAATGATATAATACAAGAAAGTACCTATTCTCCTTTTTGAATAATTTGATCATAAAATTTGTTTAAAATAAAATTGTTGGACCAACTTCTGAGTATTTTCTGAGTCTGTATTTTTCCATCACTTATTGACAATTAAGGCACCAAAAATGCACCAAAAAAAAAAAATCACTAAATTTGCCATATACCAATAATAATTTATTAATAGTAGTAAACCTACCACAAAATTCACAAATTTGAATGCTTCTGGCACTTGTCTAGAAAGATGGTGTGCATGGCAATTAATTTGACAAATAAAAATCCAACCATTGTCGACACATGTCAAATTTGAAAATGTTGCTATTAACCATAGCAATAACTAATATAAAGGAGTTAGTTTGATATAGGTACATGATGGATTTTTCCACCAAATAGTTGAAAATTTCACCAAGTTTAGGCAATACATTACAAAATGATAACATTAAGACTCCCCACCAAAGATCTATAACATGCAACTCAGAAATCCCAACATAAACAAATAGCATACTGATATCAAATTAGTGCCAATATAAAAATGATTGAAACTTGCATATTATCACAATCACCAACATTCAGGATAACTCGCCAAGTTGGCAGCTGCAATTTCTCATATGTCATATGTGCTGAATTGGCAATCACATGGTTTTTTTCATATGTCACCAATAAGTTGGGACAATATGTAAGTACCAAATGATTTTCTAAAGTACTTTCCTCCTCATCCACCTCAATATGAGAAACATGTTTAATTAGAAATAACCAATTTAAACTTGAGCACTTTTATCCATATCATAAATATTGATGTCATGTTTAAAGTTAACATTAAAAGGAAAAATTTTGAAACAGGAATTAAGGAAACAAGCATTAATAAAAATGTCTACACATACATAATGAAAATATTTTGTGATGAATCAATAGAAGAAAAACTTGCACAGATTGTTAAGGAACATTACAAAATGCAGCGAAATACAATCTCACTTCATTATACAATACATCGAAAACTGAAGCATTGTTTTCATTTCAAATAAAAATAGAAAAATGTATCAGCATGAAATGTTCACTTCTAATGAAATAATCTATTCAAATGTATGGTTTAAAATACGACGATCTTGGTAGAAACGTAAAAATATATCCATTGAAACCAGAGATTGTAAAGCTGAGAGATTGAACAATTTTTCATTACTAGTAAATCACTCGGTTGTGTTGAGCATCCACAAATTAGATTTTGAATAAAGTTTAAGAATATTTATTGCTTTTCTTTTTATTGTATAAATGGTTGGTGAAAGTAATAAAGAAGAAACTTACAAAACTTAAAACAGCTTTACAAGCAGACATTTTGAAATTTTAAATAAAATATAAATCAATATAATTCTTTACACTAAACCAGAAGAGTTTTAAAGACATCAAAGGTTATGAAAGCTTTTGTTGCCACCTGCCAAAAAGAAATAGGCAGTTTAATATATATTTGACCTAGAAACCGGATAGCGGTAAATTTCAGGTGCTTTCTTTGACATTAAACTGTATCAAAGAAGAAATCAAAGATCATTCAGAATCTTATGAAAAATGTAGAATATTCCCCAATACGTTGTGTGATAAGAAGGCTTAGTTTTTCCAAGTTCAGACTTGTCCATATGATCAAGATTTTTAATAATTGTATTCATTTTTCATTAGCTTTATAAAAAAATATTGAGTTTGACTTAGATTTCTTAAATAATCTGACTAATTAATGACGTATTACCAATTTTTCTTTAGTCTGATCCAATGATATGTGTTACGCAATAAGCTCTTTTGCTTATTCAAATTTCAATTCAGCACCATCGCCATCTGCCGTTTATAGCTGTAAATTGACGTGGTAAACAACATTTATTTCGTTGAAGTAGAACATAGAGTTGCAAATTATAAAGGATGTCAGCATATTTTTCTCTTGTTCTCATTGAAAGCTTGTTGTCTTAATAACATTTTCGAAACAAATGGTATATCTGTGTATATGAATGATTACCGAAGCTGAGCTGTTTTGAAACTACATGCAAAGTTCAGAAAAACGCATTGTCGCAGTACGTATTTTCTTGTCCCACCCCTCGCTGCAACTCTTGATTTGGTTAGTAATTTATATTGTTTTATCAAATTTCATCATTTGTGATATTTTTAGGAAGCAATGATTTCTTTTTAACATTTAAAACTCGTATTTAGTGATTATACCGTAAAATGTCTGTTTACACTATCGTCGCAGTATACATTTCCTGGTAAACAGATCTTCATGACGAGGTCGTTTACGCACATGACGTGATTGTTATTTAGAATGACCAGTGTTGTTTATCTTACTCGACCCACACTTTGAGTGCCGAAAATGTACAACTAATCGCATTAAAGTTTCAAAAAAACATCAAAGTGCATTTTAGGAAGTATTTTATAATAAATTATAAGAAAGTTAATATTATTTGATTATTATTCCTTTAAATGACTTATCTTTGCATTGTAATTAAAAATGTAAACTTTGTAAATAACGAATTGATGCATTACTTTGTGTAATTCCTATGGTCGTTTCAATATGCTAGTGCAGTTTTAAAAAAAAAGGATAAAATGTAGAATTCTATTTATATTTTCAAATTATGTAAATGATCATTTATTCCAAGTATTTAATTTTTCATATGTTTATTAATGCCAGAAATTCGAGACACAATGTTTATCTAATTTATATTTACTTAAAACTAGAATGTAAAGGAAACAAATGTGCATTTTAGTAAAGACTTTTGACTTGTCTTAAATCTATTTATAAATGTATCTCAGAGTACACATGGATATCTATTTTAAAATGTTCATATACAAATAGATGAATCATTAATTGCCACTATTTATTCAAATGGATAAATAGAAGCAACTGCAGACTATTTAAATTGAGACAATATTGATGGGAAAAAATTAAAGTCAAATTTTCATTTTTATATATTGCTGTATTTTCTGAATATATCTTGCAAACTTGTTGGAAGGGGACAAGGAAATGTATTGATTTTTTTTTTTTTTTTTTTCCTCTTCCTTTGAGAAAATCCTGTGTTGCATGTTGATTTTAGAAGCTTAATTTTTCCACTAAATCATTAGTATTCTATTTGGGATATTGTATGAAATGAATTAATGCACAAGGTGTGACTAGCAACTTGCATAAGGAAGTTGGGGTGGAAAAATAATTGGATGGATTTTAATTAGACGAATCATGTTAAATATATTTAAATTCAGTAGTAGAAAATTCTATAGAATTTGCATATCTTTGTGTCTTTAAATATTTTTTGTTCTTCTCTTGAACTCTATTAAATTTAAAAATGTTACATTTTTGTATGTATAATCTGAAGGAGGGGAGGATGTTTAAAATGTTTAGTTATTGAAAGTCTAAGGGGGGTGGGAGGGTTCCACTTTCTTTGTAAAATAATTCCTTGTTGACTACATAACTTTGATACTTATTAATGGTAGATTTTCTTGGTACATGTACAAGTTTTACTTAAGTAAAATTACAAATTATATCCAAATCTTTTTATAATGTTTGTTTTTTCATATATTGTATTTATTCGAATCTAAACCACGCCCCGGTAAAATCCTAGGAGAGCCCACACCCTCGGCGACAAAACGAAAAAAACGCCAAGCCAGAACGAGATGGCGCCAAGCGAAACCGATAATGGCGGCAAGTGAATACAGAGAAGTAATGTGAATGCGTAATGAAAATATATGTAAACAATACAGAAATTAAACATTTAAGATAAAAAAATATATAAAAACAGCACTTACTTTCTTACTGCTGATCTTTTCCAAGTGGAGGGTACAGCATAACAGACTTTAAAAGAGTCTTGAAGGCCTCATCACTAAGTGAATGATCATGTGAGTGCCGCCATTTTAATTCTGCAAGGTAATGGTCAAACATACCTTCGGCGTGGCTAGTGCAATTTCGAAGAAAGCGTTTTATTGTTGGCCAAGTTACATCATGCCTATTGTTTCATTTAAGACATTCATAACTCTAAGCAATCAATCCTTTCATACACTATTCAATCAATTCTTTCTAACCTTTCGCATTCAACAAAGTAAAAAATTCTAAGATATATTCCTTCACACACGCAACCATTCCAGCCCGGTTCCCCCAAACAAAATGAAATTTGAAATGCCCGCCGACAAAATACGAAATTTTCAGAAATAGTTAGGTTTACCATATCTAGTGTATCAAAGTAGGGTTACCAAGATGGCACAATTATCGCCAACCCAAAAAAATTTTCTCCAAGGGTGTGGGCTCTCCTAGGACTGAACCCCACACCCCAAATTCTCAACAAGTCTTTGTGGAAAATGAAAAATAGTTTGCTCTAATTGTGCTATCTAGTGCATTTTTTATTTCAATTCTAAGCCACAACAGATTTTCAGTAACTTTAATATTGGGAGGAGGGGAGTACAGCTTAGATTTGAGTAAATACGGTATATATTTTGTAAATAATACATAAGAATTTAAGTTTCCTGATATGAATTTCTGTAGCAGAGAGCTTAAAAAGTAGGGGAGGGTTAAAAGTTCAAACCTTTTCTTTCGTGGACTAACAGATTTTTTCCACGAAGATTATACCTCCTGTATTTTCATTTATGTGTTTAATATACTCTTCCCATTCAAATAAAAGTTTGGGTTAGATTCTATGATAAATCCTATTCTTATTCATCATTAACTTGGGGCATCAAATTTTTGTCCCCTTATTGGATAGGAAGTGGTGCCATTACTATTATAGCTATAATGACCGAATTTGGAAACCCAATACAATAATACAAAGGGCCATGGTAGCCTAGTGGTTATGGTCAGGAACTTATGGGTGATATTTCACAAGTTGGAGCCCTTGTGCTACTGAAGACCTGCCATGTAGAAGGGCTAATTATGTGTTAAGCCTGTTGTGGTAAAAAAAACTTCCTATTGGTATGGTGTGTGGCAGTTTGAACAGGAAGGGCCAGCTTAAGTTTTCATCACTTGACCGAGGCTGAAAATTAAGAGGTCCATTACCAATAGCCCTTATGTTGCTTTGTAGTGTGATTATAAGCACTCGCTGAATACAAAAAGATGTCTTTATCTTCACCCATAATGAGGGGCTATGTTTGGTTTTTATCGGAAACTTTTGTTTATGTATAATTGTAAGTTTTTATTTAATTCTTTCAAAATTCATTCATCATTATTAATTGTATCTTTGTTTATTGCTGTCATTATGCATGCAAATTCTTTTACTGTTTTGTAGATTATATAATGACTTGTATGTGAGCCTTTATCCTTTTAGGATAAAAAGCAAAAATGTGCACTTGTAGTCTGTCGTGAGTCGAGGGTTTTTGCTAAACCTTAATCCCTGAAAATACTGAAATATGAATTTGTTTAATAATCTCTGTAGAGTATATAAGTGGCATATGCTTTATATATTTTATAGTTATGTTATTTATTTACATTTTTATTTTATATAATTTATTTTCAGTATTTACTTAACATTTAATTACCTAAAACTTATATTTGAAAATTACATGTGTATTAAATTTTGTACTAGAATTCTTTTTTAGTAGGAAAAATTGAAAAACACCAGGATATGCACTATCCTACATTGCAAACTTAACATGCATAACTCATTTTCGGTTTTGGAAGATCTTTGTGGGAATATGAACAAACTAAATTTTTTATTGTGAATGACATGGAGAAGTATTTATTTTAGATGACATCCTTAAATTTGTTGAATTCTTTAAGAGCAGAAGCAGAATATATTGTATTGTCACTCACTATCACTACTCTGAATTTTACAATCAATATCTGAACTAACTTGCATTTTTTCTTCTATTTCAAGTTTGGTTAAATACTTTCAATGCTTTAACATTGTAATGGTAAAAAAGAAATTTCGTGTGCAAAATTTACTTATCCATTAAATTACACTACAAGCCCATTACTCAACATGGTAGTAAAAATAAGATTTTCTTTCTTACTATAGACAAATACTTCATGCTCATTTAAAGAATCATCATACAGCTTGCCATTTGGAAGCATTCCTTTGCCCTTATGTTTATATAATCAAAATCCATGTACACTGGATTTTTTCACGTGCACATTCTAATTTTTTGTAGGTCAAATCTACATGTATCTTAAACCCTAAAGACATACTGTGAGATCTTGTGATAAATGTTTTAAATTTTACATTTTAAGACATTAGCACGGATGGGTTGAACAAGAAAACACTCTTGCACATCAATGTATTGGCATAGAAATGAATGTTTCTTTCAGGCACGTATGTGACAGTCTATGCAAAGGGGTTAAGAATCTTTGACAACAAAACTAAAAAAAATTTGATTTGTTGAACTTAATGTTTAAGTAGTACTGTTAAAGCTAAAGAACCACTTTTTCTGATCAATCTTCAATGTACCACTAATTAGAATAGAGATTCTAAAATCATTATTTTAAAGTATATAATGTGTGTCCCCAATGTATAATTTTCCATTTTCAAATTAAATGTATTTTTTGTAATAAATCAACGTTGAATTTTTATTTTAAACAATAGTTTTACATTACATTTTATGTCTAAATATTTGAGGTTCTTTAAGAATTGGTATTGATATATTTATTGAAGTAATTTTCTTTTTTGTACACATTTCAGGTGGGAAGTATGTAGTTATCGGGAATTATATGGTTCTACTTTTTGAATTTCTTCTGAAAAAATCCAGAAGAATGTCGGACAAAAAGGAAGACCGAAATAGTTTGAATACTTTAATAGGATCTAACCTTCCCCAAGATGTGAAGAAGGCTGGTATTCTGAGAAAATTAAAGGTGATATTAAATTCTTTTATTTTATTTCTTTTGTATTATTTTCTTAATTTTTTAGTATTTTTGGATATTGTGGTTGTGTAAGTTAAGTCCAACACATTTATATAATGTATATATATTGTCTAATCTATTATAATGTATTTAAAAATCTTTGTGTACAAAATTGTTTCATTTGACATTTTTTGGCTCCATATCCTTCAAGTAATATAAATAAGAAAATAATATCTTTTTGCATTGATATTAACAATTTGCATGCCATGAGTCACTTTTGCACTCTTCGGATTTAATGTCGAAAAAAGCCAGGACATTTGACCAGTTCTGTTGGAGGGGGGGGGATCAACTGACCGTTCACAATTTGTTGAAAGGCAGTCGGCCTTTCAAACAATCATATCGGACTTCAATAATTTTCTCAAGTAATCAAAGAAAATGATCTTGTTCCTTGGCTTTTTTCAATGTGCAATCGAAGGGATGTGATCGTGTTCCTCGATAGTGTTTTTTTCAAAACCCTCTGGTATGTAATTGGCGAAAGTTTTATTTATTTTTTAGTATTTTTTATGAATGTTTTATTTATGAAATAAGTAGTGTATATTGAAAGAATTTGTAAAAAAAATGATAATGTAAAATCTGTTCTGAAAAATGTAGAACTAATTTGTTATTAATATGCTACACACCAAATACCTTTTTTAACATGGTTTCGAAATCACACTAAATAACAGTTTGAGTGCAAGTAATTTTTAATCCAAGATGGTGACCTGGCACTAAGAACATTTGATTCTATTGTGTTAAAGTATAGAAAATTGCTTTAAAGAATTGGAGCACTTTTATTCTTGTTAGGCTTAGCTGTGCTAGCATCAAAATGTTGCAACTAGTCCTGCCAAAATACGGACTATTGCCAGTCCTGTAAACTGAAGGTTACAAAGAAATTGCTTCCAGATTTACAAGTATAAATATAAATGCAGTTAGTTTACATAAAATACAAAATATAATTAATTACAAATGCCCAAATGTAAAATTATGAAATTCATCGTAAAAATTATTTTACAAATTATAATGTTCTATAATTTTATTACATATTTTTTAACTCGCTTCGCTCGTGTAGCCATTAGTTGGCAATGAGTAGAACAATTGTTTTCCCAACAAACTCAACAAGAAAATTTTTAGGCAGTTTATTCTTGATGAAAGTGTTTTAAGATGGTGAAAGAACATTGATTGTAAAAGAACCAAGAAAATTAAAATCAAATGTTCTTAATGCTTTTGTGGAAAATAAAGGCAAATTACAAGTAGAAAGGTTTTTAAAAAAAATAGAATATGAAGAGTTTAAAAATGCCAGGAGGATTGTTAAAAATATTAAATTTTGGGACGAAAAAACACCATGAGGGATAAGAATTGTCGAATGTTAGGAGAGATTATGAATCGGAATTCCTCTTCTCAAATCAATGTATCAATCAATAAACATATTATTTCAATGAATTTGAGGAAAGGATCCTTTTTGAGTGAAAAACAAATTTTCCTAAATGTATATCAGGTAATATAACCTTCAAAATTTAGATGGCTGTATTAAGGCATTCTTTTGAAGTGACACCACGTAACCTTAATGGTATTGGTATGAGCACCAGTCTCGGAATCAACAAATTAGAGAGTTTATAACCTCTTTCACTCAAGCTTTCATAAGATTTCCAACAATCAAAAATAATAGTTGCTCCTGATTCGATCCATGATTCAATAAAGTCAAATGGTATTTTTTCTGTTTTGTTATGCACTATTACCATGAAACAAGACTATCTCGTGTTTTACTCTAACAACCCATTTCTCTTCTAGAAAGTGTCCCTGACTTCTTTTTCCTAATTTTGCTCGTCTATTTCGACAGTTTTATCCTTTTCCCTGTCTTCTTTCTCTGTGTTAATTATAATAAAATAAACACATCAGATACATAGTTGTACCAAACAGCAATAGCTGGTGAAAAAATTCCCAGAGTTATGCCTAAAAAATTTATTACTATGTCGGTGCACTGCAAGATCTGCAATAAATTCAGTGGTAGATGTAAATTTTATCTTGTCTGTAAACAACCTTCATTTTGCTGTCACACTTATCACATTTCTTAATGGCCAAAATTAGCTAAATTTCAATTAAAAATGGAAAAAACTAATTCTTTGGAAACAAAATAAATTCATTATGAATTAATCAGTTTTTTGGTCCTTAAAAATTAAAATGCCAATAATGTTCAAATCATCCATTTTCAAATGATGAATGGAAGATAAAAGAGCTGCAGTCTAAACAAAAGTATGAAAATGGTTAAATTTGTTTTTTAAAAATAAAGTGTATTAAAATTGTCTGAAGTTTCTAGGGTTACTGCCTTGAAAAGTAAACTAATAAAAATTAACTAAAGTAGTCACAAGAGGGCAGCTGCATTACCAAATGATGAAAATCAAGGTAATTTATCGCTCAACTTGACACGTAGGGTATTGTGATATCAAATTAGTTCCGTAAATGTAGGTTTTTTATAATTACAAAATTAATCTGATTTTACTAATGATGTATTCTTCATCTAAAAAATAACTAAATAGTATAGTAATTTCATTTTCTGTTCCAAGTACTTTTATTAAAGGAATTTGTTAGATGTATATATTTTATATCAATGTTACTTTTTACCTTGCATTTCTCTTTATAGACATAAATTTATCCTATTTACTTTTATTTGAAATCTTGTAATGTCTGTATATTTTATGGTTTTGTTTTCTCATTTATTGCAAAGACATGAAGTTTGGTTCTTTAATAAATACTTTGTAACTTATATGAAAGCATTTTATTAGATACTCTTTCATACAAGTTAAATGGAATAAAATTTTTTAAAGTTATTTAAGAGGTGCTTGCATATTCTATTGACCATTGTTGCCAATTCAAAATTTGTTACAGAATGCTGCAATGTACAGCCAATAATAGGGGGAAGAAAATTATCACTCCATGTTTAAATATAATCTTATTAAACTGTATTATTTTTCTTGTATTTGCACATAAAATGATTAAAATTTAGAACCTACTTCCGAAGAAAGACAACATTGTGTAATATTTTTAAAGTTATATCATTCCCTTTAAAAAAAAATTGTATTAAAAGCTCTGTACACAATAATCTTTCAATTTTAACTTTTTTTTTGTTGCAAAACTAAAATTTTTAAAATTTAGTGTTTTTTTATGAATAAACATTAGCTTAACATTTTCACCGAAGCAATTGGCGGGCTCTCACATCACAGGTCCTAGGTTCAAACCTCAGGCTAGGCAAGGTTGACTCAGCCTTTCATCCCTTCAGTGGATCAATAAATGGGTACCAAGCTTGCTGGGGAACTTAATACTGGGGGTTTGGCATCAGACTGACCACCTGATCGGAACATCTGCTCGTGCACCTCAGGGCCTTAGGTTACATATGTTGATATGGGCACAGTAGGCCTTGACCCTCATGGGCTGTTGAGCCACTGAGTTAACATATTTACCAATTTATTAGTTGATTATGAATAAAATTATTAAGTATTTTCTTTTTTCTTTGTAGACTATGAAAAAGAAATACTTTGTTTTAAGGACAGAGTCTGAAAGTGGACCAGCAAGGCTAGAATATTATGACAATGAAAAGAAATTTAAAGCTGGTGGTTCTGCCAAAAGAAGTATTTCTATAAAGACTTGTTTTAACATTAACCGTAAAGTTGATGCAAAGCACAAACTAGCAATTGCTCTTTATACAAAAGATGACTGTTTTTCTGTTGTTGCGGACAGTGAAAGTTCACAAGAAGAATGGCTAAATGCTATGTTGGAATTACAATTAGATGGACCTTGTTTGAATGGTGGTGCTAAATTAAAACCAAAATTCGGTATGTATCTTGTTTTCAAAATATAATTGTTGTATGTAAAGTCTTGTAAATACACTTACAAAAATTCTTCTATTTCAGAATTATTTATTATGATTTGCTTTTATAAAATGTGATTCTTTTTTTTGTCCTATTTCATCATCCTTTTTTAATTCTTTAATATAAGAGTTCATGTTTTTATTCTTTTTTAGCAAATGAAAGTGTTAATGGTAACTATATGTTTACTGCATTTTAAAGAGAATTTAGATACTTTAATTACTACAAGGACATAATGAGAGAAATTTTTTCATGTAAAGGATGGGGGGGTGGGGGGAAGAGTCTCCCATTCTATTCAACTTGTATCTTTAAATAAGTTTCATTTTCAGGGGGGGAATGTTTAAAATACAGGCTTTGGGATTTTTTTTTTAAGAGATATAAAAGTAAAAAAATTATATGAAGGTATTCACATTTTAAAATTTCAATACACAGCAATCCTTATGGGAGGGGTTACAACCCCCATATTTTTCCCATTGCTGTGTGCTGTCGAGTTGCTATAATCCTATCTGCTTTTGTCAATTTTACCATGGTTTCCTCTAATGAAATTGCATAAACTATTTGAATATCTTGATGATAATGATTTAAATAAAATAAAAAGGAGTTGTGTGTATAATTTAGGCCATTAAGTTTAAAGATTCATTTCATATTATATGTGATCAACTTATGTGAAATTCTTATTATTGAACTATCTTTTCAAAATAGTATTTGCTTTTTTTAAAATATTGTTTATTAGATTTATGTATATTATATATGTAATTCTATCTTTGTTGCATTAAAATGTATATACAAAAATATAAGAATAATTTACAGATTTAGGGAAGAAATATATGTATAGTCTGTTCAATATGTTATGAAACATAAGGTTGTAAAAACTTATTTTACAAAATTTAGGATACATATTAATCTTGTCCCATTCAAAATGCTACAAATGTATTGCTGTTGTCATTTAATGTTTTCTTATTCCAGTACTGCCACTGCATAATCATTTTGTATTTTTGGAACAAAAAGATATTGTAAAACTTAATTGTTCTCAGTCTTGCTAGTTGAGGAAGATGTACCAATACAGTGAAAAAATTAAGATTAAAAAACTTGTAGTTAATTGCTGCAGAATGTTCAAGTGGATTGTTCTTAATGCAGTATTTATCCAAAATTAAATATTTGATCATACACAACCATTCAATAGCTTGAGAACCTTCACTTAATAAACAACATTCAAAATTCCTTCTTCAGGAAGAAAGTGATGGACAACACTATGGGTATAAAAAAAAAAAGTGGCTTATGACTTTGATATTTGGCTACTATTTTTCAAATTTACTGCTAAGTATTGTACTCATGGCTGTGAGTCATACCAGTGGTGACCCTTTCAATGTAACTCGAAACTTGAGCAGAGAGAGAATTTTTCCAGTTCAAAATATTGGAGGATTTTTGTACATGTTTCCAAATTCGTCAGCAATCGTCTAACTAGAGTATCAGGTGGTCAAAAAGAGCAGGATTTCTCATGTTTAATTACTTCATTGAGTAAAAGGTTTACAGTTTTGATCTTCCATCATCTTTGTATATTTTATAACTTTCTCTGAAGCACTTGATCCAGTTTTGTTTAATATGTTCTCTGAAAGTTTATTCTGTATGTGTTTATCGTTCTACATTGTCAAAGAATGAGAGAGATATTGTGAAATGCATCCCTCCCCCTGTTATATATTTACTTTGATGGTTACTGAGGCTTTAGTGAATCCTTCTAAAATTAGAGCAATGAACTCTTGTCATCCAAACATTACCCTAGTAGTTAAGTTCATGAATTTATTAGGTAGATTGCATATTCTTGAACAAGGCTCCGAGTGGTCATGTTCTTGAACATGTGATCGGCATTGTCAAATCATGGTGTCTGGTACCATTGAAGATCTGTGATTTGTTAGGCCAATATATATTAAATCTGTTGTAACTCAAAATCCTCACATTGATGGGAATGAAAGTTTGGAGAGTGTCTTGCCTGCTTGGATGTCCTGATCCTTAACCAGGCTCGAAATTATAAATATTATTGCCAAATGGCCCACTTGCTACTTTATTTTTATCAAATGAAACATATTTTAAACACTTAAAACAGTTATAAAATAACAGATACTTTAAGTGTAAAAAATGGATTTGCTTATGGTTAGGAAAAGAGCATTTTAATAATGTTAAGAGATAAATCATATCATAAATAAACTACAACTGGAGTTCTGAAATGTTCTTGTTCTATATATTTACCTATAAATTGGAGGTTGTTGATCTCTTCTGTGCATTTTCTTTAGTGAATCACTTACCTTATGCAAAATTATGATGGCTACGAATGTTTATGATATAAATCTGCATGTTCTAAAAAAGTAATCAATTTTGAAAATATACATAGAATGAAGTTATGAATGTGTCTCGGTAATTTCATGAGAATTATTTATGTTACAAAATTGCAGTACTGTAATGTTTCTCTTCACACCTAAAATAATTAATCTTAAATTACAGTGCATAAAAGAAATGTATCCAGTTTTAAAAGAAGTGCCAAGGGAAGCTTTATTTCTTAAATAAAAAATCTTCATGCTCATTTTTATGTGAATAATGAACATTTTTATATGAAATTTTTTTAAATGTTCAATGTTAGTCTCCGACATACAGATACATCTACTACTAGTATGATACAAGACAAAATATGAAATCAAATTAGCTGTCACTGGGAGGGGGGGGGATTTTTCATTCAATTTCATAGATATGGGTTCGTTGCTGTGTGTGTGATACAAGGTTTAAAAGTTTAGTCTCTTGGAGGATTGTGATTTAACCCTCTTTGCAACTTTTCCTTTCAGTGCTTAAACTCTCTAAATATTTTATAAGTTTAATATTATGTCTTCTGAAGCCCAATGCTTCATCCTGCAGACATTTCTCTAAATTTACTTCCCAGAGAATCAAACTGCCAAAGAGCAAAGTCCTTTCTAAAAGATTTTTGAAAGATTACTCCTTTTGTTTCACTAATATGAATGAAATCGGTTATCTTGTATTATTGCTCTATAATGAATAGTTGTGCTGTTCATTTGTGAGGGGGGGAAGCATTGGAAGAGATTTGATTGAATCTTTTATTGGTTCTTATTTTGTATATTTTCTAAATCTATGTTTAAAAATTATATGTATGATTAGCATATTATAGGCCTGGTGCATTTTTTTTTAGTCTCTGACAGTCAGGTTCCTGAAGTTCTACTTAATTCAGTTGTTAAATGAGGATGGTTATTCTGTATTTGATCTACTAAAAAAATTTTAATTTTCTTGTCAAGATTAAAAGTCATTTATATATATATATATATAAAACAATGAATTTGTAAATAAAGTAATGTATCTTGATGTTTTCTTTTGAAAGAAATATAAAATATGTATGCTTTTTAAAATATCTAATCAAATTTTAAAGAATAGAAAGGACCAAAACTAACTTTTTATGTAAATGGTTGTCAATTTTGGTTTTTAATTCCTGGCACCCAAGGTAAAATATAAAATGAAATAAATGTACAATCAAATTCAACATACTAATTTCTTAAGCTTTTATAATAGTTCAAAGAACCTCAGGGACTTACCTATTAGTAAGTGCAGAGTTTGAGCTGAGATACTCATGTGTGATATTTTTTCTATTGTGACCCTTCTTTTCATTCCTTTCCCTGGAGGTTTACATTTTTAGATCATTACAGAATATGGCCCTGAAGTACTAGAAAATCTTATCTTCCATGGGTTTAACATGCTTCCAGGAAGGCCTAATAATATTTCCCTTTTTGTCCAATAATGCTTGCCTTTTCTTTTTTCACCTTTACATTTAGGTAACAGGTAAATATTTTCAACAAGCATTCATGTGATATGTTTTGTGACTAGTAAATTAAGAAGTGTTGATGCTACTTGAAAATAATTACTGCATTAGTAAAAACAATCAAATATTTATGTTGTGTATGCTTGAACAACAATAGATACAAGAATTTTCCAAATAAGCAAAGAATACTTCTAGCAGTAAGAAATAGTATCAAAATGAAATTATTTCTAGACAAAAAATATATCAAACTGTATGTTTTCATTTACTCTTAAAAGTAGAAATTTATTATCAATTCTAATAACTATGATGTTTTAAAAACTTGATTAAATTCAAATGCAGTTTGTTTGTTTTTTTTAATTGAGCATCCTTTAACCTTTAAACATGTTCATTTGCTTTCCTTTTCAACCATCTATCGTATATGTTTCAAATTTATTTAATGTTGCTTGCACACAATAGGAAAATCTCAATTATGAACACCTTGCATATTAGGAATATCTAAACCTTAACTTCATTACCTAAAGGAGATATTTTCACTAATATATTCCTTGACAAATATTAATTTTAACCCCTTTAATGTATCCTTCAGAGTTTTCCCCTAGTTGTTTTAAAACATCTGTATAATAAGATTAGCTAGTGTAAAAGGTTCTATATGGCAGTATTATAATGAAATTGCATTGTTAAAATTAGCTTTTTGTGCTTGAATTTTAAAATTTTATTCCCCAGCATAAAACATTTCTCAACCTGTAGTACATGTAGTGGCCAGGGGTTATGATTATGAACTCATGGTCAGTGTTGTCTAGTTGTAGATTTGAATCCTAACGCTACTGAATAGACATGTCAAATCTGTCAAGGCTCAAAACCCCACATATTGGCATGATGTGAAAGTTTGGTGATTAGGGTGCTGACTTGGATATCCATGTCACTTGACTGGGGTTTAAAGTTACAAGATCCATTGCCAGTAACACTCTTAAAAGTTTCAAAGTGCTGTGTTTATTAAAAAAAAATTCAAATCTGTGGTGCATGTACCTCCAAGGATACATGAAGTGATCACAGGGAGGATGAACATAAGAGAGGAAATGCCTTTTACATCTGGAAAAAATGTCATGCTGGAAGTATTAAGTCGTAATTCTTAGGCAGCTCAAAGTCTTAAGCAGCTTTAAGTATGTTGCTTAAAACTTTGAGCATTATTTATCTTCCAGATTGGGCATTTTGGCTACATTTAAGTCGAATACCTTTTTAAAGAGGAAGACAAAAACCGTATTACAATCAATTTGTTGCGGACAGGACTGTGTAATATGGCTTTGATAAAGTGAATTTTCTTCAGTTGTAGAAAGACTTGGGAAAATGGCTGTGATCACAAAGGGCTATCCGAGGAAGACTCTGTTTCTGCCACTTTTGGGCTACTACTGGGAGGGAAGTCAACTATATTCACTGCATGCCTGTGGTTCATCATATTGCATATACAGTAAAAATTCTAGCTTCTGTTGGTACCAGAGTAACTCAACAAATTGTAACCCACTGATTACTTAGTGTACAACTTCAATCCAAATGTTCTATAATATTCTCATCATTAACAAATTATTGCTACCTTTTGACTTCTGTAGTATCAGGCTAGATTTCATTGGAAAGAAGAGCGAAAATATGGTGTGCTCTTTTGGATGAAAGTCTTGGTGCCAGTGAGGGCTATATGTTCCTTAAAAGGAGGCCAGATGAGCATTTAAAAACTAACTGTATGTGCCATGTATATGTGGACCTACACCAGGGAGGAGTAGGTCTGAAGAGCAATTTCTCCATGGCAACAAAAGAATTCTTATCTCAAGCATCTGGGCAACAAATTTGTGTATCAGTAAAGGGATTGAACTATATGTGCTGTCACTCTTCATTACTATTTCAGGAGACATTTGACCAACAGAATAATGCTGGTCTCCATACTATTGCTGTCATTGTGCTCCGAGAAATATTAATATGTTGCCTTGACTTGCTGAATCGCTACTTTACTACAAAGGCTGGTTTATATTGGGCTGCTCATAGGGAAATGGCCTATACAGCCCATTCCTCAATGTAATTAAAAAAAAACTTGCTGAATCACTTAATCTTTCTCGCATAAAATACATGTGGGGCATAATTAGATAAATCTAGTGTCATCCACAATGAGCATGAACCATTTCCAATTTGACTGACTAAAAGACTCAAAATTGTATGAAATACCTTTACAACAGAATGTATTCTCGTTTGCTAGTGTGTTTTCAAAATTATGACAACTACAGTGATTATAAACATACCATCATTTCACATTTGAATTTGTTTTTCAATTATAACTTTGAAACTTTAATCCCATCATTATGCTGCATGACAATTGCTGTGCCTAATTGTCATACTTCAAAACTAGTCTCTTGGTGTTGGAATTTTTTTTTTCCACTGTAGTATAACTAGTTTAGGGGTCATGTTATAATGGCTTCAATAAGGTTTTTAATTTTGCTTTGTTTTTGTAGTATCTTTTATAATACACAATGTAATATTTTTAATTGATTCCTAGCTTGCATGCAAAAAGAATGTCGTATTTTTATAATTGTTGTGATATATTTTTTAAGCATGGATCAATCTAAGATATATGGTACGAAGAAGAAAAATAATTAAATTGGAAGTAATCCCACTTTTTGTCATCAAATACTAGTTCTTGTAATGAGCATTCTAAGAAGATATTGTCCCTTATTAACGAAATGAAACTTTCAGTTTTACAACCTGGGGAAAGGAGAAAATAGGAAGAACATGTATTATACACAGGTTTGTATTTGTAATTATTGAAAACCTCCCTGGTTCTGAATGTTATTCACTGAGAAGTTATGTGGGTTTTTACTACTTACCATATGCAAACCAAACACTTAGATTACAAGGACAAAAATGTGACTTTTTTTTTTTTAATGTTTGCTTGAAGTGCAATATAGTGTCATACTTGTCGTCTTTTTGGACTAATGAAGATGCAGTTGAAACCTTCAATTGCATTAATCACTATCACCAGATAAAAATTGTACTATTGATGAAGATTTTGTTTAGCCTAATATTTAAGATTTCCTTATTTTTAATGAGTGTTCACAAAATTAATGTTCTTTTTAATGATGCAGTCTCTAGTGGAATCAAATTTCTGATAATATGGTGGAGATGGTGATATAAAAAAAAATCAATAGCAGATAGTTTTCTAATAATGAGATAAGTATACTTGTGTAGCACACTTTGCTATTTTGATGATTGTTAGGTACATGAAAGGAAATGACTTTATACGACTTTAGCTTTGTCATCTTTCTGAATGAATGACAGATGCAGATATTTTTCATGTCATTAATTCCAACTCTACTAAAAAAAAAAGGAATAAAGTAGTTGTTACAGCATTGTAATTCAAGTACTGTTAGTGGCATATCTTCGTAAGCTTATTAGTCTAGTCTTGGATGTTTACAATCGGTGGTACCTTTTGGTAAAAAATAAGTACTAGATTTAAGGACTTGTACTTTTCCTTATTTTTAAGAATACTAGAATTATAATGAATATCCTATTAATGAACTACTATAAAATAGTTCCTGTTAAAAAATACATGCAGTAATCTGGTTCATTTAATTCTGGTTGGATGAGATAAAAGTGTTGAATGTTCAATAAATAGTTGATGCTTTAATTTATGCATCTATAATATTCATTTAAATTAGCATTATTTTTAAGTGTTATAGTCCTCTCCTTAAGTTGCAATATATTTTGAGTAGATTGTCTAATACATTGATCCTTTATAGCAGTGATCCGCAACTCCCGGTTCATGGATCAAATGGTGCCGGGCCGCCTAAAGAACATTAAACTATTCCCATTTTATTTAAAGTGGTACCTTTCTCTCGGATTTGCACAACTTTCCACAGAAATCGCTTTATATTCCACGTTAAATCACTTTTATTCATTTTTGGTGTAACTAAATTTTATTCTGAAGACATATTTAAATGTAACTAAATTAAAATTGTTAAATCAAAACAATCAACGTTTCCCACCCTCAGCGGGCCGCGGTAAAATTATCAAACGTTGACCAGTCCGTATCGATAAAAAGGTTGCGGATTACTGACTAATAGGATTAAATGTTTTGTGACATTTAGTAAGGAGTCATTTATATAATATTAAACCCAAATAGATTGGTAAAGAAAATTATTTGTACTTTAGATTCATTTTTAATGCCAAAAAAAGCAGATCATACAGGAGCATGACTAGTAACATTTTGCAAGTCTAATTTTTATTAAATGTTTATTTTTATACTTATTTCTTCATATATTTAAAGTGTTTTCTTAATTTCAGAACATGTTTGGCAAGTAACTGTTGGTGACAAGTCTTTGGCATCTTCACGAAATATGAAAGGTCTTTATAGGCTTTGTCTGACTCCAAGTGCTTTAGCTTTAATAAAGGTGGACCAAACTGAAAAACCAGAGACACTTGAATTTCCAGTGAGTTCTTTTCTAACAAAATATGAAATTTTCCAAGACTAATTTCTGTTTCCATTTATTTTACTGTATATTTACTTGCTCTGTAATTTAGAGTTATTTCGTATGGGTTGTTTTAGCATTCATATCACAGTTTTTAATTTGAGTGGCATATGTTAATAATGGATTATGATTTCTATGTACTTGAAAGCATATTTTCAAAATGATTTGAAAAAAATATAAAATGAATAAATGTATTATATACTTCCCTGTACACAAGATTACTTTGTAGTTTAATGCTGCTTGGTGAAATATTAGAAATTTTTTTTTCAACCTATTTTAATGCTCATCCAAAATTAGTAATATGTATAAACCACATTTTAACAGAGAGAAAAACATAAATTTTGAAATGTTGAAAAGATAATAATAGAACTTAAGTGAATTAAAGAACTTTAACATTATGTGAAATAAATTTGTACCATGTCTTCAGTAATAGTTTACTTTTTGTTAGAACTTTAAATCTTACAAGAGCATCAAAATGCAAAACCATTCTTTCACAATGCTGGTTTTTGCATCTTTTTCTGCGTGAATTTCAAAGGTACAAATAAAATTCTTGCATTAAGGGATTTAATTCTCTTGTTGAAGCATCCTTTTGTATCACTTTTCTCGTATGTCAGTCACAAAAGGAACTGAAACAGCTGTTGTCTTTCAAACCCACATTAAATTCTACAAAGTAGGGTGAAAAGTTCTTGGCCTGACAATTTTTAAAACTGATTTTCAGTTAAAAATGATTTTATGTTTCTATGTGATCTCCCTTCACTTCAACACACACTTTGTCCAACATCAGTATTCCTTCCTGGAAGTGAGAGTATTGAAGGCTGGTCGTTTGGATGTGTTTCGGAGCACTTAGTCCTGTCGGACTCTAATCTCCTATCCTAGAATGAAGATGACTGTAATGAGTTTTACCATTGCCCATTTTAAAAAGATATAGAATATAAAAGATTACATTAATAAAAATTTAAATGCATTAAAATACAGAATTTTTTAAAACAAGCTCTTTTAAGAGCTCAAAAATGAATATTGAAAGTCAGAAAGTGGGCGGAGATAATCTGGCCAATCCAGGTGCAGCAAGGAACCAAAGATCAGAAAGCGTGGGAAAATTATCATAGAACAGGAGTTCAGATCAGGATATTGAAAGGGAGCGTTCCCATTGGCCAAGACAAGAGTTCAGCTAATAGGGTACAAGTAGTTTGCGAGAGTGGAGAGCCAATCGGAGTGATTCTGCGATTCAACTCGGTTGGATCGCAGGGAAAGAAGAAAAATGATTGAATTTAGAATAGATGTAAAATTAATTAAAATCAGGGTTGACCAGGACATCTCTTGGTCTTCTAACAGAAAAATTAGAGAAGTAAGAGGGAATATCTTGGATAGGTGGGTTATGCCCGTCTGTTACTAAAGAAATTAGAAGCTAGCTTATGAATCGTTTGTTTGATAGTTGAAATTTTGCATGCTGCCCTGATGTCACCATTTCTCGTATACCATTGGGCATCAAGAATTTGTCTAAGGATTATACTTTCAGATCTTTCTAAAAAGTTAATGTTGGTTCTTGTTGCATGGCCTCAGACAGGTAAAGCATAGGTGAGTAGGGATTTAAGGATCAGAGTAGATAAGCAGTTTATTACATCTATTTTATTTAGACTTTTGACCAATAAGGGAAAATAGATTATGTGTAGCATTTTTAAAATTATTTCTAATGTGTGTAATATGTTGTCGGAACGTCAGAGTTTTATCAATAATAACACCAAGATACTTGGTGTGCTGAGACCATGATTCTTTGATTTTGACCACCTTCTTTGATTTTGAAGTGTAATTTCAAGGGGTGGGATTATTTGAGAAAAGATAACTGCTTCAGTTTTCTAGGTATTCAGTGCAATTTTCCAAATGGAGAACCAAATTTCAAGGTGAGCTAGGTGTTCATTGATATTGTCAACAAGAGTGTTGAGGTTTTTGTGTCTGCTCAAAATTTCCGGCCTTTACAGATTTGACTTTAGAGAAGGTACTGGGGGTTAATTTTGACAGAGAAAGTTCTATCGCTAATGTAGGAATTTAGAAGGATTAGTGGGGGTGGAATTTTATAAGTAATTTGAAGAGTAGGCCAGTGTGCCATACTCTATCAAAAGTTTTTTGGATGTCAAGAAACACTGCAGCTGTACATTGACTTCTGTTATTTCCTTTCTTAATGTGCTCCTCGACTTGGAATAATTGATGGGTTGTGGAGAGACAAGGACGGACC
>BMAV01012336.1:106584-121649 GCA_019973955.1 Trichonephila inaurata madagascariensis | reverse complement strand
GTTCCTCTCTTTGAAGAGGTTTCTGAGCTCACCCTGCACAAACGGTAGCTCTGAATGGTTTGTAGGTTTTGATGCACTGGCGTGGGCATTTAGAATTTCGGTGGTGAGATCGCTGACTTGGGAGTCGATCTTGCGGGTTAAGCTGGCCTTGGGAGATAGCAGTATTGAAGGCTGTGTAAAGCACTTCCCAGAAACAAATTTCTTCAAGCTTGGGAACAGACGGAAGTCTGAGGATATTAAATCAGGATGATAGTGTGTGGGGGTTGGGTGTGTGTTCAAATTTCACCCTACAAATCCTGCAGCTTTCCCACCCTTGTGTTCTGGTGGGTTGTTGTGGTGAAAGATTTTTATTTTTCCTCTTCGAGGCAGGCCTTGAATTATGGCATCCAGCTAGTTAAGAAGGTTGGAATAATATTTTCCTGTAATTGTTCTGCCTTTTTCAAGGTTTAAGAGAATCCCTTTTGCATCCCAAAACATGCTGGCCATGACCTTTCTGGCAGATATCTGTTATCTAGGTCATGCCATAATGTTTAAATGCTTCTTCATTATCAATGTAACTTGTTAAACTTGATCCATCACTATTTTTTCCTCTTGTAAAGTTTTAATGCATGTTTTCTGTAGATGTCAAGGTTTTTTACAGAAAATACAAGGAAGTCTATTTTTATTACATCTGCAATCCTTGGTGATTATTTCGGACACAAAGGGGAGATTCTTTCTCTCGTCTCTCATAATAGATCAAAGTTTGAGTAATAGACTCTTGGTCTGGTTTGGGTATTTGTTTGAACTTTAATTTGTGTCTTAAATTGTGTTTAGGTATGCCATGTTTTTGGGACTTAAATGTCTTTAAAATTTTGTTTATATATATTCATAAGCTGTTAGTAATAGATAACATCTTTCAAAGTTCATGACAATTTTGAAACTTCTAATTCATATAATTTCAGGATTTCAAACATTAAAATCTGCTCTTGAATTGAATTATACATATATCATTTACAAATTGCGCTTGGATAACTACTGATATTTTGTTTTCACAGGGATAAATAAATTTACAATCTATAATATCCTGTTGAAGTGTTGCAATATAATTGGCAATTGCTTGTTTTTCAGCTTGATATGTGAAGAATTTATGTTGGGACACAAATATTTTCACTTTTAGATAAGAGTTTAAAATACAATAATGAGTTCATTTGTCAATTAAATTGGTGTCTCTGGTAAAACCAATGCAGATAATATAATTAACTACAATTAAGAAAAATCTGTGCATAAAGTGAAAAAACAAAGTTAATTTTATATTGGTACACTTCTAGTTTTTGGCATGATTTTGAAATCGCACCAAATTGATCTTTGTTGGCCAGTTTAATATTATTACCCAAATTTGATGAAACTTTACAACTGTTAGGTAGAAAAATTCATAGCAAACCAGTATAAAATTATTTAAAAAAATAAAGAAAAAAAAATTTGCAAAGTAAGTTCTAAAATGTTGATGATAAACCTGAAACATTCTTTCATAGAATCAAAACAATAAAAAGATTGAAGTAATATAGAACTTTCTAATTTTCCAGTTAAATTTGAACTCCTTGTAGCTTCTGGTATTCGAGCGGGTACTTTTTCAAAATATTGTTGTTGCATTTGAAATGCAGCTGTAAACTATCTAAATTTCTCTGCATCCATATTGAGAATACATGAAAAATCACTGGTAGAAATCAAAAATCAATGCCTGAACCAATTCACGTAACTTGAAACATGAAGAAAAAATTCATTTATCTGTTCATTTGCTACTACTTAAGTTAGTAGTTTGAAGCTGTATTACTTGTTTTATAACTTTTCGCTAATCATAATGGTTGAATATGAATACAAAATAATCCATTTTGGACATTTTATATATATATATTTAACAAGATCAGAACTATTACAATTGGACTTAAAACTTTGAAAATTGCAGCATTGCTACTGAATGTTAAAAATATAACACTCCCTGTTTTCTCTTTAATCAAAATTTCTTTTTAATAGTAAATGAACTTTATGTATTTTTCTATCCACATGATTAAAACTTGGTTCTTGTATGTTAATCTTTTAAAATAGGTATTACTGTTTTGTTTTTTTTCCCCTCCCAGCTTATGAGTATCAGAAGGTGTGGACATACGAATAATTATTTTGTTATTGAGCTTGGTAGATCTTCAGTTACTGGAGCTGGCGAACTTTGGTTGGAAACTGAAGATGTTGTCATAGCTCAAAATATGCATGAAGTTACACTTAAGTAAGTGTTTAGTATTTGTGTGTGTTTTGACTTTATTTTTTAATATTGATTTTGGGTTTGGCAACCAAAAAACTGGAATAAATTTATTATAACAATTTCAATGTAATTAATTATATTTTGTTTTTCCTGAGTCACTTTATATTGATAACATTTGTATCAAATAAATTGACATGATCTGTAAATATTTTAATTTCTTAAGATTTTTTTGTAATTCCTTCATTTATAAATTTACTATTTTTCAGTGCAATGAAATCATGCAGAGAGCATGAAGATTTGGGACCATTAACTAGGCCCCGCAGTGCTTCAAATAGTGAAAACTCTCGACCAATAGCTACTAGGCGTCCTGTTGCTGTTGTTAGTCCACAGGCAATATCTTATGGAAGTATTCGAGATCGCTGCGATAGCATGCCTTCAAGACCTAGAACTATTAGCGAGGGTCAAGAAATTAATAATAGGTAACAGTATTTCTTTTTGGTTAAAGTATATAGAACAGAGTACTTCTCGGCAGTATGTATCAATAATATTTTGCAGATAACAAAATAGTGCTAAATACAAATTTCAGCATTTATAAAAGAAATACACAAATTTGGAGAATTAATGAAGCCTTTTAACATTAAGAAATAAAAATTCCATCATTTCTAAAACAGATTTTCGGTTAAAATTCTGTGTCTTCCCAGGAAGCTCACCAAGAAAGACAATACTGCTCATTTAATTGCTGGTTTTGTATATATGAACTTGGAATTTTAGAATTGAATCTTGTATGAAACAATTGAGTCATGATATTTCTCTTGAATATTTATCTAGAAAGAAATATAATTGCAGTTTGCTTTTCCAACTTATGTAATCATTCTCATTAAAATCTCTATTCTACCTAATTTGCTTTCTTCAACTATTGTTTCTTGTAGATCTCTGAATACACTGCTTTTTTATTTCCTGTAAAACTTCCAAATAATTTAAATTAAATTCAGTATTTGAATCTCCGTGTCATTTTCGAAAAGTGAACATTGACTGAAATCAAACTTTAAACAATGCACCTTTGTATCATGGGTATTTTTTCCCCTTGCACTCCAAATTCTTTTAAAATGGTGTAAAGTGAACTGTACTTCTCAGTTTTACAGTTAAAAAAATTAACAGAGGACAAACTCAAAAGATATTAAATAATACAAATCTGCTATGATTAATTAGAGCTCTAAAATCTCAATTTCCCATCAACAATGAAATGATGTTGAAGAGGCAGATGAATTTTTTTTAAAAAAATAAATATTACTGCCAATTTTAACAAATAGCAATTCAGTTTAAAGAACACATGATCTTATTATGGTGATTACACATTTTATTGTATCTTGGTTACCAAAGTAAAAATATTTTTGCCACTATCAAATAGTTTTGTAGCATCTTGTTTTACACTTCAGATAGCCTCAATTAAGTATTTAATAATGTACTGAATATTTTACTCCTATCTTTTAAAGTTTTCCCAGGCACTTTAAGTTATAAGTAAATTAATACATTGTTAAATTTTCACTGTAAAAAAAAATTTTTATTTCTTTTTTTTCTATGGCTGTAAAGTTGTAACATCAGAGATAAATATGAATATTGTTTTAAGTTGAATATATAAAATTGGAATCTTCTTTCCTGTAGGAATTTTTTTTATAATTAACTTTACCCACACACAATGATTAACATTTCTTAGTATTAACAAGTTGATGGACAGTAATGCCATTCGGCATCAATCGCATCTAGTAAAAAAATAAGACGCTATACAGTGTCTTTAAAAATTTGTTAAAACTGCCAGAATGCTGTTCAGAATCTGCTTTCCCGTGCAGGCTATAGGACTTTGGTTGCTTCTGTCACATTTCGTATGACTTTAGTGGGTGCTGTGTCAATTTGTTATAAGTTTTCATACTTTTTCCATGAAAGTGCATGTTGATTTTACCCCACCAAATTTCATCTTAATGCTGTACAGCATTGATTGCCTTGTATAAAATTATGTGGTTGCCTTTGCTGTCACATTAGTAACAAGTGCCTAAAAATGTTCTCTAAAGAGTTTTTTTTTAAGGTTGTCTATTGGCATTGTGTGTCGATATATGAAATAAAATGGGTTCAAAGGCTGATAAGCTTCAAGAATTAACCTCACTTTTTTTGAAAAATGCATATTTTTCAACCTTTTGTCAATATTCATTGCTATTAATATATTCATGCTGACCAAATTTGGAAATATATCTTGTCATTTTTTTTTTAACTTGCCTGATATTTTACTGTCCTTTAATGTGTTAACATTAATATTTTATAATTTAGTTATCTTGAATTCTCCTCTCTTCTAGTTCCCAGACAAAATGAGCTTAGTCATATTTCTATTATACAACATTTTTTTTTAATTACGTTTTATAAGAATTCCTTGGATGTTTGAATATTTTAGATCAATTGCATGTGGGTTCAGAAAGAAAAATTTGAAAAATATATTTTTCAACATTTGTATCAAATTTAGCATTGCATAATTGATTTATTGTATATGTGTCTCATTGTTAGTAATATTATTAAGTAGTATAAAGCTATTTGTGCATGTGTTATAAACTTTTCTTTTAATTGTAGAGCTTTGAAATTATTTTTAAGCAGTTCTTTATATGTGTCTGGTTAAGTTAGCAATAAGTTTGTGTATTTAAGTCTTAATTTTCAGATTTGCTGTAAATATTTGTTATAGGGGATATTATGCTCCTCCTGGACATATGCTGGATTCTCTTAGACCTCATAGTGGCTTTTCAAGAACTGTCTCGTATTCGCCACCTACATTACCTAATCCACTAAGGTATTCTTTATTTTATTTATAGCCTTATGTTTTAATTTTTATGTAGAATAGTTTTTAAATTTAATTATTTGCTAAGTGTTTGTGTTTTTGTTTGCTTTTTAATTGAATGGCTTAACCCTCTCGCTGCATAGTGCTATGTGTGTTACGGCTAAATTTGCCCGTGGAAATCGTGGGATACACAGCAAGAGAGTTAATATACTTTCTTCCTTCCAGTTTATGATTTATTTATTTTACAATTATTAGTACAAAGAAATGTTTGAAGTGTGATTTTATTTTATAAAAGTTTTTTTTTACATATGATTTCAAACTAAAATATAAAATGTCTGGCCCGGCCCCCCCCCCATAAAAGTTTCATGGTATTCTATTTTAGCAACTTTAATTTAAGGTATTTTTCCTCATTTTATTAAAATGCATTTATTTCTTGTCAAAACTAAATGTTAAAATAACATTGTTTTTACAATTATCACTTAGTATACTTGGTTCTAAAAAAAAATTTTTTTTAATAATTAGCCCAGTATCGGCTACATGTTCAACAGATAGTGCTGGTAGCTCCCTTTCAATTGATGAGTTTGATGCGGGCCAACAAACAGATTTTGCTCATAGGTTTGTAAATTTTCATTAGCTTGGTTTATGTGTGAAATTTCAAGTTTTAGTGAATATTTTTCTTGTTGCAGTCGTTACATTCATAGTCATCCTACCGATGGGGCTCTTCATACGGAACCTCCTATTAAGGAAGAACAGCTAGATGAATATATGCCAATGTCTGTAGGTATGTATGCTTAACTTTGTTATTAAGTCATAAGCAATGGGGGTTTTTTTTTCCCTCTTTTTTGATGTTCAACGTTTTATGTTAATTTTATTATGTGAAATTTTTTGGGTACAAGAAATTATTTATTCTTTAATGTTAATAAAAATTGGACAAAAAGCTTTGATATGTATTCCTAAATTCAATTATTGATTTTTTTTTTTTTTTTCCTGTGGATATTTGAGACATAACATAATTTTTATAGGTCTCGTAATGTTCAGGTTTTTAAAGTATTGTGTAATCTAATCTTGTTTAAATGCTTCAGTTAACATTTATATTGATCATAAGTATCAACTAACTTAATTTAGTTATGAAAATTATCTTAATATATCTTCATATCTATCGTGAATTGACAAATGTATTCAATACTTGTTCAAAGTAGAAAGTTTTATATGTATGTGTATATGTATGTATTATGTGGATTATTTGAAATGTAAATTGTGACTGTATATAATTCATATATTGTTTTAAAAGACATGAGTAAAATTTTGGCATAATTTTTACATTGAAAAAATAGATTTTGGAATGTTTGAAAATATTGTATGTATCTGGTCAAAATTCAGTCGGCATTTTAATATTAACCATTTGAATTAATGTAGTATAATGGTCAAGTTAAGTAAGTTTTTATTTCTTGCAATTCACTAATACAGGAAAAGGTGTTTTCAGTGCATTAAGTTCCTTTCTTGTTTCACTTGAAAACTTTTTCCAACTTTTTTCTGTTGTGTGTGTATACATATATGATTACATGAGATCTCAAATAGGAAAACTTATTCATTTTCAATTCAAGCTTGTGTTCTTTTCATTTTATTCATCTGCATATTTTGCTTTTTGTATGAAGTTTAATGTGTGGTGTTTTATAGATTGTGACAATATTGAATTATCAATGGAAGGGATACTTTACTGAATATTTTAAAAAGTAGCTATGAATAACTTTTTAAATGTGAAAGGGCACTGTATTCTCGTGGGAAAGGTAAATACAGCTTACCATACAAAGATCACTTGGTAAATCTATATGATGTTTTCTTTTGTACCTGTAACCTGTTTGTGTTGATTGATTGCTATGTAGGTTTTTAGAGAAGTTATACACTTTATTTTTCTACGTAGAAGTAATTGAATCTTGCGCTTGTGCCTCCTTGAATAAATTTTCAAGCTACATTGATTTATTTTTCGAAAAGTTTTTTGAAAAACTTTCATATTTAAAATAGATAAAGTAATAACTAGCAAAATTGTTTTATAGAATTTTAACTAAAATTTTATAAGTAATATAGAAACAAAATAAAATCTTTTGAATTATCTAAATATGCAAGATTAGTAAAAGTCAACCTTTCTAAGTGTATGTATTTTTAGTTTAATTGGTATCTGTTTGCTGATGATTAACTTTGACATCATAATGGAATAATGAAGCAAGTTGAATTGTTACACATAGAAAATTAAGAGAGGGGAGGGACTAGTTAAACAGTAAATTATAAGAATTTCATCCAATATGTAAATGTATTTACTATATATTTACAGGGCTCTTTTGTTTTAAATCATGGTATAGTAATCAAATTGAAACTTATTTCATTTGTCTTAACTAATATTTTATAGATGTCTACTTAAACATATTTCCTCGTCCCTTGTTTTTCCCATTTACGTATATCTTGCCATTTATTCCATTTTTTATGATGAATGCATCAAAGATATTCATAATTTTTCTTTTGTTGCTATACATGGTTTTGTAATTCCAATAAAGAAATATGTTGATTACAAATTGAATTGAAAATTAGTTTTTGTTTCAAATCTGTTCTATCAAAATATGAAATTAAATTAAAGTGTTGTCGAATATCCCTGTAGGTATGAACTAGGCAATAAAATTAACAGTTAACCTGAATGTATATTAAGAGATAAATGTGCCAAGTTAATATAAAACAGATAAGTGTAAACATGTTAAAACTTTGGGAGGAGAGGAAGTGATTGGGCTATGAAAGAAATTTTTGAAAAATTTGTCAAGAGATTTTATGGGACCTCTGTATTGGAATTTGCTATTAAAAAGTTTAAATTCTATTACTTCAATTCATAAGGTTTTTATTCAAATTAGTAAGTTGCTAAGACTTTTCATCCTTTAATTTGTATTGATAAAAAAAAAAGAGAGAGAGAGATAGTACTTTTTATAACAGTTTATTAACTGTTTTCAATATCCGAAGAATTTTAACCAGATCTCAAATACTGTGATTTAGATCCTATGAAATGTATAAGAATATTTTATTGGATTTTGCACAGTATCTTATCTTTTAAATTAGTTTTTGTGAAAATTTACATTTATAACATATGATTCTAAGAATTTATATAATGAAATATCTGTAACTTTAAAAAATATTCATTTGAGACCATGTTTTCCCCCTCCCTTTTTCTTTACTAGGAAGTGATAGTGAGAGTTACTTACATATGGCACCAATGTCCTGTTCAGCACCTACTGGTCCCAGTATTTACTTGCACTTAAACTCAACAGATTCTATGAATTCAAGTTCCTTACCTCCGATTGCTCAGGATAATGACTATATGGAAATGAAATCTCCTACAGGTATTAAATTGTTTTTAAATTAAGATTTGTTGTTTTTACTAAATTGTTATTATTGTATGTATTAAACACTCCAAAAAATATTGATTCTGGTAATATTTTCACTTAATGTTGAAAAAGAAAGAGGTTTTAATACTTTTGTGTTATAAGTTATGTATTTTCCACTGTGAGAACAAGAGGATTGCTTTATATGCATTGATTTCGAAATTTTAGTAATGAAATCTTTTTTTTTTTTTTTTTTTTGTAAAAAAAAATGTTATAATTTTCTGTTACTTTTAAATATTTGTTTATTTCATCTGCTGTATTCTTTTATCACTGTTTGTGTTGGAATAATCAAAACGCATTTTCTTCATAATAAACCAAAACTAAAATTTTAAATTATCCTTTCAGAAATATACCTGAAATATCTTAACTCATCTATTTTACTAACTTTGTAAATGAATGTTTAAAGGCAACACACACAGAATGTAGTTTTTGGTATGTGACTTTGCTGGTTATTATTGAATAAATCAGTGTTTGTGGTATTTCTATCCCATTATGTTATTTCATTTATATATATTAAAATCGATTGTATATTATCGATCTAACTAATATTTATTCGTGATAATATTTTTAAAATCTTAGTTATACACTGAGCTCTTGGTATTTATATGTAGAAGCCAGTAGTGAATAGTTGTATGTTCATGCAAAAATACAGAAAGTTCTGTATCTTAAAGGAGAAACTTGGAACTGTTATATTAATTTTTATTCCAGTTTTTCATTAAAGTATGAAAATGATCCTTGGTGGGTTTTTAGTATCTCGAAAACATGTGTATTTGAATATTAAGCAAGTAATTAAAGTGTTTTTAAAGGTATTGTATTTTCTTAGAATGGTTTCACTTTTTTAACTTTTATTTTAATTTTATACAGTTTTCTTGATTATTTTATGTAAATCCTAAAATTTATTTAACATGTGCAGAGAAATAAACCTTTTTGAAAAGGTTGAATTGAAAGGTTTTTCTTGTATATTAGTTTAGCATAATTATTTCTTTAAAATATGACTTTCTAAACTTCAACCTTATATGAAAAATTAGGCAAACTTAAGTGGAAGTCTTATATAAGAGAGTGAGTAAAAGTCTAACCACTTATGTTTAAGAATTATAAGCGATGGAATAAAATTTTATATGAAGGATATTTTGCTACATCTTGCAATGCACAGTTAAAAAAATTTCAGATTTTTTAACAGATTTCTGAAGTTTTTAATGGTTGGTTTTGTATAATTGTTATAATGGTATCAAAATAATGCTTGAGCTTCCTACCTCCAAAATTCTTTTTAAAAAATATTAAGCCTCTTTCCTTTTTTGTCTTATTTTTAAATTTTACTAGTTATTACAATTAAGTATGTGAAATCTGAAAGATTGCTCTGAAAAATTGTGCTTTTTATATTTTCATATTTAATGAAAAGGTAATGTAACTTTTCAGAAGGCTATATAAACATGAGTCCTGTTGGTGCTACTTTAGATGTACAGGGCAATAAGTCTTCTCTCTCACTCGATACTTCTAATGATTCTAATCAAACTAAAGATGGTTACATACACATGGCTCCGATTCGGGATCATTATTCTTCCTCGCTTTCTTCAACTGGACAAGAGGGTTATCTGGACATGGCACCTTTGTCATCGTCATTGCCAAAAGCATTTCCTGGTATTGGTCATTTTAAAGTATTATTGTGTAGTAAAAAATATTTAGTCAGTATTTTAAATTTGCTTTTAAATCAAAATTGGAACTTTTTATTGCTTAAATATTCTTAATTCCAAAATATTTTTCATGAGAAACGAGTTGGGCAATACAGGTGTTGGATCCCCCCCCCCCTTCCCCTTTTATTATAAATTCTCATTGTGTTTACTGTCAATTTGTTTAATTTGTGTGTGAAAGGTAAATGGATAGAAGTTAGAGTTATGCTGATAATTGTTTCTCATGAATAAAGAAAATGTTTTAATTCTTTTTCTGCATTATATCTATATAGCTTAGACATCTTTGGACTTAAAAACGCTAATACAAAATATTCAAGACTTAATGTTTTTAAGTAAATTATTATAAATGAAAGTAATTTATCTTGAATCCAAAGGAAAGGGTTACCAATAAATAAATTTTTCTTCATATGAAAATATTTTTGTGTAATATAATAATGTAATATACCTTAATAATAAAATTTTGTAAATTACTCAAAATTGGAACTATTTTAAGTAATTACTTTTTTTTAATTACAAAAGTTGAAGGGAGGTTCAACATGAAAGACACTAAATTTTATGTATTTAATGAAATAGAAGCATTAAGTACAACTGTTTTTCTGAAAGAGATGCTAAATATTAATGTATTCAATGAAATTGTAGCTTTAGAAAAATAGAGAATTATCTGTATTTTTTAAAAAAATACTTCAATAAAAACGTTTTTGCACTTATCTCTCTATCTATTGTGTTTTTTCATAAAGTTAGAACTGTATGTATCATTTATATAAAAAAAATTATTTAATGTAAGATTTTAAGTATTTCTTTGTGTCTCTTTCTCCTTGTTTTTCTCCCTACTCTGGGATGTATCCAGTGTCTCATATTAGATTTTAAAAATGGTGCATGTAAAAAATATATAATTTAATACATTTGAAGTTTAATTGTTTCATTATTTTACGAATTGGGTTTTTCAGTTTTTTTAATAATTGTCAATAGTGTTACTAAAATTATGTAACTCTGCTTTTTATTAATATGCATATAATTTTTTTCAGTGATTACCAATCATAACTCTAGTTTGTCATCAAGAAAAGATAGCAGTTCAAAACTGTCAGAGACTTCTATATCTACTCCAAGTAGCACAAACCTGGAAGATTTTCCTCTTGATAAAGTAATTTTTTTAATTTTTATTTCTAATGTAATTTTTATGTTGTAAACATAAAATACTCAAATATTTAACATTGTAATCTGTGTAGTTTTTTAAGCTTGACTCTTATATAAAATATAGTATTTATGTTATAAATTTTTAACTTGTTACAAATTCTATAGTCTTTTCTATCTTACAGGTGAAATCATTACTAGCTGATACGGATGATACTTCGTGCGACTCGTACATTCGTCCAGTTCGTGCTTATTCAATGGGAAGCCGTCCCCAGGTTTGTGATGATGGCTCTGAATATTCTTATAACTGTTTTTGTTTCCCTTTGCTCAAAGTTTGTGGATTTATATGAAATATTGATTGTCTGTGTTTTTTGTAAAATTATTAAATTAGTTATGTAAAATTTCATTTTTGCATGGATTTTTTTTGTCTTAACAAATAACTTCACTTTAAGCTGTGTGTGTGCATGTGTTTTAACTTTCATTGAAATAAATGGACAATGAAATACTCAGTTATGATTCAAAATATTGGAGATTTTTTTTTTCTCCCACTTAATTTCCCTTAATGGGGCTGTGCATTGGTATTTAACCTTTGCAGACTTAGTACATTCCCCAGGAGCTGGTATCACTTTTTAGTTTTGCACCATATATGCGATACCAATTACCACAAGTAATTGTGACACCCAGTTTCCTCCCCAGAGGGAGGCACCTGAGTTCTGGCATTGTGAAACCTTATTTAAGATTTTAATTTTGCCAAGAGCACCAAGCCTAACAAACACTCAAAAGATTTTTTTCACATTGTATATTTATATGATATGACTGCTATCAATTTTCTGCATCGTGAAAATTCGGACTTGGGATGGGGTCAAACCCGCAACCTTGGGTGCAGAAGGCCTGCAACAAACCAACCACACCACCTAGTCATCCACTTTATTATGTTATACCGTTTTATTACAAATGCAAACGGAAGTATTGCATAAACATTAAATTTGCCCATTCAATTTATTTTATAGTGTTTTCAGTTTAAAGGCAGTTGTGTCAAAGAAATTTTGGGAATATATTTTAAGAATTTAAAGTATATTATTAAAAAAATTCTTAACTGAATAAACAAAGTCTCTTAATTAGTAATCTCAAAAACAAAAAAATTTTCGTGTTTAATATAAATATTTTGTGTTTGTGAATTCACACTTTGCCATTCAATGGAACACTTTGTATTGATCAGTATTTATTTCTGGACACTTATCATATAACTAATTTAAATATTAAATATAAATACCTACAGTAGAATTTCTGATAAATGGTAGTATTTTGTGTTACATTTTCAGTTTTTCTTGATAATGCTTGAATTTTCAATAAATCTAATTCAAATCGCTTTTTAATAAGTTTGTTCTAAAATATTATCATTTCAATTAAGATTTTTTTAGAAATAAAGCTAATGCTGAACATTAATAAATTGCAAGTATCTTTGAAAGTATATATATATAATTCTGAATGGTAAATAATAGTCTTAAAAATGATAGTTGGTAAAGGATACTATTGTGTGAGTTACAAAATTTTATTTCAATAAGAATAAGAATTCAATGTTTTACTTCTAAAAAAATATTAGATTTAATTTTAACTTGTCTATAAAATTTTTCATTCATTAGTGAGCATATAATTTTGTAAAGTAGATATTCAGCCTCCTCTGGATAGGCAAGATGTATTAATTGAATAAATGCCGTACCACTTATTCCTTATTTATTTAGAAGCGTGATATTTTAAAAAATATATAAGAAAAACACATCAAAATTTTTTACATTTATAATTTGCAGTATTAGTTAATGGAAAAAGAGTGTGATCTTTGGACAGTTCTGACAATTGTTCATGGTTCTGAACATGATCATTTTCGAGAGTGCCCGATATATCTGCCTTTTGACTTTACTATTACTATCAGGGAATAGATTAGGCTATATGCCTTGCATCAAAAACAATGCAATGCAGTATATTTTAGTAATTTATAACTGAAATCATAACTTCACAGCTTTTGTTTTCTGGATTCTCACCTGTGAATGGAAGTACCACTTATAGTCAAATCCGATGCGAGCCTGCTTGAAGTCTCTTGAAGTTTTGGTTTCAAGATCAAGTTGTGTCCTTATTCTTAAAATTTATGTCCCAGGGGTAGGGGGGGTTCATCCAGTTTACCATCTATTAATAATGAATGTTTGATGGTTGTTTTGTTGGAATGTGAAAAGTAACGCGAGGGAAATCCACTTAAGTGTGGTTCACTATAAGCATTTGATATGCACATTAGGGAAAATTGTAAAATTTTTCCATTTTATAATTTTGCATTTTATTTTGTTTTAATTTAGGAAAGGTTATATTTAACTTCCGGGTAAATTTTGAACTTATGGTATGGCCTGTTCCCAATTAAGAATAATGGCACCAAGCCTTTAAGGGTTTTTTATTGTTCAACTTAATTGTAATTTTATCTTTTTAAAAAGGACATTTTGTAAAAATGCTTGATTATATAAAATGTTTATTTGTGACAAGAGAGTCATTAATATTAGTTTGTTAGGAGGATTTTTTCCCCCATCATATTGAATATACAAAATACAATTAGTGTTGTACGAGTGTGGGGAAACATTGTCCTTGATCATATTGTTACAATAAAAAAGTTAGCCTATGTTTGTAGCAACGCCTCTGGCGATATATCCTGTGTCTTGGTTTTAGATGCAATACATTTTGATTTACTTGCTACTTGAATTTCAAAAAAGTTAATAGTTTTACTGTGTAATAAATAACTTACACCTACTGTCATATTCAAATCATTAGGGTGAAATGATTCAATCTTCTTAATTTGAGATTAAAGCCATAGTTACTCAAGTGTTTATACAAGACATCAAGTTATTTAATCTCATAGATGTATTCTTTCACTATATTTTTCTGGGAAAATGTCAATATCCAACTCTTAACAGTCCATCTAAATATTTAAAAAGTTAAATACTTTAATTTTAACATTTGAATTTGTGCAGCTGAGATATTCACTGTCAATTGTATAGCAGTTATTTTATTTAGAAACTTATATATACTATATACATGTTTTAAACTTGATGTTCCTTTACTTGTATCTTTTGTAACAATAAGTAAGAGATTTTTAATAGCATAATGAATATTGTTCATCTATCAGTATAAACGTAAGTTATGTATTGATATTTCTTTCTTATTAAGTATAAACTTTAATAATCTGCTTCTAGTTTGACTAGACTTTCAATATTTTTGTGTAAGTAAATGGAAATTAAGTATTGACACTGTGTAAACTTTCTTTGCACAATTGTGCTCTCGTCTTGAAAATAAAGAGTGTTCCACTGGACACTTTGCTGTCGTTATTTTGACATTCTTGCACAAAATATTTCTATCTTTGATAACAAATTTGAAAAATGAAACAATATAATTATTCCTTATGCAAACTTGTCAATGCAAACTTATTTTTTTAGAAAATTTTTTGTCTAGATTACTATATAAAGTTCTTTAATTATAATCCCATTCATTTTTCTGGAGATAAAAAAAAACTCTTACACTAAACTTGGATATCATTGAAAACAGGGTAAATATTGCTATATCTATGTATAAGTGTTATTCAATTTCATTTTTTTATTGCAATCTATATTATCTACATCTTCAACTTAAATATATATATATAAATAATATTTGGTCACTAAACAAACTGACTTTGATAACTTAAACAAAAATACAAGAATAGTTTTGACATTTTATATATAAAGGAATTGTATTTTTTGAATTGT
>BMAV01012336.1:63629-96584 GCA_019973955.1 Trichonephila inaurata madagascariensis | reverse complement strand
GGGTAATTATGTTTATAATTTTGAATTATTTTTTATTCTTAGGACAATATATATAAATATATATATTAATTTTAATTTTTGGCTTTAGAGAGAGGGGCGACATTTTCCATTTTTGTCCGGGGTGGCAAAACTGCTAGAGCCGGCCCTGGCCTCCCTGTCGTTTAATCCGACACTGAGTGCCAGCTTCCTTAGTAAAAACGGTGTATGAAGACAGGGTGAAGCTATGTGAACGCAATAAAAACGTGAGTCTCCTAATCGGAGACTGTGTAATTGGGACTGGATAAAGCTTATTAACACATACTAAAGACGCAAAATTCCTAAGTTGGAACGGTGACCGAAAACACATACACAGAGAAAAAGAAAGCTTTTATGATACAATCGGCACGCAATCGTGCAGTATTAGTGAGTGGGCATTTGTTTTTTAGTTATTTCTAGACACAGTTATGATGCATCAGTAAATGTATCTCCTATGATTTCATCAATTTATTTATAAGTAAAAGACGTTGAGTTATTGAAGGATGTAAGATGTTAATATCCCTCACTGAATTAAATATATTTTCTTTATGCCTAATAAAATAATACTTGAGCTATTCTATAAAACTCCATCAATAAATTTTTAGCTCAAAAGATTTTCTTTTCTTTTTAGTAGAATATGGACATGAATTGTAATACTTTGTAATACGTATTTTCATTTAGATACTTTTTTAAAAAACTGACCACCTGACAGCAGCATCTGCTTATGTATCTCAGGGCCCAAGGCCACGTATACTGAGTTGGGCACAGTAGGCCTTGGTCCTGAAGGGCTGTTGTACCATTGAGTTTAGTAATATGTAAATGCACAAAATAATTATCGAATTATTTGATGAAATCATTTGATAATTTCTTCGAAAAAAATTCTTAAAATTTATAATTTTTAAAAATTTTCCTTTTTCATATGTAAAATTATTTTTAAGGTATTAGAGGCACTATATAGAGAAAAAATATTTTAGTTCATTATATGTACATGTATTCTGTGTATGAAAATAAAAAAATTTGGAAGCATATATATATAATGCAATATCTTTTAACATAAAGGCATTAATTTGATATCAATACATTTGCCCCTTCAAAAATTTTCAAATTTTCGCTACGTTTGATGTTAATATTACAATATGGTTACCTTGATTTTTCTCGTTTGATATTGTGTTTTCTATAATGTTTATGTACGAGGTGTAACACGGAAAAAGAAAAACGAGACTGGTCCAATAAATCATTGTACGTACAGAATCAGTTCTCCGTGACATTATCACCTTCAAAATAGTTCCCTTCTGCATTCAGTGCTGCCAATGCTGGGAACAGTTCTGGAACGAGGTTTTTGAAAGGCCCTTCTGGAGATTCTCCGTTTTTGCCTGAACCTCTTCAATCGAGGTAAAATGGATTCCCTTTCAGCAAGATTTAATTGTAGGAAATGAAAAAAAGTCACAGGAGGCCAAATCAGGTGAATAAGGAGAATAAAAACATTACTGTGATGGGGCAATGGTCAGAAACTGCTTAACAAATAGGGCCGTGTGAGCGGGTGTATTGTCTTGGTGCAACCATCCATTGCTCCCCATTTATGGCCTTTTTTTCCCCTAATTTTTTCCACGAAGTATTTTTAGTACTTCATTACAGTTGTGTTGATTAACAGTCTGGCCACTTATGTGAGTGGGAATCCATTCACACCAAGAATTATGGCAATGTTTTGGTCTGTAATCGCTTACCTTGGGCGCCCAGCACGTTCATCTTCCATACTGTCCCTTCTCCCCCTGAAAACCACTTATACCATTCAAACATATGTGGACGAGATAAAGTTTCATTACCATAAACCTCGGTTAATATTTGAAATTTTTTCACGGCTGAATTCTTAAGTATCACAAGAAACTTGATGTTGACTCGACATTTTTCCGACAGAATACAGTTGCACATGTTCCCTCAATGAAGGAACAATCAAACAGATCCACGAAACACAGTCTGAAGACCACTGCAAACGAAAACGTGAAGGAGAAATTCTTACTGGAAAAAAGGGGATGTTTGTGCTCCATGTTAAACCACACGCACAATGCAAGAAGTAAACAATATTTATGTGTATAACTGAAAAACTAAGTAAACTACACTGAAAAATCAATTTTTATGTCTTTATATGTATTTTTATTTGACTCGTTTATATTAAATTCAGTGTAATCGTTTTCTTAGTTTCCCCTCGAGAAAAAGTTAAAATATTAGAAACATAATTCATTTATACTTCGGCGACAAGCTATTGGTGAAAGTGGGGAGAAAGACCCATGGTGACCTTGAGTGCGGCGTTATTTGAATTGGTCACCTTCAGGTCCGAAGTGCACGTCTTAGACTAGGGGTGTCCAACCCGCGGCCCGCCTTGAATAATTTTGCGGCCCGCGAAATTCTTTACAAAATTCGACTATTTTGTACAATATTTTTGTTTAAAAAGAGTTTTTTTTTGTAAAAAAATAAATCCCATAACTTATTATTTTATCACGTTGCTTCTGTTACTGCGAATTTCTCTTTTTTTGTTCTAAATTGAAAATTATCAAACGTAAATCGTGCTCAAACTTAGCGCACGAAAATCTGCAACATCAATTACGATACGCAAATACACATGCATTGAGATCGACTTGCAAAAACTAAGTGAAAGAGTTGAGAAACAGATATCTCACTGATTAAATAAATTAAACATAATAATGCAATGCAATGATTAAATAATGTTATCTATGTTTGTATACATGAAAAACAATGAAAACAATAATAATATATGTCTGTTTTAAATTTTCACTCCAACAAATGTTTGTAATGGATCCAAATCTAATATAAAGATGTATATTTTTTATACACGACCCGCGGGATTTTAAAGTTCTTACAAAGTGGTCCGCAAGGTCATTTGGATTGGCCATCCCTCCCTGCCTTAGACGACTGACACAAAAGGAATCCCTCTTCAAGCCAGTCGTTAAGGGCTTCCCCCCCCGTCCTTTGTTGTTTGTGCGGCTTGCAGAAGGAGGCGCCGCTTCCTAGAGAAGAAAGCCGTCTTTTTTGTTTGACTTTCTGAACGATATTGAGAGACGGTTGTTTTTCCAGCCAATTACTGCAATTGTTATACATCGCCATTCGGTTTGAGTGTCGTTGTAACGTTTCTCTGCAGACGTTGTGGGCAATCTCGTTGAGGTGGCGACCCTAGTTAATGCATGCGCCTTTGCCGTTTTTGAATTACTAGTCATGATTCATTGAGAATGTCTTAGTTTGACTCTCTAGGGAATGAATGCATAATCAACCAGTATCGTTAGGCTGTGCCACTGTCGTGTTCAATTCTTGGGTCACCACTTCGGCAAGAAGCAGTAAGGTGACGGTGGGGAGGAAACCCCATGATGACCTTGAGTGCAGTGTCATTTGAACTGGCCATCTTCGGGTCCGAAGTGCATGCTTTAGACCAGTGCTCCGCAATCTTTTTATTGCTGCGGACCGGTCAACGTTTGATAATTTTACCACGTCCCGCTGAGGGTGGGACACGTTGATTGTTTATATTTTAGACTGTTTTGATATAACACAATTTTAATTTAGTTACATTTAAATATGCCTTCAGAAAAAAATATAGTTACACCAAAAATGAATAAAAGTGATTTCCGTGAAAAGTAGCGCAAATCCGAGATAAATGCACCACTTTAAATAAAATGGCAATAGTTTAATGTTCTTTAGACGGCCCGGCACCATTTGATCCACGGACCAGTACCGGTCTGCGGATCACTGCTTTAGACGACTGAGACGAAAGAAATCCCTGTTCGAGCCAGTCGTTAAGGACTTTTTTCCCCGGTCCTTTGCGGCTTTCAGAAGGAGGCGTCGCTGCAATAATTTTGATAATTAGCATATTTTCTATGACAATATGAACCAAAACTTATCTACCACATCCACAATGTTTGAATTCAATGAAAATGTTCCTTGATTGACGACCTGAAGAGATTAATTACTTTCCAAAATATTTTACAGTATTGGCTTTAAGGAAAACTATTTTTGCTCTTTTTGGTTTAGTAAATTATTTGTACCTATCTGGACTAATATTTAGATCTTACTGAAATTTCTAGGGTGTGTGTTTTATATTTAAAAAAATAATTTTTTAAATTCCATTAAATTTAAGACCTTTAAAAATTCGACTAATGGATGGAAAAATTCTCGGAACAATCAGTAATGCTAGATATGTTAAAGTGAAACAAGTGTTTAAAAAAAAAAAAAAAAAAAAAAAAAAAAATATTTTTTTAGGATTTTAAGATAGATCCTCATTGGTCCAATACAATAAGGCATATACCACTTGTAATCTAACGAAATTTCTCTTGCATTTATACTTGTTGAAACAAAATTAAGTTGTACGAAATTAAACTGGGGAAGAAGCATTTTTACTTGGAGCACAAATGGGAAAACAACATGAATCTTTCTCTAAACTACCTTTTGTGACGGGCTCACGCGTCTTTTCTTTAACATAACCTCTGGGTTCTTTGATGGCCAAGATTAATGGCAACTCTTCCAATCAAAACCCAAGAAGCGAAATGTGAACAAGAAATGCAAATAAGATAGCTTTTAAAAGAACAGAAGTTTCAGAAAGCAGGACGGCAATTTGGGGAAAGTTATGTTTGAAAAGATACAAGCGTGAATTGACAGCCACTCGTGAAGTTACCTGGAAACCCAGCTATTACTACAAGGTGCATACCATTGCAAAATAAAAATTCAGGAAAATAAAGACATATATATTTTGAATCTAAGAAAAACAATGAAAGTTAAGCATGTTTCTTTTTGAAAGAACTATTTACTTCCTATCGTCATGAACAGTATGGTATGAATATTTTATACCATACATCTTTCCCAGCAGAGTGATTTTTTATTTTGCAGTTTTAACTAGTGTGGATAGGAACCTTAATCTTTCAAACGCTGCGCTATGATCGAAAAGTTACACAAATTGCTAACTGATTTAAATTGAGTAAACAAAAGAGGGAGAACTTCTAAAAAAAAATTTATACACACTAAGTGAGCAAATTATTATGACCACTACAACTTCTTCATGCAGTTGCCTATAGAGGGCGAGATAGCTATGAATAGGGAATGCAGAAATAGCGAGGCATCAACTGTATTGTGTTGCTTGCGAAGTAATAGGGGGAAAAAATTATTTGTAGATACTCAGAGAGAGTCGGAACCAATATCAGCAAAACGGCTTCATTTGTGAAATGTTCGAAGGCAACAGCTATTAATGTTTAGAGAGAGGATTTCCAAGCAGAAAACAGTGTCTCAACGTCAGTCTTGTGGTCGTCACAGGCTACTGGCAGTTCAGCCGGAAAGGAGAATTGCGAAAGATCTCCAGTCCAACAGAAGAGTACCCATACTTCAAATTGAGGGAAATCTTAATCAAGGAGCAATTGCGAATGTCTCTGAACGAACTGTTCCCCGCACATTACACCGTATAGGCTACAACCTGTTCGAAAAATTCCATAATTGGCTTAGAACACGAACAAACATCTCCAGTTAGGAAAAGAGCATAGAAATTGTACTGTAAACGATTGGAAAAAGATAATGGGTTCGAAAAATTATATTTTCAAATACACCATGTAGATGACAGGGTGTAAATATGGAGAAAACAGAATGAAAGTATGAATTCATTTGGAACTAATTTGATAACGGGGGTAATAGCGCCAAGTGCTGCTTGGCGTGATAAGGATCACGCCAAGCAGCGTTTCTTGCTGCTGGACTGAAATCCAATATGGCGGCCTAGCGGTAGTTTAATGATACACAATTTTAAAGAATTGTTTTGAAATACATTTAAATGTATTTCAAATAAAAGATATAGGAAGAGATTGAGAATAACCTAGATCAATCAATAAATAATGATTAATATGTAATAAAAAGTAACATGTACTAATAATAGTATTATAAGCAGCATATAATAAGCTCATATTACTTTATCGTAATTTTATGTAATATTCATATAGTACAATTATATAACGGTTATTAGAAACAATAATCATAATATAATTAAATTGTAATTATTAAAAAGAATAATCGTCGAATTGTAAAACAATAAAAGTAATGCATAAGAGAACTCGTAATACAGAACTATAAATAAATAACATAAGAATAGCTATAAATAAACAAAAATAGTTATAAATGAATAAGATAATAATTATAATTAAATAATAATAATTATAAATAAATAAAAATATTAATTATAAATAAATAACAAAGTACGTAGTAATATTTATAAATAAATGCTAAAAGAAACAATTATAAGTAACGAATATTATATGATTATAACACATAGTAATAATTGCATTTTTTTTCACATTATGAATAAAATAATTACATAATGCATGTTAAAATTAAATTAAAATATCAATTACAAAGTAGTGAAACCGTGCAATATGAAACTTGCACTGTAAGTTCCTTCAACGAATTTCATCGAACAAAGAACGTAAAAAAAAACATTTTTAAAGCGAAAATAAATGATTTATAGCGATAATTAAAAACACAACACTTATTCTTTTAAGAAAAAAATATTCTAGTACTAACTCATTTTAGAAATATCCATATTCGAAAATAGCCCAGAATTATATACAGAAGACGCAATTCAAAGAAAATTTATACTGAAAATGGTTAAATTTTTGAAGAAATCGTCTGAAATTAAAGGGTTACAGCGGGAAAAAATGAATAAAAGTTATTTCTAATATACGTTATCCCCATGGCAACCACATCGACAGACGATAAAAATATTAAGGTAACCATATTGAAATATTATCGCCCATCTTGGCGAACATAAACAACTTGGCACTACTACCCCCGATATCAAATTAGCACCCTCCATTTGCATTACCATAACTCTTCAAACTGGTGGAGGCAGTATTATGATTTGGCGGATGTTTTTTAGCATTTCACAGATCCTTTGATTCATGTGGAAGAACGTCTGAATGCTCAAGTGTATTTAAAGGTTATAATATCCTTATAACATCTATAGTAGTAAAGTACTCCGCAAGAGATGCATACTTTCAGCAGGACAATGCTCCCTATTATACAGCTAGCATTGTCCCTAGATCAACATTTCTCAAACTGTGTGGTACACCTCCTGGGAGGGAGGGGGCATGATAACCCTACATGGGGGGCACATGCATATTGAAAAAGAAAGATTAAGTAAATTAATAATATTTTAAACAAAGGAAGCAAAACAAAATATATTCTGATATAATAAAAAATAAAATACACTTTTACTCTGATATACTATACTTATAAATGTATCAGTACGGCACAATGTATTTGATAATTAATTTATCAATACTAAGTTAAGAACAAGTTAAAAATTACTAGTGTGATTTCCATAGACTTATTGTATTCAAAAAATTTAATACTTATCTTGATAATTTGTATGGTTTATAATTAAGGTCGTAATGTAAGCTTTAGCCTCAAAGTATTATACATTGTTGAATTCAATACATTGTTATTGTATAGGGGCATGATCAAAATGATGATTGAAAATTGGGTCGTAAATATTGAAAGTTTGAGAAGCACAGCCCTAGATGGTTAAAGTAGCATGATAGAAACTTTACCTTGCTTAGTTTGGCCTGCACTATCACCATATCTCAATCCAGCTAAAAATCTGTGCGATCAAAAAGGCATGTGGCACGAGTATCATCCAATATAAAGGCATTGGAAAGTGTATTTTATCATATGTGTGGTCTCAAATTCCTCATACAACCTACCAATAACTCATAGAGTTCATGCAGTGTTAAGGGTGGTTCAATATTGTATTGTGTGTGTGAAAGGGGTGATCATAATATTTTGGTGACTCAGTGTATATTGTTTGTAGCTTGTTCTATGAAAGAAACATCGATGCCCAACTCTCAATTTAATCAAATTTTAAAAGTTGTTCAATGTTCGACTTGTGAACACAATTTTTTAGAAATTATAAGTAAGTTTTTAAATGTTATTCAGAAATAACACAAGTTCAATAGAAAAATGAAGCTTTCTACTAATTTCCCAAAAATATTGAATTGGAAAGTCAGTATTTATACATTTAATGTGTGAATTTTACAATTACAGGCATTACAATCAAACAAGAAAAACAGCAGAAGATGGAAGGAAAAGTAACAAATAATTTTCATATCAAAATTCAAATATGGATGAAAAGCTTAAAATAGAGAAAAACACAGAAAATCACCTGAATTCTTTAAAATAAGATGAAAGTCTAAAACAATATTTTTTTGTCTTTATATATGTTTGGAGGTTTTTCTACTACCCATGATAGTCAAGAAAGTATTTCTCACGCTATCTTTCCTCGCAATTGAAACATTCTTTTTCTTCTAACGTGAAGCACCAGTGGCATAACGGGGAATATTAGAGCCCCCTGCAAAGTCAGGTTTTGGGCCCCAAGTCGGATCTTACAAAAGATTGCAAAACCATAACTTAAGCTTTGGGGATCCCTAGAATCCTGGGCCCCGAAGAGATGCGGGAGTGTACGTTACGCCACTATGCAGTACCAACGTTCTTGTGTTGAAGGCACAGAAGAATGTGTGTTAGGGTTCATGTATGGCACTACTTAAATTATAAGGTGTGTTTTATTGTTTACCCGAGAGAATGTAAGAACAAAGAACTGAAGGAGGCTGTACGGGTCATTCACTCTATGTTAGCGATATTTTTTATCTTTATATTATTTGAATAAACCATTTGAAAAGAGATCAACAATGTGTATCTGATTGTCTAAATCTAAAAGACATAGTTTTTGCTCAAAATCAAGGAACAGAATGTTCTCTTCGCATGAAAACTAAAATCCAAACACCCAGTTACTTTGCGGAAATTGAAATGCGAGTGTTACGTGTCTGTACCTTTGTGCAACTGGGAATGTAAAATTGATCCAGCATGATCCAAGAAGTCTGTATCTAGCAAATTGACTCTCCTTCCACTCTTATTGTATGTTGTAGTATCTGGATACGCAAAAATCAGATGAAGGATTCGATATTTGTTGCCTTAGCAACGGTAGAACAAGCTTGGTAAAAAGAATAATAACGAAGTAGGTTAACATTTTCACCTTCTAAAATGGATGTATAAGATTTTATTATTATGGTATATTAAATATAAAAAATGAGTATATATATGTATTAAAAACCTTTACCAAAGAATGGTGGAGTTGTTCGTGTTCCAAATTATTTTCTTTAAAACTTTCTATAACTACTGGAGAAGGACCCACATTAAGTTTAAATATTGGGAAATCTGTATCTTAGCTCCAAGCCACAACAGGTCAATTTGAGCTTTTGTTAAAAACTCTTGGAAATATAACTTTGCATTTGAATTTACCACTTTTATTAAAATATGTATTTCAATATTCACCCCTTCTTTTTTTCCGAGAAATACGTAATTTAGTTTATCTACTGCAGCATATCATTTGACCCACAGAAATATTTACACACGAAATGCATATTTGCATAAATGATTACATGTCAAACCCACTATTATTGTTAATTGAATCTGAGTTATACTTCAGGTTTGAAAAATAAGAGTTATATGCAATTCATTAAAAATGTTTCAAACAACTGAGATAAAGTAGGGGCAGTTGCCACAAAGAAATATATGTGATTACAATAAAAAATTCACTATATCTCGGGTTTGAGTAAAGTAAAACCAAGAATTTGCTATTTTCAGGGATTGTTGCAATACATTATATATTTTGTTTGAATATTGCAAGTTATGGTACATATACATCTTCTATATATATATAATATATTTGAAGTAGCAGACATTTTGATATGAGTTAAAGGGTACAGAAAAGTGTCAAATAAAGTACTGCAAAAGAAATTAAACATCTATTTTAAGCACAAAAAATGTGTATTAGAAAGTCCCATAATTTGCACAAACATGAATAAACTTTACACATTTTTAAATTTAAGATGTTTCTTTCAATTTAATTAATCAAGAAAATGGAATTGTAATTCAGAAATATTTTCATTTATACACTATAAATTAAACTAAATGTATTTTTTTGCAAGCTATACATCCTAATACATATAGCTTTTTAAATACTTGACATTTGACTATGCGAAAAAAATATATATGAAATACCAGTAGATAGTAGCTTAAATAAATTTGTACAGTTGTTAAACATGGATTAATAACATCGAGTCCTTAAAATATATATATATAAGTATAGTGTACTGTTTAATTTTTAAGTGTAAAATGAGACAAAATTAAAAGAGAATAAAGTAGAAAAAAAATATGAATAAGAATTTATTTGATCCTTGAAATACATGATTAATAATTGCTTATGTACAAAAAGAATCACATTTCCTTACAACATTCTATAGAATGGATAATGTCTTTCAATGCTATGTAGAATTGAAGTGCAAATTCTAATGAAGAATGGAGTAAAAATGGAATTCCAAATAATTGCAATTTAACTGTTCATATTATTTACATCAAGGAAAAAATATACATTTCTTAATGATAACAAGACCACAGAAGCTTTTTAAAAAAAAAAAAATTTTTATTACAACCATTTTTAGGAAGAAATATAGCACACCAAAACTGTTATGCTCTATGAAAAATAATACAAACCAAGCACATATTTGATTTGTTTGAAGAACACTGACTATACAAAACTAAATGAATAATTAATCCATGAAACTACGATATTTTTTAACATCTCTATTTTAAGCATGATTTAAATAGTTTCATTTTATTTGGTGCTTATGATATTGCTTTATTTTAAGCCATGCATTGTAAATGTACAATGACTTAATTATGGTTCAAATTTGCAAAAAAAAAGTTATTGTATAAATTCCTCTTATTTCTAAAGCCTATTATTGTTGTAATACATATATATTGAAAAACTATTTCCCCTGGTGATATCAGTGATTATTGCTTTGTGGAAGGAAGATAACATTTCTTATTTCTGAAAAGTTACTATTAATGAAATTCATTTGTACACTAAATTACTCTATAAGTCTTAAAAAACCAGAGAAAAGAGTTTGAAAGCTCTAATACATTCAAAATACATATTGCTTTTATTCTAATATAAATGGATGGAAAATTATTTGAGCTAGATGTATAGTGCAGAAACAAAATCGAAAATATGGTACATATTGTAGTATTCTTTACTGCTACAAGGCATTTAAAGAGATGGATACTGAATTCTCCAATATGGTTTATATTTCAGATAAAAATTTTACTTGAGTTTTTTTTAAAATTAAGATTTGCTTGTTTGCTCTAGTACTGGAATACAAGTAATATTAATATACTGAGTAAAAAAATTACTATCATTACTACTTAAAAACAACAGCATTTTAAAATAAACTTCTGAAATGTCACCCTTATTTTTCTATACATAATAAAGCATTTAAATTAAATATATTAAAAGTCTTTTAAAATCACATAACTATAATGATGTATGGTAGAAGGTAGCCGACATTTTAAAACGAATGCAAAGATCAAACAAGATATATTTCTTCAGATTTAATTACGAATAATTAATTTGTGAACATCAAAGTTGTAGTTAAATAACTAATTTTTAACAAGGGACATGACCTGCTGTGATGATTAACAGTAATTAAACCACAAACACTAACACATAAGTATCTGTACAGCAAAAATATCTTCTTTGCAATGATTTAGCATACTTACAGCATTAAATACATTCTTCTATAATACATGATGCAGCTGCTCAAGACTGAAGACCATTTTGGAAATAGAGCAGCCACAATTTGAAACACAAGTTCAGTGATATCCAGTGCTAGTCACAGGATAGTATTAACAAACAAGACGATCATAAAAAAAGTGCACTTTTGTTTATTGGAGGAATAATATTCTTAGAGAATTCCATTGGTTATATACTGAAAATTGTCATACAACTTTGTTGTTATTGAATGCATGCTGGATTCAACCATTGTGTCAACGAGAAGTTGCAGTTGTTCCTCAGTTAAACCCATATGAAATCTGTCTTTAAGTGCTCGAATGGCACTGGCACCATTTTTAAAACAAGGTAACTGGCAGGAGGCTTGCATTATTTCCACTAATGTGACAATACGTTCATGATGTTTACGTGCAGCAACTAGACCCTGTAACATTAGTATTTTGAAATATTCGAACATATCATTTCCAGGTCCACCCATTACCTGCAAAAAGAAACAAAACTATTGAATTTAGTCAAAATTTAGTACAGTAGGTCAATAAAGGAATATCTAACTGAATCAGAATTCACACATATTATAAACTAAGGTAAAATTTTATGATAAGAGAATACCTATATTTCATCAAGGAGTATTAAAATTAAGAATAAAGTAGCAAAAATAAATGTCATAACTAAAAACTATTTTTAAATTCAATAAATTAATAAATTTCATAAAGACCACACACAAATTTAAATACACTTTAAAATCTTTAAGGAAAATATTTGATCTATTTTTTATATCAATTTCCAGAATATAACAACCCAAATTACATGCATGTCAGACTGAAGTTAACAAATGGGATAAATATTTCAACCACAGCATAATAGTGATAACCTTGTAAGTTTAATGACTTTCTGTGAATAGTGGTATTGGGGTGCATAAAACAGTATTTCTATTGAAATACCCCCTCCCTCCCATAAAAAAAGCCATATTCTTAAAAATAATTTGAAAAAATTTAAAGAATTTTTCTTTCTCTTTATAAATTTCAATTTTTTTTTAAGAAAAATTTTTAGAGCTTATCTCATTCCTTTAAATTGTATTATATACATACGGATGCATTTTAATACAAAAGATTAGCAGGTGAAAAAGAAAAAAAAAAACATGTTTATATTTATTAAAAATGCAATCAGGATACATAAGAATAATTTAATAATGAATATTATGAACTAAATTAGTTGCAGAAAAAGATTTAAATGACGAAGATAAATTAGTATTAAATAATTTTTAATCAGGGGACACAGGACACCACAATTATGGTTCATAACAAAAAAAATTATATGGGAGAAATTGCCCAAACTGTATAATAACAAACATTTAAAATGTAATCTGTAATTGTATGTAATACATGATAAAAGATACGATAACTTATGCAAATGTTTTAAAATTTAATCCCAATATATTTATATACAATATTTTCTTAACTCTTTTCAAAAATTTTTTAAAGGAAATACAAAGTCTGAGATTTCTTTACTTGAGAAACTTTTTTTTTTCCAAATATACTAGCTGAAGTACCCATTCTTTGAACAGATTAATTATTTAAAAATAAAAAATATTATTCCTGATACAATAGCTGAATTGTAAGGGGAGTAAAACTCTGTACAAAAAAAAAAACAATGTATAGAAAAATATAAAATTTTTTAATGGATGCACTTATTTATCTATAATGCTCCTTGAGGGTCAATTTTCACAACCCCCTTTTTATAATGCATCTCTACACCATGAAAGGAATGTGCCAGCTAAATTTTTTAGTCAGTAGGTCTAATACTTCATAAACAGGAATATTTATTTATAATGCTCCTTAAACTAACCTAACACCCCTTAGAGATCAATTCGATTATAAACGGGAGACTTCTTTGTAGATGGGGGATAGAGGGTTACCCACGATTTAACAATCTTGATTCTACTGGGACTTGTTTCCGAGTTTTAGTAGCATGCACATTGTTGACTTTCTTTTTATAATATATATTGATTATATTTGTGATACTTTTACTATAAGTGAAAACCAAATATGTTCTCTGTTTTAACAAGTAGAAAAATACCTTTTATCTATTTGGAAGAAGCCTTTATCATATTTATCAATATTTTTTGAATCTATATTACACTTCAACTATAATCCATACATAACAGAAATTTACTGCATACATAGTTGAATAGCAAAAACTATAGTTTACTATATATTACATGCCATAAGTAAAATTTACTTACATCAACAAATTCTTGAGTTAATTTAAATGGAGAATTTTCAAATCCCAAATTCTTTGGCGAGGAAGATAAAATAAATCCAAAATCAATATGAATTATATGACCTTCACCATCTAACAGAATATTTCCATTATGCCTGAAAATACAAAAAAAAATATTTAAAAACTTTTCGTAATTCCATCAAGTTGATTACTAAAAAGAATAATAAAAATACTTTGTACATAACATGCACATTTCATTGATATTTTTAATACTTCTTGGATAAAAAAACTTTAGTATTTTAGTAAGACAAAAATCTTATATTTTAAGAAACATTTTAATTTCTCAAAAATATGCAGCAGTTTTTCAGATATACTTTTTCATTCAATATCTTCCTGTAAAAAAAAAATCCTGCTTGAAAATAGCTACTTCAAAAGAATGTTGATAAAGTGGAATTATTTTCCGTTTGAAAAAAATTACTTGGATAATGTATTTAAACAATCTATTTTATAATATAACTAAAAAATAGTTTTTTAGGCTCATCTGCAGAATTTAGTATAAATTATTAGAAAAGAAAAAATAGTATAATCAAAGGGGAAATAAACATGCATCATAGTTAGGTTTGAAATGGATTTAAATAAAACTTGGAATGTTACTATGTCAAATACATAGGGGGGGGGGGGGAAATACTACAACTAGGAAATTTTACATTATAGATATTACATTGAAATGGATTATGAAAACTTCTTTTCTTTTAATATACAGAGTTAATATTAAAAATAAAACTTAATGAGAAATTTACTATAACTAGATTTGCAGTACAAAGTATTACACATTTTGAAAAATTAATAAATAAATTACAAATACCTATCTTTCACTTGAACAAGATAAGATACTAAGCAATATGCTGCACAGCTTTGCACAAAATTTCGCTGTGCACTCAAGAATGCTTCTGTTGTAGCGCCACCGAATTCTTGAAGGAAATATTGTAACAAAGACATTTTACTGTGCTTCTTAACTTGATGTAATGATACTGTATTCAATATAGGCTCTATCATACCACTATCTTCAGAAGTTACTAAGATGCGGTAAGGTCTGACCCACAAAGGAACTCGTTCAAGTTCCCAGATTTTCTAAAATAAATAATTATTTTTATTGCAAGGAAGCATATGTTACTTATACCACAATTAAAATATTTTAAACTTAAAACATTCAACAAACATTGGGATTATGAATAAAAATGTACGTGGAATATGAATTAATACATTAAAAACCTTTAAAATCACGAATCATCCAGGAAATTACAAAAAGAACAGAATTCAAGAGAGTTTTTTTAAAATTATTCAGTTCTTTGTAATACAGAAAAAATAATAAATAACACTGCCAAACCAATGAAGTTTAGCAATATTATTTTATAATTCACATATAATACAATAAATATATAGTTTACAAAAATCAGCACGTTAATGTCATGCTCATAAAATTAACATGCATACATTACATTATTCATATTTAAGTCTAAAACAATGCAAGTTAAATAACACAAGGCATGTCAAGCACATAAACATTTATTAATGATGGACTTCATAATTTTGTGTTGCATTATAGAACAAAAAAATTTCGACACTATATTCCTGTCATTCAGTAAAAGAACTAAACCTCCAAACAAGCAAAATACTTTAATGCAAATTAATAGCAATTTATACATACATAATTTTAAGAAAATTGATGATTTTGAAAAGAAAAATTAATTGAGTTTGAGTGAGTTGATCAGTTCAAATTTCTAGAAACAAGTTCTTGCGAACTATATTGTGCCAACATGGCTCAAGATATTTTCTTATTAATAAATTTAAACACCAAACTTAGCTGTCTACAATGTATTTATGTAAGTTATATAAATGCAATTAAAATTAAATTTATGGCCATAACAGGTTAATTGTTAAAACACTATGTAAACTTTATACAGGCAAATTCTAAGGCAAACACTACTATTCTCCCAATCAAAAAAGACTTTAAAACAAAGAAATAAACTTTAAATTTGAATGTATTTCTTGAAGTCATCTTCCCACCCTTAAAATGTACACTAATTTAATTTCAAAATGTGGTATACTGATACCTACCCCATGTGATTGACTTAAAAAAAAAAGATCCTCCAACTATTCACTTAGCAATAAAAAACAGTGTGCAAATATCTATGAGATTGACTTGCAATGACTGTGTAAAAAAGAAAAGGAAAAGATATGTACATTTCTAACATTTGATGGAAATGGGTGCCATGCAATTCAAAAACAATACTCTATATAATTGATGAAAGACAATACTCATGAAATCTAAAAACAATTAACAAGTATTTAAAACGATTTACAAGGTTTCTTTGGGAAGTATCTAATTCACCTCTAGCTGCAAAAAACAAGCACTCATCCAAATTAACACTTTAAAATTTAAAACAGACAATCTTGGAATAGCCAGACACAATTTCTTCAGGATGCATTATTTTACATTTTACATATATATATAAATGTAGATACATACCTGTATTCTATCTAATAAGATTACATTTTGTGGAGATGTTCTATATTTTTCAGATGCAATTTATATTAGTTTAAAGTCATAATTACTACAAGAAATATTGTTAGTAGTATTTTGAAATTAAGCACATATATATAAACACATTAACATTTGCCATTTAAAAAGATTTTCAGAAATGAAATTACCTATTTTATACAATATAAAGTTCTAAGAACATGCAATTCTTATTTGATAGGCTAAGAGAAAAACAGCTTAAAGGAGGAAACAGTAGATAAGTGAAAAAACAAGAGAGAACTCAATTTTACCCTCCTTTTGAAACAAAAACATTCAAGTAATACTAATAAATTGGTAAGCCTCATGGTGGTCAGAAGGTAGTTAAGAGGGAAAGAACTTTTTAATGCATTTTTCAACTTAGCTCGATTATCATTAATTCTTTTAAATTGATTTTAAGAGTTTTTCGGTCATGTTACTTAAGTTCCAAATTTATAAATGTATTCATATATTCTATATGGATTAATAAAAATTTTAAAACTTGCAGCATACAATTTCTATAAAATACATACTTGTAATGTAGCTAGCAATTGGTAAGCCATCAGTTCTTGTCTAAGATCATCCCCACACTTGATGATGGCAGATAGTAAATTCCAGTTTGGAAGGTGACCATAAGGAGAAGATTCCCTTATGCGTCTTACTTTCTCTTCCCATGGTTCTTTCAGGGCAGCAGCAGATGGGTCTTCTGGATCTCGCTGGACAAATTAGTAAATGATTTAATATCATACAATTTGAATTTGTGAGAGTTTAAAACACTGCCAAATTTTGGATCAAGAATGACATGCAAGCAAGAAAATAAATTCAACAATAACCTACCGATAGTTTTAAAAATTTATTTGTTAGTTATATATTTGTCTTTAAACTTCCTTTAAAATGATATCGAACAAACAAATGTCTTTACAGGCATCAAAATCATATTCAAATGATAATTTAATAAGGTATTACACGTTAGAAAAAAAACATTTTTCTTCCATTATATCCAAAATTTTCTAATTTAATTATTTACAACAAAAGTTACAAATACTCTTCCCACAAATGAAAAGCATTTTAAAAAAAAAATTAAGACTCAAAATGTAGTTAGAGAAGGGAACATTTTGGTATGCAAGTTGAGAACATTAGCTTTAGCAATGAACCTTTTTTATTCTCCTGGTGCTTGTTAATCATTCCCGAGCTAAATCTAATTGAAGTAGAACATCTTTACAATAGCTACACTGATTCAGAATTCCACCAAACATAAAGAGCTACCAGTAATTTTTTGGACTCAGAAGGTGAATAGGCAGAAGGTAATCATAAAGAAATTACTTCCATGGAGCACAATGAATTGATAAAATGAAGCTATGTAAAAAGCAAAAGAAAGTAGAACCGATATTCATTATATAGAATATGCACATCATTTATGATCGTTGATAGCTTTTTTTATTCTTCAAAGAATAAAAGAAACAAATTGTGTAAATAGACATCTTGCATTTTACTTCAATCCATAAAACTTGCCTATGACAAGATCAAAAATGAAATTGAAATATAGTTTCAACAAAAAGCGATAAACTTCTATGATTATGAGTTGTTTAATTCATCAAGATTGCACTCTGCAAGCAATGCTGGGGGTATTAATGATGGACCTTATAATTTTATACCTTGGTCAAGTGACTAGGATAACACCTAAGCTGGCACCCCACTTTCTATGATTATGGTACACAAACGTTTACACATATCTAAAACCAAAATTCTTAGATAAGGGCAAAAAGCACAAAAAAAGAGCCTGTACCAATAAGTAACTTTTATATTACACACACATAATGAATTTTTATGAATTAAAAATGTTCTGAATGATAGAGAGTGAGATGGAGTACGATATCTTTACTTCTAAAAATCTTGTATATAAAAAGTTATTTGAATAGTTTCATGCAGCAAAATGTTTAAAACAAAGTGAATTTGAAAATATAAATTTGAGGAGATATTAATCTGAAAACTGTCCATGAATGATCTTATGTCAAACTTGACGAAAAAAATTTAAATTTTACAAATATAAATACGACATTTCCTAAGAAATGGCATTTCATAGCAGAAAAATACATTAACTTTAAAAAAATTCACCAGTAAACTGTTACCCATTAACTACTGCATTAAAAGAAAACTAGCAGTTTAGATACAGGTGGTTATAAGATTTCATAGAATTATTAGTGAGGAACTGGAAAAATAAAATTATTTATTTTAGACACCACATTCATTAACATGTGACAGCTCCTGATGGCATGTCCATTAGCTGTGGAACAGCTCCTCCCACGAGACTCCAGCTCACTTGCATGCAGGAGCAATACCCAAGTTGTATGGATGAAATTTGCTTTTTGATATTTTCATCTACCATATTTGTTTAGCCTAACCCATTTTAAACAATGAAATTTCTTAGTTTACTATTAGTTAACTCCCAAAAAATGTCTTGTTCATGCAGAAATGTTTTCTTGTTACTTATCACCAATACCTTTTGATTAGGTCATTGTACAAGGCCTATCAAATGTTTGGAGTTGAGGTTATAAGTTCCCAAAACATGTATACACATAATGTAAAATTATAACAATTCTATCTATTTCAAATTTACCTTAAATGTACTCTTAGGAGCATTAATATTTTCTGATAATCTCCTTCGAATCTCTCCGGCAGCAACATAAGATGGTTCCCTACTGTCAGCACTCGTTCCACTGTCTTGTGACATTTCAGAAAGAGCATCTCTATCTTTGGGCTTCAGGCATGCAGCATACTAAGAAAAAATATTAAGCAAATTATTTATCTTAAAGTTCAACATATATTCTTTCAAAGTTATTTATTTATAATAATTTCAAAAGTGTTAATACGTTCTAAATAATTAAATTTTTGACTCACTTTTGACAATAAAGCCAATATTACATACATAAAGAAGTAATTCAAAAAAATCTCCAACATCAAATTTTAAAAAAATACATCTTGAAAGGCATTCCATTTCTGTTATCAGATTTTGGAACAATTTTTATCTTTTAAATATATACAGTAATACCTTGATTAACACTACCCCAACTTACGCAAACACAGAGTTACACAACTTTTAAATCTTGTCAATTTGTCTAACCCCATCACTGAAACTCGGGTAAAATTAGTGCCAGAGCCTGATGAAATTGGTAGTGTGTTTAAAGAAGTTGATCTTAACAGGTAAATAAATTTTTAAGCGAATAGTAATGACATTCAAAAACTGCTGGATTCCCATAATCAGGAGCTCACAATTGATGAGATCATAGAAATGCAAAAGAGCAAGACATTGAAGAACTTGTCTTTAGTCCCAGTTTAATTAAAAAGTTACAAGTTTTAGAAATATCGACTCCACAAAAGAGTATTTTTTTAAAAAAAAAAAACAAGGATTAAAAAAATTATTACCATACTACAAGAAAATTTTGAGAGAGAAAAAAAAAATTCTGAGTGGCAGACTACTTTGTTAGGTTTTATGAAACCTTCTACATCAAAATAACTTCAATTTGCGATTTTGTATTATCTAAGATTTTATTAAACATTTTCTTTTTCTAAATTATTTTCTTTCATCTCCAGCCTCAACTAAAAATAATTTACATGTATTTATATGGCAAATTATACCCTGACCTAGGCAGTTAACACTCAGTCCCACCTATCACGCAAGTTCGGGGTATTACTGGGCTCCAATATCGATTTCAGTTTCAAAATCAGCATGCATAGGAGAAAGAATGGGGACAGATTTAAAAATAAATTAGCAATTCTATAATAATATTTTATAATAAAGAAAAAAATTAAATATAAAAATATATCACTTGTAATGAAATAGCATCATCTTCTTGTGTCCAACAATCTGCATCATCATCCATAGCTGGATGCACTGAAAAGGATACTCCACTGAAATCCTGATTGCAAAAGTAATCAGGAAGGTTTTCTTCAGACCTTGTTTGTCTTAAAGCATTTATCATTTTTGGAGGAACTGGTGAGCCATGGATGTCATCAACTTCAATAACTTCAACATATATCAAATAAGGAGCCTAAAATTCAATCATTACTATTTTAAAATATTCTGCTGAATAAATAACATACCTGAAACTTATGAAAATGACAGTGTGAATAACATTGCAAAATTGATATATCAAGCAAATTTCAAAAATCATGAGAAGAAAATTTCGTAATGATATTTTGATAAGTAAATTATAAAAAAAATAATTTTTCTTTTCTATCAACTTGATTTATAAAAACTACTAGAATTTAGGGTAAATTTAAAGACACATATAATAATGAACAAGTAGGTAATGACTTAACAATAAAGATGCTTTTTTAAAATATACAGTGAAGTTAATCCAATTTTAGATAGGAAACAAAAGAATGTTCACACAGAATAATTCCAATGTCCAGTATTGTCATTAGACACCTCATTTTCATTAATTACTAACGAATAGAACCTTCAAAGAAATAATTCAATAAAAAAAATTAATACTGCTAAATTTATCAGAATCAATTTTATTTTTAGGTTTGATACCTCAGCATTTTTTAAAACTTCTCCATTAACATGAAATACAAACTCACATAATGCACAAATGTTGAGTTCTAGAAAATTACTGCAGAAGAAAATAATGATTCCCTTAGTGAAACCACAATGCTTTTGAATCAGATAGAAACCAATAGCTAATGAAATACAACATAAAAAAGGGAAGAACAAACCGCATGAATTTTTTTTAGACTAACTCGATACAAGTTCGGTGGTTTTCATTTACTAATTTTCTGGTTCATATCCCTTTTCATTTTAAGGCATCTTCTTCATAAAAGACTACTAAAAATTCCTTACATTATCAAATGGTCTAGTAAAAATTAAAGGAAGTCTTCATTTGATGTTACAGAACTTATGAATATCCAAGCACTATTGCAAAAACATTTTCATCTTACTCTATTTTGATAGCCCAATAATCATTAACTCTAAACCTCTAAACTCTGTCTGGACAACATGTGACCTGCAGGACAATTTTATATTTCTATTGAAACATTTGTTCCTTACTGTGTGTGCATAAACAAAAAAATATTCCTGTAAAAATTCCAGTTTAATATTCAAAATCAATAAGTGCCAAATGTTACTGAAAGAGTCTGTTTCATTAAGCAATCATGATGATTAGTTGTGAGAATTATTTTTAGTAGACATAACATAATTTAATCAGGTAATATTAAGGATTTTCAAGAATAAAAATTTAATAATCAATGTTTGTCATTTTGTCAAAGTTTTTAATAAGAAATTGTCATTTGAGTTCTAATTTAAAAATAAAAAAATGCTCAACATTTTTCTCTTAAATAACTTCCCAAAAAAATGAACAGGAGAATTTCTCAAAATATACCTACGAATTAAAGAGGCTTATAACTACATCTAATAGTTGGTTCTCAGAATTGGTAAGATATAAAAAAATTTAAGTATTTTCATGCCCATTTCCTGTTGATGTGAATAGTGTTTCAGAAAATCTGCAAATGGAATTTAGTTACAGTACAGCAATGAAATGAACAAATTACTTCCATAAATAAAAATAATAGATTCTTTTGTAAAATACAATAATGCATAAAAAGAAAGAAAAAAATTTTTTTTCATTTTGTGTCCTAAATGCATTTAACATTTGTACGGTCTTAAATGCTCTCTATTTTTAAACACATAAATGGAAAGGAGATTGGCAGAGCTCTAAACATGGAATGAAAACAAGAAAAGAATAAAATGAAATTACTATACATCTACATTTAAGTAAACGATCAATATACATGCATGGTTTCATAAAAGTGTACTTTGTTCCATACACAATCTTTTATATAATTTTCATACGCAAAAATCTCTTAAAAACAACTCTTAAAGAATAATTTTTTTTTGAAATTATCAGTTTTTATTTAATATAAAATCTATATATGAAAATTTTAAAGCACTAATAAAATACAAAACTGTTATTCCTCTTATACAAAATTTATTAAAATGAAGATAAAGTGTTTTCAAGAAAATTATTTTAAGTATTTGAGATAAGATTGTATTAAAAGAGTCCCACTTTTTATGCATAAATATGCAAGACAGGATATTTTTTAACCACCTGGAAATATTGCAATTATAGCCCTATGTAGGATTTTAAAGTATCATCTATAACACTTTTTCTTTGATGTTTTTTATATTATGCTATTCTTTTATTAATAAAAATAAATCAATTTTAGACAAAGGATCATCTGTGGAATAATTTTTTTAATGCTAAAGTTCTATGCGTCACAAAGAATTAAAGGGCTAATGTTCAAGTGAGACAATAACAATTCTTACTTTATCTTTGGAATTTAGAACAACGGAAGCTTGTGGTGGTATCCTCAGAATTAAATGTTTCACAGTTTCTGAATGGATAGGAAGCCAAACACGTGCAGGAAGATTGAGATTTAACATAGATAATTCTGCTTGGAGTTTTTGAGCTTCACAAGTAAAATAAAAACCAAATTATAAAAATTGCAAAAGAAAATATAATTTGTATAGAAAAAGAAAAGAAAAAAAAACTTTAAAAATCATATTGTATTTGTACTATAAATATGGGTTCCAAGTTTATTCGATGAAACTTTTTAAGTAACATATAATTTTAACCCTTTAACTGTCAAGTTATTCTGATGATTTGGGTACACAAATTGTCAAATTTTTTTATTGCAAAAATCAAATGTTCATTTTTTTATTTTTGAGTGCTGCCATCTATTGAATTGAGCGCACATTAACATTTCCCGAGTATCAGTCGGGTTTGACAAAGAGATGAAGCCGAAATAAACGTCTCCCGATATATATTCGGGTAAAACAATACGATGCACTCAAAAAAAAATTACTCTGAGTAATACTCGGGCGTGACATTTTCGAACACCAGTGCTGTGCCCGAGATTATCTCGAGCATGACAGTTAAAAGGTTAATAAGTAGAATGTAAATATGACAAAAGAGCAATTACTAGATCTTACATAACAAATCCTCCATCATTTTATATTTACATCTTTAAAAAATAAATATATCCATTAATAAATTACCTCTTAACTTAAAAATCTAATTCTTTAAAAAAAATATCTGTATTAATTATTTTTAAATCATAATAAAAAAAAATTCCTAAAATATAAGCTTAATTAATACTTCACATCAACAAGTATAAAATTTTTCTTCTGCTCTCATATTGTAAGGGAAATATATCCTTATTTCATAAATAAAATTGTATTTCAGTTTTTCAAGTTTTATATCAAACGCATACTAAAAACAAATCAAATATAAATTTATATTACTATGTATGCATATTTGAAACTTTTTGTATAACCAAGAAATTTTATAAAGTTTTTAAAAATCTAAATTTAACTCTTCCTTCATACATACACCTTTGTATATTTCTCAATTTATTTGTACAGATTTTCTTAAGTTCTATACCTGGTCACTAAAACATATCTTTTGAATTAAAAATACTCAAACTTATTAACAGCTCTGTCATCATTAGTTACAAATTAGAAATATCAAACACACATTTTGTCAATATTACATGCTGCTTTTTTTTAAAACTAAGGAATTTTAAAACAAAATTACAAATCAAAGCAGAAACATTTTCAGTTGTTTTCTCAGCCAAGATTCAATTCATTCAAAAAGTATTACAATTATAGTATAGTATAATATGCATATAGTTTCCATTGTATTAAAAGTACCATTAGGAATAAAATTTGATGTAATAATTGTAGATGATTGCCTCTCGTAAAAAAAATTCATTTTAATTGGGGGGAAAAAACAGAAAAAGCTATAAAAAGAAAAAATTTTAACTAAGTAATATTATACCTTATATACCAACTATAATCAAATAAAATTTAATAACTACAAGTATTATAATAAATAATCTTTCAGAATTACACAATGATTGTTATGAAATGTATAAAAAAAATTCATGCAGGAATAAAGAGTTAAAAAAAAACAACTTACTTTTTAATTCCTTAGTTAAAACTGGTTGAAGACGCAGGCCTATCGACATTAATGCTTGCACAAAATCTTGCTCTGCACCTAGTCGAGGAGCCTGAAAAATTCATACTCATTTTTAATACACTGAAAAATCCATTACCTTTAATACAATTTTTTAAATACATTACTGTTTTTCATTCAGAAACTGATTTTTTTACAATAATTTAGTATTGCAAATGCATTTTAATAGGAATTAATAAATTAAGTAATCACATGGTAAAAAATGAAGTACCATAAAACTATATTTAACACATGACTGTGAAGACATTTGTTACTCCATTTTTTACTAGCTGTTTTCATTGTCTATCAAAGTCAGACTAGCATATTTTGTTTTTAAAAATAAATATTTAAAAATCTTAAGTCTTCAATTTTATTACAAATCTAAAATTTTTAAGGATATTACTGTGTAATCTGAACTTATGCAGATTTATAAAAACATTTGTAACAACTTTACAAAACAACTTTACAAGGTAATTCATTTGCATTACCAAAACTATTTCAAAATGAGTAAAACAGAATAAAAAGAAATTCATAACACTTTCTTCATTAGTTGCTTTTTACACAAAAAATTAAAATATTTACAGAAACCAACTCAAATGTCTTTAATATATGATATTAATAAACTATTTTTTAAAATATATATTAAATAAGCAAAAGATTCCTTACATGACATGAACAATGTACTGTTTGTCCTCGTAAGTCACTGCATATGCTCTTACAACTATCAAAACATCTGCATCCATTATCAAATGCATGTCCTGAAGCAAGATCTTTTGGAGCATGTTTATTCAAACTCCCAGTTGTGGAAGCACTTCTCCTCATAACAGTGTTTCCTCCCAGTCCTAATAGAAGGAGAAAAAAAAATTCACACTTCTGTTTTTGAAAAAACTAATAAAAATTATGAATAATAAGTAATACAAATTCAGTTTTTCATTACCAGTAGCATCTGAGTACGATCTCTGATGAGTCTTTTTAGGAGATAAAATTGGACCAGAAGGTGGACATGGTTTTGTGGAATCTCTAGGCCTGTAACAAAACAATTTATCTAGAACTGACAATAAACACATTAAAAAAACTTCATAAACATTTGATTCCATTTAATAAATCATTCATGAAAAAACAAAAACAAAAACAAAAAAAAAAATCAAGAAATTTTAGTATTTTGTAAATATATTACTTCCATAGTTTCAGGATGTGACCAACATTTTCAAACACTGTATACATCTAGTATCAGAGTGTACAGTAGAATAAAGAAATCTCTTTAAATGCATGGATATTTTTTATATTAAACAACTTAAACTAAAAAACATTCATGAATTATACCAAAAATACAACCTTTTATCTTTGAAATTTCTATATGGGGAGAAATAAACAATTCCAAGTTATTTCTGCACTTGTTAAATGATTTAATCTTCTTTAAAGCTAATTATGCATTAAATTGACCAGGTGTCAAAAAAATAACAATACACTGGCCTCTAAAAGAGAGTACATTTTACAAAGCTCAATATTAAAGGAAATGATAGTAACAATAAATGTTTAGTTTATACGAATGATAGTAAACTTTAAGAAAATTTATGTAAAAAGAATAGTCATCCCCTTTATTTATAATTAAAAAAAAAAAAAAATGGAAATTTACATAGAATTCGGAGAAATTGTGCAAAACTCTAACTTTCGCAGCTTTGTAAGCAAGCTTTGTGCAGTGAGAGGTGTTTTGATGGATGAAGGAAGGCAGATGAGCTTGAGCTTAGGATATTTTAAAGAAAAGAAGAGTTCCATAAACTTCTCAAGACTTGATTGACTCAAAGCAGCAATTCAGAGCTGCTCTGAGAAACAAAAACAATTACAGAAATTGTTCGAAAAAATGGATATCAAAAGTATAAGATTAGAAATCTTTGTAAGCAAAGGAATAAAATAAAAACTGAAGAGGAACCTGCATCTACATCATTAGTAAGAAATAAAATAAAAATTGAAGAGGAAAGAACAAGCTTGGAAAAATAAGAGAATAACAATAGAGTGAGTAGTAGTGACACGCTGATGCTGCAAGAAAATCAAGGTATAACGCAGTATGTTCCATCGACTGCGGAATCGGTTTGAATTTAAGATTATTTGTTCAGAAGACATTTTCCAGGTTAACCATGAGTTGCATCATGTGTATGAGACTGTTTTCTAGTTCTTTATGCCTGAAGGTGGAAAAAGGACTACTGTACCTCAGCTCATTGAGCATGGGACACATTGTGTCAAACATATGATCCACTATAATATGACTTTGGGGTTTTAAAAAATGTTAACACTTTTATTTATGTTCCTTATGTGGAAGGAGCTTATCTATTTTTTTTCTAAATAATATCACTATATCCCAATTTATATATATTATTACATGTCTATGGCACTTGACTAAAATGAAAAATTTGAGAAACATGCTTATTATATCTACAAGCAAGGAAAATAACTGCTTTTGTAAGCAAAGAGCATAAAGCATGTCTAATAAAATTTTTTAGAAATTACAATATGCAGAAAATAAAGAATGTATATAGGAAATAAAAGTTTTAAAATACATTACCTCAATTCTTCAGACAAAATTAATTTCTTTAATTTTGACCCCTGTGACTTTTTACGGGACGGTGTATTTTCAGAACAAAATGCCTGCAATAACCATGCTAATTGGAGAGAAAATTCTACACTATTGCGGCACCTTAAAAAGGAGATAGAGAATGAGGTTAAAAACAAAATAAATTAATCATCTGAAGAAAAACAATTCTTAGCAAGTATACAAATTGTAAAGTAACTAAAATTGATAAAACTTGCTTATTAATATTCCTAAACTGGAAATTTTTTGGATTCCTGAATATGAATATATTTTTATTTAAATTAAAATATAACCTCATTCATTCAATCTAAATTTAAATAAAAGTAAAATTTTGAAAGCTTTTGGTTATATTTTTGAAGTTCTTGACTATTTCAAATAGAACAAATTACAACAATCAGTTTAGAAAACAATTGCTGTTAAATCAAAAACTACTTATCTGTTTGCATATTACAAAACTAAAATTGAAAACTTTTTTTTTGAAAAAGATAACATATTTACCTATACACAAGATAAGGATGTATTGCTTCTGCAATATCGGAATGGTGGACGTACAAGCTCACAAGCTGAGGCAGATAAAAATCAACACTTTGATCATCAAATGTAAACATTCTATTGCCTATAAATGAAAAAAAGAAAATCTTTATTCTTCTAACTTATGGAAGTTTAAAAAACACACTTCATGAATAGTCAATTTTTTTTATAGAAGTATATATATATATATGTTAATTTTTATAGTTCTCAGGTTTTTAACTTGAGGAAAATTAGAGGTTCCTGGTTCATAAATTCAAAATCAGTAACTCAAATGTATTTTCAATGATTTTTCATTTAAAAAAAAAATGTAAAATTAGTTAAGTAATGTGAAACAAAAAGCAATACTTTTTAAAAGTAATTGAAGATTAAATCATTAATGTTAATTTAGTTTCCCTGCTTTGCTTATGAATTTATTTTATTTCAAAAGAGGCTAAGTGAATGAATACCAAGAGTGAATGTCTTTACATTAAAAAGTACTATACATTTAGAATATTTAACATTAAAAATAACCCAAATAGTATAAAAAATAGCATAGTATAAAAATAATAGTATAAATAGAATAAAAAATATTTTTTATACAAGAGGAAGCCAGGCTTTTTTTAATTATAAATATATACATGCACCTTTTCATTTTAAATACATTGTTCACCTAGATTTTTACACTCAACCATTAAAAAAAAAAGGGGGGGGGGCCAAAGAATATGTTTCTATGATAGATGGATAGATTGTTTAATTACAATGCATAGACTGAAGCAACATGAAGGTTCTACCCAATGAACCTTATAAATATGAACCATGCACGATAAAGTGACAAGGAAGACACCTAAAGTAACATCCCTCTCTCAAAACTTTCACACCACATCAGTGAGATGATTGAGCCTTGTCAGATTTAACATGCATCAACCTTTCTGCACAGCGAATCTTCAGAAGCACCTGGATTAGAACCTTTGACTCAACAGAAACAATGCTGGCCTCAAGTTTGTGACCCTGTCCTTTGGATACCTTGGCCATGCGCAACCATGATTAATCAGCTTTTGCAGCCACGTGAATAATCAATTAAACAATAAAAACTTATACCCAACATTTTTTAAAAAATTAAATAACTGAGCATTTACACAAATGTGGGGTAAAACTATGGCTGTTACTTTTTAGAAATGCATGTAAAATTTTTATGCTTATCCTTCAATTGTAAATTATATGATATTATAGGCTACGTCTACGAAATTTTTTATCCCAAAAAAAAAAAAAAAAAAATGTTGAATGGATGGAAATGAGATTATTGCAAAATAATGCTGCAATATGTTTCACGCCTCATAGTGTAATCAAAAGATTCAAGGATTAAATCTGAGAAACTGATTATTCAGTAGCAATGATAAACTATTCCTTGCCGGCGCCCCCCATAGGTAATATCCCCTACACAAAATTGCTTTCTAATCATTCAGGCATAAAGAGGATTACTACTTCACTCAACTCATTTCAGATTATTTGCACCATAGTTGCAGAAAAACTGTTCCCTGTTCTTTTTTACATTTCTGCTGCTATGAGTACAGTATACTTCATGATCAAGAACTATGCAATATAATTTCTTAAACGTAAGACAACCCATCTCAATCAATGACACATAAGTGACTGTTTATGTTGGATAAAACAGCACACTACTTGGACCATAGAGCAATGGGTTTCTGTACTTATCACATTCAAGTCACGGTTTGCTTCATAGTCTGATTAAGTTTCTGAACAAAAAAAATAAAGCATCAGATCAGGGGCGTAGCTACTGCCGTATGAATGATACGGGGGCCCCCAACATGTGTAACTATAGTCCCACTATCAGGGTTCTCTAACTAAAAAAGGGTCCCCGAAGAAATTTTGATACAGGGCCCACTCGGAACTAGCTACGCCAGTGCACCAGATACTACTAGTCTAATGACGCATTCACACCAAGGCAGTAAGTGTCGAGCGTCTAGCCAATCAGACTTCATTTCGCCCGAGATGAAGTCTCTGATTGGCTCGACGCTGGTTGCCTTGGTGTGAATGCGGCTTAATATTGCGGAAAGTCGCATAACTGAAGAGGTAAAACCATGATTTTGACTATAATTTCAACGTATGGTCTCGCTAACTTGCATGAACTCCACGGAGCAATTCATGTTTCGATATTTCACGACAGGTAGAATTCCTAGTTTCATGTAAGTTAGTTCCTGTTGGTTTACCCTAATGGATGATAAAAAACACCTCTCCAAACTCGGCTTATTGAGGCATTTCCAGTGAATCAATGATTTGAAGCAATGGAAATAACCAGTTCGATCTTCAGACCTATTCCGATAGAAAGCCTTTAAGATCACTTCGGCAGAAAGTGGCTCCCTTAATTAATATTACGAGGTTGTTAAATGAGATCTAACAAAGGTTGTCTCGTGTATGCACGTTGTTTCCCAGTTTAACTTTATTGACAATACTGATAGTCGATGTATTACAAGTAGAGACAGACATTCCCCTTATTAAAACTAGTTCATTTGTTCCCCTAAAATCTGGGCTTTAAAAAAAAAAAAAAAAAAAAATTAAAAAATGGATTTATAATTCTTTATTTGTAAAATCAAGCTTTGATAAAGTACAAAATTCAATGAACATTTTAATGTAGAATTTTACCAACTTTCATGTTTTCATATTAGACGAAACCTCTTGGAAGTCAGTGTAAGATTTACAAAAAAAAAAAGAAAAAAAAGTATTACTCGTATATGTATGTGTCTTCACATTTTTAAAATTTTATTTTAAGATTTTTGAATTTATAAACGGAAAAAAAGTGGCGATAATTATGTTCACTACCTATGCACTATTTTATATAAACTTCGAAAAGAATAAATACGCCTTCCCTCGATTCTGTCTTATTCACTAGTGCTGATGCTGCAACAAGATACCGCAAGTACTCCTAAACCAGAGTGCAGAGAAAAATATGCACGAAAAGGTCCCCCTATTGCCCTTTCCGGAGGAGAGCGTTTAACCTTGAACTCTGTTATGAGTCAGAACACTTAGGGGAGGAAAAAAAAAGGAATTCATAACCTTGTTCCACTGAAAAGAACCTCAAAGGACAATGAAAGGAATCTACTAAAGGAACCAATTCTAAAATGAAAAAAATAAATAAAGAAAGAAAAATAATCGAAAAACCTTTTTTTTTCCGAGAAAAAAAAAAGACGGACTTGGAAAGTTACAATATATAATTCCCTTCTAGGCACGTTTAGAATTTTACTATAGTCATGTCCCAAGCTTAGATAAATATATTGAAAAATAGCTAAATGCTTCCGATGGAGGGGGGACTGCAAATTAAATATTTTAGGTACGAGTTTTCAATCATTGAAAAACGAAGAACGATATAATTGTGTTTGTAAAGTAAAAAATTTATAAAAATAATTTAAAAAAAAAAAGGCAATATACTTGTGTGCATGTGCATCTCTTCACGTTCCCAAAAGCAAACGTGTTAAAAACACACATTAACATCCCTTTTTAACCAGAAAATTAAACTGATACAAAATTAAAAACAGATTTAGACGAAAATGATAAGTATATATCTAAGTTGATAAACAGGACAATTCATTTGATTCAGAATTTTCATACTATATAACTCATAGACAAATCAAAGTCAGTGATTAAGAAAAGCACGATAAAAATCTCAAAAGATAATTAACATATTAAACGCTAACATTCTTTCATCAGTAGAAAAACAGTTTCTGAAATATGGAACGGATTTAAAAATGGAATAAATTGCTAGTTCTTTTAAATTATTTCATAAAAGTAATACTTGTGTGAAATAAAATTACCATTTTTGACATGGCATTAAAGTTCTAAAACTCTTAAAGGATATGAACATATTAATCCAAATTTCAGTGTACATTATATGTACATACGCATACAAATGAATTTTATGGTCCCTGTGTGTAAGAAATGAATTTGTGTTGTACACAGAAAAAAAGTGTTTGTATAAATACAATTTCATGTTTTAATACAAAGTATCATTGAAACCAATATCATTTATAGCCCATGGAAGTGGCGCACCCAGATATTTTTCAAGGGAAAGGGGGGTTTCCAGGGTCGAAAGTCCATTCTCGTATCATGCTCCAATAAGCCGCCCAACATATTCTTTTGATTTTGTCGGTTTTGGAGAACAAAAAACAGTAAAAAATCAATTACTGAATAAATAATTAGCATTAATTAATAAAATTAATTATAAATAACAAATGCTTTGTTAAGTTTCAATTACTATATACGTAAGATTATAATCAATCGGGAAAAAAACCCACGGGCTTTGGGGGGCATCCCCCCGTGTGTGCCACTGGGCCTATGGTATTAAAATATTAATTTATATTTTCCAAAGTTTTGTTTTACTATCTTTGAGCATAAAACTGTGCATTTCTTAATTTTCCCACATTCCTTTTATATATATGCCCTTGAGTCTACTAACAGGAAACAAAACCATATGAATTTCCCAAGGTTCGACCATCATTCCAAGGCGACCATCTGCTCCGTCTTAGATTTTTACTCCAGCTGCTTAGTTCCTATTTCAAAAACATTTCAGACCGTCGTCATACTACTGAGAAAGCAATTCATTTTATTTGAAACTCTTCTTAATTTTTGGCAATTTCCAATACTCAATATGCGAGAGTATTAATCCCCAAAATTTAAAACGCGTTTGTATAAAAAAGAACTAACAAACATCACATTCGTTAATTTTAAGGATCTTTTTTTTATATATAAGTACACATTTTGAATATACAGATACATTAAATGAAATAACAGCAAGCTTCAAATTTAACAATTCTTCAAAACAAAAAATCTACAGTGATAAATCTATTTAAATTTAAAAATAATATTCATTGCACATCGCATACACACATTTCAGCGCGATGTTTCCAATATCTTTCGATGCAAGTTAAAACTGCCCCTTTTCAAAGCTGTGTTTCATGATAAACAAAATTCCTTTCTTACAATCATGGCTTTCTTATCAATTTGCCTATTTTTAAAAGCGAGGAATTTTATACTCCGTATCCGACATTTCACACAATGAATAAGATTAATTGAAATGAAGAACTCTCATGTGAAAATAACAGAACAGAAAATTATATGCAAAATTAGTAACCTTTTCAACAATAAAAAGGGGGCGAGGGAAAAAATGCTTCACAAAATGAAGTAAAGTTGCATTCAAGATTTAAACTAGGTGGAGGGGGATATGAAACCTGAATATTGACTATATAGCGAAGACGAGAAAGGAATTCCAAAGGTTAAACCTTTGTCCAGAGGTTAACTGGTGTCTGAAAGGACTTCACACACAGGAGTCACGGTTAGTTGACCAAATAAAAAGATTCTCTTCTGTGAGGGACTTATGCTTTTA